>UYYG01000003.1:0-600000 GCA_900625125.1 Dracunculus medinensis | reverse complement strand
TTCATTTTCCATATTACTCCAATAAAGATTTCTGTCCCGCAGTGCTGCTTGTCGTTGTAATTCTTCAGCGCATCCGATAGTCAGAATCTCCTGACAATTCGCACTTTGGTAGCCTTTTCGAATAGTTTAACAGTTTCAATATTTCAGCAACTCAACAATTCAACAGTTGCTTCGATACTCAACTTCCTAATAGTTCCTAATAGTTGCTTCTGATACTCCACTTCCTAATAGTATATCTTAGTGGGCTGACTTTCGGAGACATTCCTTTAGTTGGGACCAATATTCATTTGCCGTTCCAGAAAAGTTGTCGACATTTGTACCATTGAAGTGCTTCAATAATTCGGAGTTTGAAACGCGCTCTGTCCCCGAATTTTTTAGTTTGATGACTGAGATAATGCAATACTACTACTACTACTTTTAAAGTGCGTATATGTCATATGGTCGCTTACCAGTTTCGACTCTATCAAAGCAAAATGGACCTTTTCAGGCATGACAATCGCTATGCCATTTTTCGCTCCGAGTTGTACGAAGCACCACAGTCATATAGCCAGTATCTTTGCTCGGAGGAAGAATTAGTTTCTCGAGGCCACAGATGAGAAAGACAGATATCTGACGAGCAGGCGGCATCCACACGATATTTAAAAAGTGGACTGTGATCGCTTGTCTTGCAACGTTCATAAGCTTCCGACGTTCAACGCTGCTATGGCCCTCGGCGCGTATACAAAGAAACGTTCCCATCAACAGATTTCGAGCAAATGTTCCAGCTTGCAAGCACATTTTGTTTATGAACCTTAGGATTGTTTTATTCCTTGATGGCAATATATATATGCATACATAATTTAATTTATTTGTTGTTTAAAAGAAATTTAATTGCAACTTCGAAAGTTGCAGAAGTAGCATAAGAGAATGAAAAGAGAATAACTGAGCAGAAAAAAACTCAACCGCTCAAAAAACAAAAATTTCTCTTTACTAAATTATACAAATTAATTAAAATATTTAATGCAGTTAATTTTAACAAAAACTGTTTAATAAATAAAGTCTTAAATTTAAGGGAATAGAGGTATTCTAAGGTATATTTATAACCAGTTGAAGCCTCAACTTTTAAACGACAAAAATGCTATAAAAAATAATATAGGCCAAATCCTCAATATTTTTACAACAATTTTCGAAAAGAAAATGACAAAAATATAAAACCAGTGTCGTAATCAATGATAATACTCCTAACAAATAACATTCTTAGCAACTGTAGTCTGTAGTAAAAAACAAAGTTATTACCAATTTACCTTGCCATTTGAATAACAATGTCTTCAATCTTTTTGGCACGTTCAGGCCTAACAGCTGCTAAATTAGCTAAGCGAGCCTGAGCATCCTGTGATAATGCCTAAATAAAAATGATAAATTGCAAAGCTTTAAAGTTTAAGAAAATATCATAAACTGAAAAGGAAAAAAAATAAAAATGAAAGATCCACTTGCAAAGAGAATACTCTCTCCATATCTTTCCCAAAGGAACTTATTTTTTTCTATATTTACCTCATTTGAATAAAAGCGTCAAGAAAAGTACTGTGATGCGTTCCTTCGATTTAGATCAAACATCGAATGTTCGGTGCCTTCGATGGATGTGAACTCCATTACAAGTTGAAAGTTTTTTGCGATCTTACTTCTAATAGTCAGTGAAGTCATCCAAATCAGAAATGGTGAGTGTTGTTAGAAGGAAGTAACAAGAAAAAAGGAATATAAAGGAAAAGGAACAAAAAAGAGGAAAATAAAAAATGGAAAAGAAAAGGAGAGGGAAACGAGGAGACGAGGTGAGGTAAGGTGGATGTGGATGAAGCAGATGAGAAGATAAGGAGTATAAAGGATGATAAGGAACAAGAATTTCAAAGAAAAAAAAATGCGAACCTGATAAATGATGCGATCTCTCATAATTTCTCGTTGTTGAGCAGCCTCTTCTCTTCTTTTCGCTCCTTCCTCTTTTGCTTCATTCTTAAATTTAAGAGGAAATATAAATGAATTAAATTAAACTACTTATCTATTAAGACAGATTCAAAACAACTCTTCAATCGAGCAAAAAGAAAACAATTTGACGGAAACGAAAATTTTAAACAGACCATCGAAATTATTTAAATCAACCACATTTAGTTAGATAGTTTCTGGTATAAAAGAAATGAATACACTTGCAAATCTAGAAAATACAAAGAGAATTTGTAAAAAAAATGAAAAAACCTGAGTCATCTGACTAAAAGAATTCGGTTGAAATGAATCGCTCATCTTGAATTCCTGAAAATCTTATAGCATTAGGCCGAATAAAAGATGCACTAAGAAATCCTCGATTATTCGGCAAAGAGCACTACGCGTCGCATATATTCCTTTTTCTTCACTTTTTCCCACTTACTCCATTCATTCCATATTCTCCGCCACCGATAGACTTCCGTTCCTTCATCGAACTGATTCATTCAACAAAAAATACAAGTATATTCAAGGAAGTACCAGTGAAAGACCCAAATATTTCCTCTTCTCCTATAACACTTCCCGAGGAATTTATAAAGATAATTTATAATTTATATTATAAAGAATTCATAATATAATTTAAGAAAATCTAGGAAATATGAATTCCGTTAACATTCAGCACCAACAACGATAAACTACGCAACCTTCACGGGGATCTTGATGCACACACTACGAGGACCAAATAATCGAAAATAGATGTTCAAAAATTAAATAACACGCCAAAAATGCAAAGAATTAATACTACTTGACAGCTTCGATTCCTGAATTACCAAACGAGAAATCAAAGCTGTAAATAAGCTTTTTCTACTCAGCAGCTTCGGTTTTTATATTCAACCCTCTTTATTTCATAACGATGTTTGTTTATTTGCTTTGGATGGGGTTTTCATTTTCAAGCTTTGTATCGGTTAGAGGAAGTTCATTTTTGCTTTTTCCTTCGTTTGTTTAGGAAAATTTTTAAAAAAGTTCGTTTGGTAATTGTTCGACTAAATTCGGTAAAATCTGTTTTATTTTCAGTTATGTGGCAGCGAATTTTGTCGATATTTGCACTTTTTCTTGGTGCATTTCTTATAATTATTGGAATTCTCGCGTTTACTTTAATACCAAATCTAATGCAAAAAGAAATTAATAAGGTTTGTTTGCTTATTTGAAAATGGCGATTATCGCGAAATGGCGATTTGTGTAGTTCGCGCAAAGCGAACTGTTTCGCGATTCGAGATTTTGTTCCGATTTATACACAGTGGAAGAACTTATCGGCTGGTTGTCCCGTGTTTGGTTGCAAATTAATAAAAACTGGGTGACTGCCGAGGGACAAGTACAGCGTCGGGAGCGCACAGAATGAGAGGATTGAGAAGGAAAGAAAAGAAAACGGGAAGGGAAGAAAGGTGCGCGGCATATGTCTGAAGCAGCCATCTCCTGATGACTGTCGGCGCGTGTCTAAAACGAAAGATAAGGCCGATAAATTCAGCAATATCAGCAAATGGGGAAATTTCTCTTAACAAGGTTGTAGCATCTAGCGGTACTATAAGTATAGAAGTTGGGGTCATTTGCTGTCGTTGTCATAAGTATAATTTTTTTCCTAATAACGCTTCACCCATTGCGAAATTTTTGTTTTATTATTCCAGCAAAAAGCATTTGAAAGGTAGTTTTACTGAAAATCGAGCGTGTAATAAATCCATATCAGAATACCAAAATTTATTAAAAATAATAAAGTCGAAACATTTTAAAAATCATTTGTTATACACAATTTTGTCTGTCTGTCTGTTGTTTGACTATCATAAACAATTTTTTGTCAGGTTTTCAGTGAGCTTATTTTAGACACTTTTATAAAGTTTGAATTACAGCGACAGGAATGAGATAAAAAAATTAAAAAACGAGTTTCAATGCATTGAATAGTTAATGGCTTAATAATTAAAAACATAAATATAAATAATAGGGTAGTTAAGATTACATTTTTGATTATAATTTCAGTTAAGAACGAAAAACAAGCAAAAAATTCAAATGAAAGGGATATTTTCAGAAAATGTTTCTTGGTTTTGAAGATAATATAACGTACAATGAATTAACGAAATCGTGGATAGAACCAAAGTATTCCATGGAAATAAGTTTCACATTTTTTTCAGTCAATAATCCAGATGAGGTTATCAATGGTGGCACTCCAAAATTCAGAGAAATGGGGCCATATGTTTTCAAGTTATATTTTAAATTATTTTCTATTATATTGTTATTACAGTTAATGAATTCATCTAAGTTTTTAGTTTTTGTGATTTCCACTGCGAATCGAATAAATTTAGAAAAGAATAAATTTAGAAAATTTTCAATGCTTTTTTGCTTGAAAATTTTTGTTGTAATTGAAAAAAAATTTTGTATTTTAAATAATATTTGTGTTTAAATTACTCTATTTTTCTCTATTTTTCTAATGACTCTATTTTTATGTCTTATACAATTTTTTTTCAAAAGGAATTTATAGTGAATATCAAAAGAAGACGAAAGTGGAATTTTTATCAAATTTTGAACGAGTTATTTTTCGTAATCGTCGGATTTATGTATATAATGAGTCGCTTTCATGTAATAATTGTAGTCTAAACGATCGTATTACCATACCAAATATAGCGTTCCAGGTAAATGTCTGCATTTCAATGTAAAATTTCCTAAGTTTTTATTGCTTAACAGAATAGATAGTTCGGTTTGCGTGAAAATGTTTCAAAATAAAATTTTCATTGAAAAAGATAAATAATTTACAATGTTAAAAATGGGATTTTGATCATTTCTATTTTGATCATTTTTAATTTTATAAATATAGATGATTTAAAGGGTATCATTTTAGATTTTCGTTGATGTCGCATCTGAAACTTCATTCTTCGTCAAATTCCTAATTAATCTAGCGCTTACAGTTTTTAAAGATTTGCCATTCGTTAATACAACAGTAGGCAATGTAAGTTATTTCACAGCTTTTGCGCACGGAATGACTTTTTTACCTTCTATCTCTTTATTATTTTTTGGCAACTTAAGATTTATAATAAATAAAAAATAATATTTTAATTTGTAATTGAATTATTATTTATTTGATCTGAAAAAAATTTTTTTATTGAGCGGTCGTTTCAAAAAATGTTCTTGATTTTTTGTGAATTATTTATCATTTCTGATCACAATTCAGCTAAGTCCTCTTAAATTTTAATTTTTTTTGCCAAACAACGATTAAAACAAATTAAAATTAAATCAGTTAAATTAAATTATAAAAAATCAAGAACATTTTAAACCAATTAATTGCATAATAATATATACATTTTTTTTAAAATTTAATTGCCTTTTTTATTATTTCCTTTAAATTTAATTTTTTGTCTTTGAAATGAGTAGATCTGTCATTATGTCAAAAATCCGAGTGGCTGCTGGAGACCTACCTGTATCTCTATCCCGAAGTGACTCTTTGGTGAAAGGGTCAGGTCTCTTTGACACGATGTCTGCGACGCTCATGATTCTTCTGACCCGGGCGTAGAAATGATAATAGTAATAATAATAATAAAAGTCCGAGGCACAAATATAGAATTTGGCCGAAATAAGTGCTCAAAATCCGTCAAAGGAGGCGAGAATAAAACGAGAAACTATCATCGTAAGCGCGGTGAGGTGCTGGTGCCCAGAACGCTTATGGATGTTACAAGCCAAGTGATCACTGTCCTAACCCTCTCTAAATATCACGTGGATGTGGCTTGTTTGTCGCAGGTCCGTCTTCCTCATCCTCTCAAGTAATTATTAAAACTGGTTCCGAGCAAAGATATTGGCTATATATTGTGGTGTCTCAAGTTATTCTGGGCGAAGTGACGTAGCGACTGTCATGCACAAAAAAGCTCACTCTGATTGAATGGAAAACAGTAAATGATCTACTTACCGTTTCAAGGGAAATATTGCAATATTTCGGTCATCAAATTAATAAATTACCAATATATTTTCAAAAAAACTGTAGATTATTAATTTTAGAAAAAATATAAAAAGAAAGCAATGATTTTAATGGTGTTTAACGATTAGAAGGACGAATTAAATGATCTTTTATGAGCTAGATAGCTCGTTTAAACCATTTTCTGGAAAAATGTAGAGATTCAGAAGAAAATCAAGAAACCCAAGAACCATAAGCGAAGGAAACTTTATCCGCTGATGACCGCGATAAATTTAAGTTCTATGCGGATGGAATGCGCGCGTAGGTCATGATGCCGTTACAATGAACTCGGTAATTGGTAAATATGTCGGGGTCCAGTGCGCCAATGGAGAACCGAGGAGTCTGAACTCTTTATTACTATTACATGCTTTCGGCATCGAAGGAAACATCTAGTCACTTGAAACTTTCCAGACAACCAATATTACAATCAGATTGACTATCTATTGATAAGTCACCAATGGAAGAGTTCTATGCTTAATAATCGTTCTTATCGGGGCGGTGAAGCTGGTAACCGCCATGGATCAGATCGTGTTATGGTTCGAGTCAAGATTTGTATAATAAATAAAAAATAAAATTAACAAGTCGTAAGAAACAAGTATCTCAAGGTCTTTCAACCACCTCAAATTAAAAGATCCGTGAGCAATACAGTATTTCAAACCGTATCATTGGAACACCTCAGTGAAATGAACGTCAGTGGTATCTCTGGAAAGAATACTGGTCCTAACTATAGATATATCCTGCAAAAGTCGGCCACTTCCCACTCTAAGGTATATTAGTAGGAAGTGCGATAATTGGGTGTCGGAAGCAATTGTCCAACTGTCTGAAAAAGTTCTTAATGCCCTAATGTGGGGAATTCCTGACTATTGGTTGCTTCGAAGAGTTACAACGGCAACGACGAGAAATCGCTATTGGAGCGATATGGCATTGAGAGTGGAAATGGCGGATAGGTGATAATAGAGAATTGTTTCGCCTTCTTCACAATGCAACTATATCTCGAGAAGGGGTCAGTGAAATGATACGGAATATTAATGGTGTGCCTATTAAAACTATTAAGGATCACCTCAGAAGATGGAAAGAATGATGCGCCATCTTTTGTCTCGAATATAACTGATTCACCCGTCGAGTCCTACGTTTGTAACTCATAATCGTTCACCTTCAACAAATGTTTTCTGGTATGGCAAAAAAAATAATACCAGAAGTCTGGAGCAAAGTAAATTTCTGCTTCCAATTCCTAAGAAAGGTGACAGGACGTACTGCGATAATTATTGAGGAATCAGCCTACATCTGCGGAAAAATTTTTGCTTCCCTTCTGCTAAATAGACTGATGGAAACGAGATAGCAGAATGCATCCTAACCAAACTGGATTAAAAGCGGGACCCGGTTGCGCTAAGAAGAGTGCATCGCTTCAAATATCAACCCACCGTCAATTGCTTCATCGATTTTGCCTTCAATTCACTTGATGGAGCAGCGCTCCGGAAAGTGATGGAATGCGAGGGTGTCCCAGAGAAGATCATTCGACTTACAAAGGTATTTTATCATCATACCCTGGCTTCCCAGGTCTGGGGAACTGACACACTTCTTCAAAATAAGAACTGATGTCCTTTCCCCTACAATATTCAACTATTCGATAGACATGGATAATGGGCATTGCTTGCTGGCACTCAAAAGATATGCAAATCAGTCCAGAGCTTAGCATCACAGACCTCGAATACGCTGATGATGTAGTCCTTTTTGCTGACAATTATAAGGAAATACAAATAATGTTAAACAATGTATCAACAACTACAACGAGAATTGAACTAAAAATCAATGTAAATAAAATGAAAATGTTTTCGTTTTATATACAAGATACTGATAAAATACCTATTTTTATCAATAAATTGCCAATTGAGGAAGTATCTGACTTGGATCCACTCTAATTCCAAATGGCCAGAGGAAGGATGAAATTGTAACACGGATAACGACAGCTAGAAATATGTTTTCTGGCTGATAAAGTCTTTATGGAACCGTCGCGAAATTATCATAATGACGAATATCCGAGTCCATATAGCTGCGTTCGATCCATATGGCTGTGAAACATGGCCAATGAGAGTGGAAGATATTAAGAAGCTATCAGCCTTTGACCAATCATGTCTAAGATATATTTTACAGACATCGAGCGGATAAAATCGCACATGATTATATCCATCTTCTCTCAAATACCACCTATAACAATGTTATCACAGAGCGTAGCCTTCACTTGTTAGAGCACGTTCTCCGTCGTCTACCACAGAAGTTGACGCCTATTTCGTCACTAGCTAAACCCTATGTGATGTCTAGCGCCAAAAGCGAATATAGCCAGGAAAGGTTTTGAACATATAGATGGACCAGCAATATGGACTTAGATGATGGAAAAAGGAATGGCTTCTATTACTACTAACAGTGGCATCGGACCGAGCAGCTTGGAGACGTCTTACCCTTGTAGCCAGCGGAGCCAGTCTAGGCAGTAATGGTGAGCTATTAGAAGAAAATAAAGAATTTGTAATTGAATGAAATTAAAAGAATATATTATAAATAAATATTTTTTCTATAAAATTTTTTCTTAATAATGTAATATTGATGATAGTATATATCGTATTATTTTAGATTAGAACAATTACTTTCCAAATAATTTTTTGCTTTTCTAAATCTCATATTTCCAGGCTCTTTTCTATGGCATTGAGGATCCATTAATCGAAAGTTTCTGTGATTACTTTGCCACACTAAAAAAATTGTGTGAAATAGCCGGTGTTCCTGCTCGAATCAATTTTTTTGTAAGTATTTTCCATCTATCGCTTATTATTATACCTTATTGTATTGAATTGAATTTGTATTTAACAGAGTAAAGGTGATTCTCATCTATCATTCAGAGGAAGGCTTACGCACACAGAACTTAAAAATTTTTTTTTAAAGAGCATTACCGTTGCTGGTTAGACTCGCTCCTCTGACTTGTCGTATATGCTAGAGAGTCCCTTGGCGATAGAAAATACAGTTAAGTCGCCAGCATCACCCAGATTTTTGGACAGGCTTATCCTGCTGGAGATACTCTCAGCATCAGTGCTCCGAATTAAGCAAAAATCAGCTAAGCTGTTCTATTCTTTTTCCACTAACGCACCCACTTAAAAATATATAAAATAAGAAAATGTGTACATTTCAGTTATGCTTGCAATTTTAATATATATCGCCTTTTGTAAAAAATTGTAGACTAATGGCACAAGTGATGGAGAATATATGATTGATACTGGTTTAAAGAATAGTGAGAATTTTGGTAAAGTTTATATGTGGAATGGGCGTAATACTACTCCGGAAGGCTGGTGGTATTCTCCAGAAGCACGTGAAATTAATGGTACAGATGGAGAACTCTATCCACCTGGTCTATGGAATCATCAGCGTTTAAATTTATTCAATGGGATGTTAGGAAGGTAATTTTTTTGTTTTTGTAAATTGTGGTAAAATTGTTAAATTTTCTGAATTTTCACTTGTATCCATTGGATGATTGGTCTTGTTTCTTATCACTTTTATCGAAAAATAGAAAGAACATAAACAGTTGATTCAGTAAGATATTTTTTTTTAGTTTCATTAATTTCATTATTTTATCTTTCTCAAGTGGTTTCTTCTTTAGGATAGAAATAACAATTTCTTAAGATAAAATTCAGAAAAAATTATCCAAAAGAACAATTGAAATCGTATTAACCGAATAAATCGCAAGCTTAAATTTTCTTTCGATATTTCATAAATTTCTAATCGGTCTTCTTCGCATCCATTTTAAATTTTCAAAATTAGCAACTAAATAAATTAAGGTTCAGAAAAAGTAAAATTTAAAAAAGGGCTAATTTTGCTTAAATAAAAATAAATAAATGAATTTTTCCGATTCGTTAATAGTAAATATTAACAAGAAATATGAGTAATAAATTAAATCTCCGAAGATCTTTTGCAAAATTTAAAAAAATTTAAATTGAATAAAGCGAAAAAAAATTAAGGATAGAGAATTATCGAGGTTAAAGGAGGGAATAGGCAAAATCAATAGGTATTTGTCATTAGATGTGCTTCTTGCGTAATGAAGGAGTGCTCCCGTGGCCTAATGGATAAGGCGTTGGTCTCCTAATTTAATTACAGTTGGGGCTGGGGCTAACCAACGATGGGGGTTCAAGTCCCCCCGGGAGCCCGGATGTTTTTTACCGCCTTCGAATCAGTTCCATTGTTGAGATTAGTATTAATTATCTGTCTACTGATTCATACCGTTTTAAAGATGCCGCATTATCTTTATGTTGGTTGGTAGAGGCTAAAACTATAGACTAAAAATTCCTCAAAATTGCTAAACAAATTTGTGAAAAAGTTGGGAATTTCTTTCTAATCTTCCGCATTGTTTTTTTATTGCGTAGGTGCAGGCTTTTTTATAGTGTTTGAAGACTCGTTTATTTTTGTTATTTAGCTTTTGTTTCTTAAATAATTAAATAAATAATCTTAAATAAATAAATAAAATATAATTAAAAATTTATAAATTTATAAATATATAATTAAAAATTAGTATAGTAAAAAATGAATAAGAATATGTTCTTTGTTATTATTATTATTGTTAAATTAAACTAAATTGTTTAATTTTCTGAATTTTCACTTGTATCCATTGGATGGTTATAAGCAAGTTTAACAGTAAAGATTTTGGGGTGTTTTCTTTATGAGATGAGATGACTCATTTTCTTGTGGTTAAATTATCAGAATATTTTATTTTTAAAAATTAATACAAAATTTATGTCATAAATTCAGGTTAACTGTTGAAAATAAGCCAGATTAATTTATTCGAGATCAAAATTTTATCGGATTTAACTATTAAAAATTATTTTTTTATAGATCAGTTTACATACAGTTCGAAACAGAAAGTGTTTTTGAGAATATTCCTGTCTACCAATATAATTTTCCTATTGAACTCTACAATTGGTCTTTGCCAGAGAATAAAGGTTTTTGCGATCCAAAAACTCCACAATATTTCAATGAATCTATACAACCTGGTGAAGTGCATTTTATTTTATTTAGATTAAAGGAAATTCGAGAACTTGAGAATTCCTATCTTTTTATTCTATTATTACAAATTGAAGTTTTAACTTCAATAATATTAAAATTTGGAGTATTAAATACTTATTAAAATATTAAAAAATTTCAGTTGGTTGTCTGCCATCTGGCATATTGGATTTAAGTAGTACTCAACCGGCACATGCACGTATTTATTTATCTGGCAGTCACTTTTATAGGTGTTCTAATGCTTTATATGAAAATTTCATAGGATTTCGTTCACCTGATTCAAATGTTGATCGGACATTTTTCGAAATGGAACCGGTTTTTACTTTTCAAAATAATTTTCGGATTCTATTAAATTCGCTTCATTAACCTATATTTCTTAATAGTTATGTTATGTGATGGTTTGGAATTGTAAAGAAGATGGCTGGTTCTATCTGAAACTCAAATTTTAAATTATTTTTCAGATGACAGGAACCGTTATAAATGTGAAGCAAACATCCCAAGTCAACTTAGGAATATTGTCTGGCGATCTTGGGTAATATTTTATGAAATTATTTGTGGCTTTTTCGCTTTGTTATTTTTTTCGCTGGTTTTTTACCTGTTTCATACGATAAAGGTTGACCTTTATAATGCTGGGTCTTTCAGAAAGTTAATATTTCTCTTCGAAATAAGTACCAATGAACAATATATTATCCAGTAGCTATTCCTTTTCTGTCGTCGCAAATAAAAGACGAAAAGTTTCAGAAAAGGATTATTTTTACCAGTATCGTAATAGTAGCGAATAAATGTTTTCTCATCTGTTGCTCAGTCGATTCATGGGCATTTGTTCAAGCCTTCTTTTCCTTAACTGCACAAAAAAATCTTTCAGATCAATCTTTACAATTTCGTTTAAGAATTCTTTTATAGCTTGAGAAGGAGCTTGAGAACCGTTCGAGAAATGGGAAATTTGAAATCCAAATTTCCCATTTCACTCGAACGATTTCACGGACGATTTTTGCACTGTTCTTTCATTGGTCATTGTCAGTAAAACTATCGCATTTTGCAGCTGCATATGTCGCTTAATGCATAAGTTATACTCATAAAATGCCTGAAGTCGAAAATCATACCGTTTCATGTCGAATTTGAAGGACTAAATCAAATAGGAAAATTAAATGCAGCTACTGGTTTATAATAGTGATAAATTAAAAATCACAACCAACAGAGCGATATAAGAGTCAGCTTAATGAGGCATGACAATAAAAATATGTGACTCGAAAGTCGAATATAACCGAAACTATACTTTTTGAAAGATCCAGTAAATAAAATATTCTTTTTATTCCTTATGAAAAAGTAAATGTATGATTAGTTTCTTCGCTGGCTGTCAATATATGGTTAGAAGTTTTATCAAGGGTAGAAATAGAAATTTCAAATTACCTAGGTATATATACATATCATGTATATCATGTATAAAATCTCATTTCTTGTGGGTGTTCAATTTTGGGCTGGGAGCTTGAAGAATATGCGCTATTTCTGGTAGCAGGCTCTTCCAGACAGATCTCTTCCTGGATATTATTCCTGGGATCCGCTGAGGCCATTTCTTTGCCTCATGTTATAAGGATCACCTCTAATGCTTCTACCACCAGTGGGATTACTTTAGTCTTCACTTTTCACATTTTTTCAGCTTCTGGTATTCCTCTAGCTTTTTATATTCCTTCTTGCTAATGTCATCTGGAGCTTCCATTTCTATCACCAGAGATGACTTCTGCTTCTTTTCTACTACCATAATATCTGGTTGATTGGTCTTATTCGTCTCTCCAGATGGAGAAGTCCCACAGGACACATTATTTTTCTTTCTGCGAAATTTCTATCTGATCTTATCGTATATTAAGCAAATATTCTTATAGGCGATACCAACTACTTGGTTTTAGTGTTCTGCCTACATCTTACATTCTGCCACTGTAAGCTTCTAAGGCTTTTTTACGCTTCACCTTGAATCCTGTCTGATGGATATTTATTTCGATAGATCAGATGCTTAGTAAGTACTTGTTCTCTACCGATATGATCAGTACCTCATACCTCCGAACCGCTGGTAGAATTTTTCAAAGTTAGCTGCCTCGGTTATCTTTTGATGATATATCTCTTGAAAATTTTGCTTGCTATAGCACTTCCTCTTGCTTGGTCTTTCTTCAGTGTCTATTGATGTTTAAGGCATTATCTCAGTAGCTTATCCTTTTGTACTCTGATTGCTTCAGATTTCATTCAAGACAATGGCTTTGACATTCTTCAAGCCTCATCCTGTGGGATAAAAATTTCCGTGCTGTGAGTTATGAGTTTATAGCGATCAGTGAGTTTATGAGTCACATCAGCAGCCTCCATGTCTTATCTTGGCCATGTTGATGCCACTAGCAGTGATGGCTAGCAGAGCATATATGTTTATGGCGTGGATTTTTTTCCTGTTGATGTGAATTTTCAATATCTGTTTTATTCTTTGATGGTTTTTGTACGTTGCTATCTTTATTATCTCTTCATCGTGTGACTGTGGGATGCCAAGATATTTTTTGCTGGTCTGTAGCTGTATACCAGCTATATACATATGTGCATCGCTGATAGGTACCAGTCATAATTACTTTCACTTCTTTTATTACAAGCCGGCTATATTTCTCCAGTTCGAATGACATCTCAGTATCCTCACTGATTTGTATTAGGTAAATGAGCTAGTAAATTTGTCCCCATTAGCTTTTAGTATATAACTAGCAATTATTCATGTTGAGAAGATGATAGTGCAGTTAGTGCAGTCTCTTAAACTTGTGTTCATATCCACTTTGTGATTATTTGACTGAGGGGTGTAGATCTGTGCAGAACAATGGCGGGGATAATGCATCACTTTGATATTTTTGAGATTTAAATAGTTTTCCACTGTGCTATCGACTGTCATGATCAGTACTGTCCTTGTCCTTGTCTACATCTTAAACCAGTCTGCATGAGAGCTTTAATTTTTTTTAACCAGGAGGTGTGGGTCATATTCTTACAAGATACTACCCATCTGCAGTTGTAATTTGAACTGGTTTCTTCTCTGGGAAATTGCTGCTATACCTTCTTCGCAGCCACTTTCGTTAGTATTATGAATCGTTTTCTTCCATGTATTCTTCCATTATTATTTCTGTTGTGCTGTTTCAATTTTGTTACACTCCACTTAAGAGTACACCTTGGATGGTTCTTTGGAGAATAAGGAATTTGTCTTTCTATTGCTCTAGTGCATCACCTTAGCTTGGCGGCCAGTGCTGTGAGCTTTTATTTATAGTTGAGCCCTTATAATTTTCCAGTGGCCAGGTATTATTTTTAATCCTCACCTTCTGTAGTTTTGTAGCTAATTTTATTATGCTTGTGATCTTATTCTCCAGCTTCATTTTACAATGTCGATATGTCCATAAGTACTTCTGTTTTCCTTATTTTTATATCCATTTCCAGAATTATAGCAGTTAGGGTATGCACCACTTTATTGGCTTCGGTTATAGTAGTAGTAGAGATTTTATTCATGATTTTTTGATAATCCATATCAACTGCTGTTCTTTGCAGCGGGGATGTTGGAAGAAAATTTCTAATTTCACAATTTGTTGGATGCATATCCTATTTTGGTCATCTTGGGTCTAGGAAACAGCAGGTTTGATCTCTCTACAGTTGAAGCGTTAGCTGCTTATCAGTTAATGCAAGTATTTTTTATCCACCCATAGTTTCTTCATATTATAAATAAATAAATAAATATATGTATATATATATATATATATACACATATAATCATGTCAGAAATACATTAGCAAGGTGACACCAAAAGATGAGCTGCTGAGATAATTCCTGAAATAGATTTTAAAGATGGCCAAGGAAAGGATGTGCTATAACATGGCAAAATAAGATTTTCCATGAGATTTACCATCGACAGATAATTGAGATGGATGGTTAATTGGAAAAAGCTAGACTAAAAGACAGCACTGTGACATTGACATAACAGCACAAGATCAAAAATGATTAAACAAATGATGCAATAGGTCCACCGAAGCAAAGATCTATCATATCATACAAAACTCAAGGTGCAGATTGCAGAATATATAAAAAAGCATCAAAAAATGTCAAACACATTGTGGTAAGATGCAAGCGGGAATATATGTAGGCATACATTCAAAGGCCAAATTGATGGAACTGTTATCAAGGGATATCTACTCAGCATCTGATGAGAGATTTGCCAGACAATCGTGGAGAATAATAAGGCAAAGATATTCTAAGACAGAGAATAAGATATTTTTTTTCCTGTAGGTCCTTCATATCTAGGCAGACAAAAAGTAATGGCCAGTCAACCAGATATCGTGGTAATAAACAAGAATCGGAAATCAGCACTGCTGATAAATATAGCAGCATCAATTGATATTAGAAAGAAAAGCATGAGAAGCTAGAGAAATAATAGCAATTGAAAGAGGAAGATGTGGAAGATGAAAGCTAAAATAATCCAAAGTATGGTTGATAGGAGCACATGGGGACTGCTCTCAAACACTCCAATAGATTGCAGAGATGTTTGTCTAGAAAAGTGGATTGCTAGGAACAGCTAAGATGCTGTGTAGAATTCTCAAGTCGCAGACCTCAAGTTGAGTGAGGATAACCCATAACACACAAAGGTGAGAAATGGACTTTTATTTTGTTTATGTAAATTTAGAGTGATCAGTAAGATGCAGAAAGCAATATTGCCGCTATTTTGGATAAATGAAGCAATCCATCTCGATGTCAACACAAGAAATAAATTATTGAGTAGCGTTGTATCGACTTCATTAACGGTAAAATTTAAAAGATTTTTCTAGCAACATATTACATAAAATCGAATCGTAGGTAGTGATTAAAATCCATGCTTATAAGTTAGATGAATTGACTGCCTTCAGTGATTTTTTCAACCAATTTTTGGTATATTTTTATATGAAATATTTTAAGATTAAAAAAGTCGGCATTGTTACAATAGTTGCTGGTTGTCTTCTATGGATTTCTTTTGTGATTTATGCCACTGTGATGATGCTATTCCCGGTAAGGAAAATTAGTTGTAGTTGCTGTTGCGGGCAAGGAAAATTCTATTTAGAGTTCAGCAAGATGTGGAAAGTAATTTGTAAAATTATTTTTTAAATATTTTATTGCACTGCAGTTTTCGGACTTACAGTTTGTTGAAATACTTTTCTCTTCGAGTTGTATGGAAGGGCAATAAATATCGAAAATTCAAAAAAAGAAATTTTAATTGATTATTTTAGATGCGTTTCGATGATGAAGAACAGTTGGTTGCGCATGATGATGGTATTATCGATGAAAATCAAATCATTGATGGCAATTAAAAATTCATAAATCTCTTTTTCATGTTTCTATTTAATATATCTTATTTAACGCATTTAGCAATCATAATATGAAGGTAAAAATTTTAAATAACGATTCCAAATAACGATTCAAACATATTTTGAATAAAATCGCTGAATTTTTTTCGTTTCTACTATTCAGTGATCTAATCCACCGCAAGAGATAATGCATGCGAGAGATTTGAAGCCCATTTTCTTTTTAAATATTTTTCTTGCTTTTTCCTTTTCTTCCATTCTTTATTTTATACAATGCTACATCACTATTTACTCAACGCATTTTTGTTCATTCTTTGGGTGCCTTATATTTTCTATAGGATCAGACCAGTGAAAAATATCGCTTTTCGCTTTTACTTTCAGCCATGTTTCTGATTGATCCCATTTATACCTGAAATCTGTACTCTTAATATTCACTGATATATTTTGTATCTGGATCGGAACATAATTTCGTTCTTGGAATTGTTCTTTTGTTTATACGAAGCGCTATATTTCGTTGTTGCAGAATCCGTCGTATGATTCGTTATTTTTTGCCAGATTTTTAAGTTTTCAGTTACCAAATTAGCATTGATATTTTCTTGGGTATTTTCTATTATTTAACATTTGATATTTGTACTAATCTTGTGCTTTCTGTGAAGCACGCATCGCTGAATTAAATGTTACAGCTTTTTTTTCCTTTAAGATGTAAATTTCAATTTTGCATTATTGCAAGATTTGTAAAATAAATCCTTCAACTCATATTTTGCTACAGAAATTTGTTGGAAAAGTTCAGGAAAATAATTATTATATGCATTCTAATATTTTAGGTAAAAGAATCTTTTATTTTCCATTTATCATATTTATCGAATAATAAATATATCAAAGTATTATAAAAGATATGGAGCATATATATATATATATATTTATATAGAAATTTTATTATCACAGGAGATGGACATTATACGATAGTTTCATCATGAAAGGAATATCCAAGATAAGAAAGAATGAGTGCATCGCTGCTGCATAAAATGTATGGTTTTCGTTTATCTGTTTTAATTCCAATAACCTAAGAATAAGTTTTGCAAAGATTACGTGGAAAGGATGATCGTAAGAATTGAAAAATTTTGAAATTTTAACGCCTACTTCGTTTGAGCCATTTTATTTTCTAACCTGAATATCTTGCTTCTAAAATACAATATTTCAAGACAAATGATGAAAATAATTGAAAATAACAGTTTCAATAGCAAGAATAGCAAGAAACTGTTAAGGAAATAGAGGTTAACCATGTGTCTTTGAAGGATGTGATCTCTAGCATTGATAAATTCAATTTTGCCGCAAGGAATACAACACTTTGACCCAAGTTCCATGTGACATTTACGAAAATGATCCATAAGTTGTTTTTGCTAAAATATTGAATATATTATTATAAATTATCAAATACATCAGAAATAATAAAAAATAAAGTTAATTTTTCGAATAAAAGATGACCACCCCACTGTAATCAGTAGTTTTTCCTTTAAAATTTATAATTTTAAAGGGTATTAATAAATCAAACTCTAATTTCATTTGGAAAACACAGGCCGCATTCACGACACATTTGCCAAATGGAAAAAGTATGAATTAAGGAATGATTAATAGCCTTCTCTGACCAGTAATTTCGACATTCACCACATAATACACAACAATTCCTGAAATGTCGATATATCTTAGAATAATATAACTTAATCCAACAGATATATTGTTCATTCATTATCAACACGTTCTAACTATATTCAGATTACTTACGTAAAACTTGATCCATGTTCTAACTTATGTGTGCTTCTAGCTTCCGCTGTATGAAAATATAGCTTACACCTATAATGAACGTTATAGGTTAAACATCATAGGTTTAACGATTCAAAATAGGCATAATGTCGATAAATAAATTCATGAAGCCAAATAAAGGTTGAAATTAGCGTTAAATTAATTAAATGTTGAAATTAAATGTTATTAGAATTTAATATTTGTTATAATTTGATATAATAAAACAAATTTAATATTTGGTATAATTCAATAATTCAATAATGTAAAATAATTAATCTTACTTGCGAAAATTTAAAATATAACTTAAGCCGTCATGAGCTGGGAAATTTTTTTCATTCAAATGCCTTTTAAGTGCATCCAATGTTGAAAACGAAGGCTTTGAAGGACATAATGGACAACGAACCATTACATCGGGCACTAAATTTAATAAATAAAAGTTTCAAAGTAATTGTTTATTATGACCAGATTTTATACTACTAATTAAGATATAAAGTGGCGAAAATTTATGAACCAGTTTATCCTGCACAAACATAACTGGTTAGATTCGCTCCGCTAGCTTATCGCACTACGCCAAGGAGTATCTCCTGGTGACAGAAGTAAAAGTGAGCCAGCATCACAAGAAGATTAACTGGTCAGATTCGCTCCGCTAACTTATCGCACTATGCACTACACAAGAAGATTAATTGATATTTTGAAATATGAATGAAAAAAACTTCAAAAAACTAATCTTTTGTAAAACTAACAAAGTTGATCATGATGATGAGAAATTTGATGCAGCACTGCAAATCTTTCATGGCAGAAGGCATGTCCACAATCCAAACAAAAATGGGTATTATGAATATTATGGCGAAGATTATGCACTTGACCACTAGTAATTTTATCAAAACGCATATTTTTGCATGATGGTATAGTGCAGACCAAATATCCTTGAGGATCTCGGATGATAAAATCCTTTGAAAGCATAATTCGCGATGACCAAAACTAAGAAATGAATTTTGAAGTGAATTTTTACTTTACAGAAATTCTTACAACAATATAAAAAAGGCTTTTTGTACATTTTTTGCTCTTCGCCATTTTCCTCTCTTACAACCAAAATTGTTTATAATTTTCTGCATTACTAGGTTCGATGTCTTGAAAAAAAACTTATCCATTACCATCAGTAAAATCCCTCGCAATCCCACTTAAGTAGTACCATCTAATTCTTAATTAAATTCTTCCACCTCCAAAACCCTTTAACCCATTGGAAATTCCCTTCAAAACTTTCCTACGCTGACCCCTAATGCTACTGTGGGAATCTTTATATATCATTCACTAAAGTTCCGTTAAATTTTCCTAATTTTCTACGAAACCTTGCTGTGCTATCAGCAATACTATCATGAAATTCATTGTATTAACTCCAAATCGATCTTAATGCTATATGTGACTTTATTCTCTCACCGTAATGCCAAAATTTATTTTTGCACAACCGCAAATACAATTTATAAAAAGTAGAATTAATTTGCAAATGTCAAAATGGCAGATGTCAAAATAATGCATTAGAAGAGGTATTAAGGGAATAAAAAGTGGAATGGACATTTACAAATTAAGGAAACTAAGGAATAAGAGAAGATAATTTCAGTTCACCACTAATCAACGATAATTTCCATTATCGTTCTTGTTTCAGTAGTCCTAAAGTAGTCCTAATCTTTATAATCTTTATTTTTTCCGTTCCTTACTACTTCTAACCAGTAAGTGAAAACTTCACTCTAAATTAAAGATCTAAAAAGAAAATTAAAAACACGCTATTCGACCTATCAGAAAAATCAAATATTCAATCTTATTAGATATAATATAATACTGATTTTTTAACCACAAAAAAAGGATTTTGCTTTAACTGAATTCAGTCAAAAAGAATTCAAACGGGAATATTATCAAGCCTATTATCAAGAATAAAGATGGCCGCTAGGTATATATACACTTATCTCCGAATGGGCAAAGGTCAAGAAAGGTCACGCTAGCAGTCAGTAATGCTAAGCTAAGAAAAAACAGTTCGAAAGAGAAAAACAAATGAAAATATACCTGCTGAAATTCAGAACTATTGGCTGAACTGAAAGAGGAATTATTCTCAAAATTTTGCTGCATTAAAACTGAAGCTTCTGTAGGTGAAACTGATGAACACAACGGTAAAGGAGGATGTCGAGTGAAGGAAGATGATCCAGTCAGTGGAACTGGAGGTAAAAAAGATAGAAGAGTGGTATTATTTTGAATATTTGCGTTGGGTGCACCAGATAGCAGTTGCTGAGTACAATAATGTGTTGGAGGAGAATTCTGAGAAATATCTGTTGGAATATTTATCGCGGAAATTGCTGGAGCTATTTCATCCCTCTAGAATCACAGTGTATAGACCTATCATTAACTTTGCAATATATCCACAAAATTTTTTATTAGTTATGTAAATTCAGACATATTATAGGCAAAAATTCAAAAAACTTAAAATCATTAAAAAGGCAAGGGTAATAGCTGCTTCAATCGAGCATCACAAGTCCAATTCCTTAACTTTAGAAATAAGCTTATCATTAAAAATTCCAGATGGTTCTGGCGATCCATCGGCATTTCCAATGTCAAATGATTCCCTGACAAGAATTTCTAATGCAGTTAATCTAATCGGAAATGGTGAATGCAAATCATCTATTACTTCATAAAGAAAGGGAATACAACAAAAAATTGCTATAATCTGCATTTTTTAATATTATATCTAATTCAACAAATTTAAACAAATAAATAAAAAACAAAAAACAAACCATAGTTGACGTTATAAATCTTCTTTGATCCACCATATCTGGTTCAACCGAAAGAATCTATAAAATAAAAATATTATAGCGATAAAAACCATTCCATCGCAATACATTCTTATATTCTTTATTCTTATGGAATTTTTTCTTAAATTCATTTATTTTCAACCAGATACACTTAAAAAATTTTTTAAAAAAATAAAGTTATAAGAAATAACGAAAATTATAATAAAAAAGAAATTTAAAGCATACATGTACTACAGAAGGTGAGCTTGAATTAACAGTCGTACTTTGATCATTTATGTTTAATTGACTTTGTGCATCACAGACAGATTGTGCAAAATAAGCAGGGGATTCACTGGCGCTGGTCAAAGGTATTACTGAAGAAGATGGCTTTATAAGGTACTTCATATTTTCATTCATGGACACAGTTGACTGCAACACTGGTAATAAATGATCATTTCGACCTTCCCAAACTGTATTAAGAATGCGGATTGTGTCACTGTTATCGTCAGCTGCTCGATTTAAAGTGGTCTGCAAATCAAAGGAGTTTTAGTCCAATAATTTCAAATACAATCATATCATAATATAATTTGAATTTTAGAATTTGGAATTCAAGAAAAAATCAAAACCTGATCAATAAAAACAAAAAATAGCAAAAAAAGATAACCGGAAATTTAGAGCATAAAGCCTGATTTTCAGCTTGAAATCGCCCATAATTCATCTACAAAAAAAATGGAAAATAAAATAATAAAATTGTATTAACTCAACATAGTTATATGCTCACTTGTTAACAAAAAATTAACCAAAGATTTGCATGTGGTGCAAGTTATAAAAAAAAGATCAGAGTTGTTCTGAGATAAAAATGATCGATGAACACATTCAGACGGTATAATTACAGGCAGTATTCCATTATTTCGTTGAAATTCATACTGTTGTGGATCAACCGGTTGAAAATGAAACATACATGCCGCAGTGAAACCCATATGATTGGATGAACTAAGCCGCTAAAAAATTATTTGAGAGAAACAGCGTAGCAAATACCTTTTCAATAAAAAGATATGAAACAAGGCTAAATATATAGTATCAACGATTTTAACAAATATAAAACCTCATTTTTGCATTGCTTACTGGATATATGACAAAAAACAGTTTGTCCGTCGGTGGTAGCAAGATCACATATTTTACAAAAATATAACAAACATTGTCCATGCATTTTTTGCATGTGATGGTAAAGGCGCTCTTCCTAAAAAAAAATCGAAAATAACATTTGTAAACGAAAAATTAGAAAATTTAATTTTTTATGTTTCTGATGTTTTTCATTTAATTTAACTTTAATAAAATGAATTTTTAGGCAAAATTTAAATTTATGAGTTTTATGCAGCAACTTAAAAATACATTAGAAAATGTTGTCACACAAATCGAACAAATATATATTAGTCGTTTTGTAGGATGAGGATCCACATGCAGCGACTCATGGATTTTCATTGCAGTGGTATTAAATACAACTGTCGAACAATACGAACAGCTCAAAAGGGAGCCATGTGCATGCATATGTTTTTGATAAATCAACCTATTTTCATAAGCTAAGCAGCACAGACGACAAATGTAAACTATAGCATTCAGAGGAATTCCATAAACCTGAAAAGATATATATAAGATATAAAAGATATATATTTAAGAATTTTTTATACTGTTCTTTTAGAGAATTTCAACTGTATTTTATATTATAATTATATTATATCCTATTTCTTTATATTTTTGCACGGAAGGAAGTAAATAAAATAGCCTCACTTTAACTTTTTGGAAACATGAAAATAATTTGTGAAAAGATTTCTGAAAACAATTTTTTGTAATCATTATGTGGACGATAGAGGGCAAAGTGGTAGAATATTAATTCGACTAAGATCAGACCATAATACTTTCGACGTCCATCCCTTGATGAGAGCAATATTCGGTTAATGTAATGTAGTGTATCACCAATAATTAATTTGTCACCATAATTACCCATATTTTGTCCTCAAGTGACTGTCTAGAGAAGACATCTCGCCCTATATCTAACCATGGGTAACATCAAAAGATCGTTATGGAGCAATAACTTTGATTATGGAGCTATTTTCACTGTTAAAAATCCTGATTTGATCAAAATTTCACCTTATCTAAAGTATTTCCAGCATCGAATTGATGAGTTTCGCGATGTGATCGAAGTGATGCTTCTGTGATAAATGTCGCAGTGCAAGTTTCGCATCGTAACATTGCTTTTCTTTTTTTTACCAACTCAACACCAACACTAAAAAGACGTTATTGATTAATTTTCTGATAGTTCAAGACAATAGAAAAATCCCGCGGGTAAAGTCAAACTAAACTGGAAAACGGTTCATAAAAGTAGCCTTCGTATTAGTCGTTCGACAACACCCGCTTCACTTTTTTTTGTTCTATGAGCGATGTCGAAAAGGTGCTCTGCTCATTAATCAATAAACTAATAAAACGGAATTTGTCAATTTACCATTATTATTTTCGAATTTATTTATTATTTACTATTACGTACCATTATTGTTACGTAATATTATTACCTTTTTCTGCGAATCAGATAAGTTTTTTTTCTTAGAACTTTATTCTTACTCTTTTAATTATCTTTAAATAAAATTCTATTTTTTTAAAATTTAATTATCTTTGTCTTTATTTTTTTTGCCTTTGACAGGAGTAAACCTGCCATGGTATCAAAAATCTGGGTGGCTGTTGGGGACATCGTACCTCTATCTTTATGTGACTCTATGGTGAAAGGGTCGCATTGATGCGGCGCCTGCGTCTTCCAACGCATAATACTTCTAATCCGGTGATATATGCGATAAATATATGATCAGGGCGTAATAATAATTATTAAGTAATTCCAAGAATTGCCGATAGGATATGCCCGGGATACTTAGAATTCATTGAGGAGAACGAGAACCTATCCACTTTGTAAGCGCGGCAAGATGTTGGCTATAGCTTTATGGAACATCAAAATGATCATGAATGTTGCAAGCCAAGCGATCACTATCCACACCCTTTCTAAATTAAGCGTGGAATGGCCTGTTTGTTAGAAGTCCGTCTTCCTCATTTCGGCTTTCGAGTAATTATTAAACCCGATTCCAAACAAAGATATTGGCTATATCACTGTGGTGTCGGATGACTCGGGGCGAAGTGACATAGTGACTATCATGCCTAAAAAGGCTCATTCTGATTGAGTGGAAGCCAGTAAATGACCATATGGCCTACCTACCGTTTCAAGGTAAAGTTCTGAATATTTCATCAGTGTATATGCTCCAATTTTATGCGCAAACCGCGATAAGAATAAGTTTTATGCGGGACTCCAACTATTAACAACATTTCTACCGAGAAATGACATGGTCATAATCGGGGGAAGACTGGAATGCGCGCGTAGGTTATTCGATAATTAGCGAATATAGCATTGGAGTCCAGTGAATCAATGAAGAAAGCCTTCTTAGGTTTGCCGAACAGTATGAACTTCATTACTAATATTTGCTTCCAGCATCGTAGAAAATATTTAATCCTCAAGTGGAACTTCCCGGACAATCAATACTTCAACCAGACTGATTATACCTTAGTCAGTCGCCGTTCTGTCGTTCCTTTCGGGGATCTAAAACTGACAACCTTCATGGATCATACTATGCTATGGTTCGAACCAAGATTCGCATAAAACTGACAAAGCATAAGAAATAATATATCCCAAGATCTTTTAAATAGCTCAAATTAAAAGATCCGGGAACAATAAGCCCATTTCAAATCACCTCAGTGAAATGAATATCAATGATATTTCGGGAACGGTGAATGGATATTGGTTCCAACTAAAGGCATACTTACGAAAATCAACCATTTCCATACCAATAGAAAATGCGCTAGTTCGGCATCCGAAGCAACTATCCAGCTGTCTGAAAAGGTTGCCAAAACATGAATATCATGAGATCCTGATTGCCTTCGAAGAACATAAGCATGGCGGGATAAAAACCACTATTGGAGTGAGATGCTTTGATATTGGATGATTCGGTTAGATGATAAGAGGAAACTTTCTTCATAAAGTAAGGATAACTCGAGAAGGGGTCACTGAAATGATACGGGATGATAATGGTGTGTCTGTTAAAAACTATTAAGAATCTCTTAGGAAGATGGAAAGAATTTTTTGAGATCAAACTTAACAACGATGCGCCATTTGTAGCTTTCCCGGATATAGCTGATTCGCTCGTTGTGCCATACGTTTGCAACCGTGAACCGCCAACAGAAGAAGAAATAACCTCTCTAATAGATAAACTTAAGGTCAATAAAATTCCCATGGTCTTCGAGCCGAACTCTTCCAATGTTATCCATCATCGTTCACATAATTTATCTTCAACAAATGCATATTCTCTGGTATGAAAGAAGGAAATAATATCAGAAGACTGGAGCAAAGTAATTCTGCTTCCAATTCTTAAGGTGATAGAACATATTGCGAGGAATCAGAAATTAGAAATCTCTGGAAAATTTTTCACTTCTCTTTTGTTGAATAAACACAGATAGCAGAATATATGCGTCCTAATCAAGCTGGATTCAGATCGAGACGCCATTGTCCTGACCAAATATTTACGCTAAGAAGGGTGCTGGAACATCGCTTCATACCAGCAACCCACTGTATCGACTTTGCGGCTGCCTTTGATTTAACTGAAAGGGTGCCGTGATGGAACGCAACGGTGTTTCAGAAAAGATCATTCGACCCATAAAGGCATTTTATGAGCGTACGTCGGTACAGGTCTGTGTATATGGAGAAAGGACAGAACCTTTACAGACTCCTTCGAAATTAGTGTCCGTCAAGGTTATGTCCTTTCCCCTACAATATTCGACTGATGGACTGGATAACCGCTTGTCGGCACTCAAGAGGTGTCAAAATCAGTCCAGAGCATCGTATCACAGATCTAACGAGTCAGCAGCGAGAATCTCAGGGTCAAAATTAAAGTCTTTTTGTCTTATGTGCAAGAAGCTAATAAAAATGCCTCTTTTTAAATTATAAATTCATTGCCGGTTGAGGAAGTGCCCAATTTTAAATACCTTGGGTCCACTCTAATACCAAATGACCAGGTAAGAGATGATATTACAACTGGGATCACGGCAGCTAGAAATGCGTTCTTCCGATTGACGAAATCTTTATGGAGTCGTCGTGAAATCACCATAAAAACCGTCCATCTATATAGCCGTGATTCCTTCGATGTTGCTATATGGCTGTGAGACATGGGCAATGAGAGTGGAGGATATTAAGAAGCTATCTACCTTTGACCACTTTTGTCCAGGGTACATTTTACGGGTCCATCCAGCTGATAAAATAAGATTGCATTCAGTTTCGTTCAAATACCACTTGCATCAGTAAATTTATCAAAGAGTGCGTAAGCATATTTTTCTACTTGCCGAACACTGTGATGGGGGACCAATAAAGACCTGGACTGACAGAAGCAAGAAAAATTTCGAAGGTATAGAGGAAAGGAATGAGTTCTATTATTGTCAGTGATGGCGTCGGACCGAAGAGCTTAAAGACCCTCTTACCCTCGTAACCAGTGGAGTGATGATGAGAACTATTAGAAGAAAAAATTCGCTAATAATTTACTGCAAATTTCGTTACCTTTTAGTGGTATCGACGAATAAAATATCATCATCCAATACATTTTTCGGTTCATTCTCAATACGGATATCTGACGAAACAAACTAAACTTGTTTATTCATAAACCTCAAATCTGATCAGTTTTATTTTGTTCGCCCAATTCAAAAAAACCAAGAAACCAAGGAAGAATTTATCAAAATTCAAAGTATGTGGAATGAAATTATGAGAACGAATTTAAAAGTTCCCAACAATTTATAAAATAAATCACAGAATCTTCTTGAAATGATAAAAAGATAAAATATACTTCATTAAATTGAATAATTTCCACGTCATTATTGCCAGGTTGATGATCAAATATTTCAGGGTCTTTATCAATATTTTTATTTTCGCTAATACTTATTTTCGATTTTTCAGAACAGGGTGCGTATTCTTCAGTCGTATTAATAATATAATTATCTTCTGTTTTACTAATTTGTGCATCATTTTCTTTACAATCTGAAAATTTTAAGAAATTTATCTTTATTTCCTTTCAAAAAATGTGCTGATAAATTTAATATTTCTATATGAAATAGGAAAACCCCAAATTAACATTTCCAGAGAATGTTTTTATGGAAAATTTAAACGAAATTTTTGCTCAAAATATGCCAACTTTTCCCTATAATATTCATTCTTTCTTGTAATCGAGTATCATTTCTATTAAAACTGCAAAAAAATTGATTTCAACCGAAGGCAAAACTCTTTTACCGTTATTACTGGACGTTTTTTCATGCAATATAAATTCACTTTCTTGTTCATTGGAATTACTTATGCTTGATTTGTTTTTCATGAGGATGCTTGTCTCTTTTGATAAGTCCTAAGGAAATAAAGGAAAGATTATTTATAACACAACAGAACAGAATTTAGAACAGAAAAAAAATTGAAGATAGCAAGACTTCTTTCCAAAGAAAAATTTTTGCAAAATAATCAGCATAACTTTTTTTTGATCATCGATATCTGCCAATTCTATTCTACAAAAAAAACCCTTCCTCACTTTCTGTGGATGATGAGCATTACCTTCGACCTCGGCTGGCTTACTACAGACCTGGGCGATTGAAGGTTCTATGCATCTTAGCTATTCCTAGCAATGCGCTCTTCTGGACAGAAATAGCTGATGTTTGCAAGGCAATCTACTGGAGAATTCTTGTTTAGAAGTCATAGTCCTTGTACCATCTCTAGGACTTTGGCCCTCATGTTCCACATCTTCGGCTGCTACTACTTTTCCAACTTCTCATATTCTTCTTTCTAATATTCCTGTCACTTTTATACTGCTATATTTATCACTAATGCTAAGTTATGGTTCTTATTTACTAGCACGTCTAGTTGACAGGCCAACACTAGTTTGTCTTTCTGGATAAGGGAGTCATGCAGGATCTTCCTCTTATTATCTCCCATGGCGAATCTCTCATCATATGGTGGATGTATGGATATTACTTGGGATGACATTGTTACCAACTTGGTTACGTTTTTCTTGCCTACATTTTATATGCCACTAATGTGTTGGGCAGTTTCTGATGCTTTTAAATATAATAAATAATATTTAAATAAATAATGTGCACTTAAGGTCTTATTTGTTTGTCTTGTTTTGTTTGTTTGACGGTAGTGTCCTTGCTTCGATGGATCTACTTGCTTGCTCTTGTTCTTCTGCCGTTATGAACAATATTTCAATGTTATCTTTTAGTATAGTTCTTTCCAATCACTGATAGAATTTCTCAATAACATCCACCTCAGTTATCTATCGACTGTGCCTATGGGGTGCCTTTGTTATGGTACTCTTTCCTGATTTTTCTCCAGTGTTTGCTGATACTTCAGGAATTTTCTTATTGCTGAATGCATTTCTCTCAAAACAAGACAGTGGTTTTGACACTCATCATGCCTCATCCACCTTTTTTCGCTCAAGTAAGTCCCAGACTTAGGATAGGAATTTCGTGTATTGTACGGAGTTCCCGGTTCTTCACATCGGCAGCCTCAATGTCTTCCTTTATCCCACCTTACTACGCCAGATGCAATGCTTTCTCAGCTGGAAGGCGAACATGTTAACAACATGGATTTCGTTTTTCCCACTGAATTTGCTCTTCAAGATTTATCTCATTCTTCGATCACATTTAACTGTTGCAGTTTTTTCTACGCAACGCACTTTTGTATGACTGTGGCTAATCTAAATGACTTTTAATTATATATCCTGCTGGCAGGTCCACTCCATCAGTCATAATTAATTTTCCTTTCTTTACTACGGTTCAGTCACTAGCTCTTTCTCCAGTTCGAATGATAATTCAATGCCTTCACTTTAGATTCATATATATTATATGAATAAGCGAATAAATACCCCATTCATTTTTGGCATGTACCTTAATGTCATCCATGAAGAGAAAACGCCTGATGGTAGATCTTACAATTATATTCATATCCACTTCTTGTGATCTGAGAAGGTTTAGATCTATGCAGTAGCGGAGTCAATGCTGGAGTCAATGCCGCAGTTGAGAATCACTTTTGAGTTGACTTCATTTTCCGCAGTTTCAATGAGTAAAGATGAACATCTTTAGGATCCTGCTGATTTTGTAGAAAGCCAGATATCCACAGATCCATGTGTGGTGCACAGAACAGTTGATCCAAGCTGGTCTTCCAGGATTTCGAATCTTGAGCGACTGCTTCATTTATGAGCTGATATTTGGGACCTCTGGAATTCCCAATGCCTTTTTGAAACTGTGGAAAATGATGCCTTTTGAAATGTACTCATGTACTGGTTCATATGGTCAAGAAACTTGATGCCTGATAGAACTTTTAAAATTGTGGAGAAGCAGATTATTGTGCGGTAGTTGGACGGTGTTGTTTCTCTATAAAAATAACACCATACTTCTCCAGCATCCTTGCTCAGTGAGGTGAGATCTTTAGTTTCTTTATTCAGCAAAGGTAAATAATATCCGGGCCAGGTGCTGTCCAACTTTTCATATTTTTAACTTGCTACTCGCTACACTAAATGTCTGCAATTGTGATGATTCGTATTCTGGAAGAGCGTTGTTCTTAGGTCTTGCAGCCATTTTGCATTGGTGGAAGTCTTCTTTTCTCCCATATATTCTTCCAGTATTCTATGGCTTCTGCTATTGATGGTCACCATATGTTGCACTAAGAGTATACCTTGAACGATTCTTAGAAGAACAAGGCGTTTATCTTTTTAGATTCTTTCCCTAGTGTGTCTCCTTAGAATAGTGGCCAATGGTGTGATCTTTTATTTAGTAGTCTTTAGGGATGCGCTCATATTATTCTTTCAGTTTACGGATTTTGTACTTAATCTTCACGACTTTCTGAAATTCTGCCAGCTGAATAATTTTTCTGCGTTGTACTCTTACAATATTTTCCAGCCTCATTTTCCAAGGATAAAATACATTGTCATTTACATATTCTTTCCTTTTATATATATGCATAGCAATACAATAAAATCATAAATATCAGCTTAATTTGTATAAGAAAAAGAAAAAAACCTGGTTAACTGAAGAAGACGAATGGGGCTGCGAAATATTCAATAAAACTGAATTTGCAAGTTGCACATCGCTAAGTCCCACTTTAGGTCGAATGATCGGAATTCTCTTATCAACAAGGTCGATCACTACTCTAGATGAAGTCAAATAATTCGCATGGACCTCCATATGATTTCGAAGTTCTGACTTAAATAAAACTAAATAAAAATTTCAATTCGAAAAAATTAAAACGATCACAATATAATCAGTCTCAGTTATCAAATTCCACTGTATACCACTATTTTATTTTTTCTTCAATTTCTTAGCTTCAATTTTTGAGGATAGTTTTCCTCCAACAGGATTTTCCAAGCTATCTAAACTTTCCATTAAGAAGTACAATTCTTTTTAATATCTTATAACTTATATATATGTATAGCAATACAATAAAATCATAAATATCAGCTTAATTTGTATAAGAAAAAAACCTGGTTAACTTAGATAATAGTAGCCTCATTAAACAAAATCAAATGATAAATTAAAAAAAAATTATGAAAAAAAAGAAAATCTAGTAAGCTTACGGGATGAAAAGACTGATTACACAAAAAACAAAAATTTGTAGATGTATTCAAATGTTCTCCAAAATGCTTCCAAAATTGGCTTTCAGAATAAGATTTGCGACTGCCACACGAGCATTTAATGAGATTTTGCCTGCATTTATGTGCATCAAACAGACTCATTATAGGAAATTTTTCAGAACAATGGTAGCATTTGAATCTGAAGAATAAAAAAAATATAATTCCGCTTATATTCCTCCTTCTCAAATCATGGCGAAAATTATGATTATCGATACCTAAAGTATATTTCTGCATGAACAGAAGAACGATGATTTAAAAGGTCTTTTGCATTAAGTTTTTTCCTATTATTGCACAGCAAACATATATTAAATCCAGTACAAAAAAAAAGAATATGTCGAGTCATCTTTTCCTCCGACTGGGTTGATTTTTTGTAATCTGAAGGCGAATAACAAATCATGTAGTCACAAAATAAGCAATTTAATCCTATTTCCTGAAAAAAATATTTAAATAGACTAAAAGGAAATAAAGATTGCTTCAATAAAAAAAAACCAACAAATACTTTGAAGAGAAGTGAAAATTTTACATCTAATATAAATTTTTACTTAAATTTATTTAAATTTATTCAAAACCAAATTTAAAATTTGTACAAATTTGAAATGTGGTACAAAGATATATAATTAAAAAAAACAAACAGTAATTGATAAATATTGTTTCCGAATGTGTTTCGATGCAATATGCATAAATAAATGCCTGATAGATTTAACTGGCACCAATTCATCATTAAAATTACAAACTGGGCAAATTTTCCAAATTTTGTGATGAGTTTGCAAATGGCGATTAAAAGAAGCAACTTGACATGGTTTTTCACATAACTGACAATATACCTGCACCTGCAAAAGTTTCGCTTGTTCTTTCAATAGTTCCCACTAAATTATATTTTCCAAGAACAATAAAATTAAAAAAAATTACTAAAAATAAGAAATTAATCATAGTGAAATAAAAAAATAAAATAATTTAACTTATCATTTTCAATTAATAACAATAATGAAAAAAGGGATAAAAAATTTACCTTATCTGAAACAACATTTATATTCATTAGAATAAAAGAGATTAGAATTAGAATAAAAGAAGCTAACGTTGAGGGAAACAGTATTCTTATTTCTATTTAAGGAAACATCTGATGTCTTCGAAATCTTAATTAATGCTTCACTGTTTTTATCTGCTGATTTCCCAGTCATATTTCTGTCTAAAGCCTGAATAAAAATATAATTGAATTATAAAAGGAAAAACAGAAAATTTACTCCATAAAAAGTCTTTGAGTCTAATCTAATCCTTCTAATCTTAAAGAAATGAAAATAAAAATTAGGAAAACAACCTTTTCGCTATCTGATATTGAATTTACGTCATATAAATCCAATTTTTTCCATATGAACATAGGCAAAATCTGCAAAAGAGAAAATTTTCGTTATTACATCATATAATGAGAATAACTTTATTGTAGTGAAAAATAAATGAAATTTTAAAGCCAAAATAATTCTGCAAAAATAAAATTAACGTGCGCTAAAAAAAACAAATTAAAGAAAGTACAAATACCTGCTGCTTCTCACGATCAATTTTAAATTCAGAGGCATGAGAATGAATCAAATGATAATAATATTTCACAGGATCTGCCAGAGTAGAGTTGCATAAGTAACAGTGTGGGACAAATTTATCATCGGATACTGAAAACAATTCAGAAAAATGTAATCAAATTTTTGTCCATAACGTCTCTTGTTAAAATTCGCCTATTTGTTATTTTCCTCTCCTCTTATTTTATTTAGAAATTTCACTTAAATTAAAATTGAAAACAAGTGAAAAATGTGAAAAGCGATTCGAGAATTGAAATTAATATAATTACATTCGTGAGGCCATTCCTGGCAAGAATGAAGCTTCAATCTTTCCGAGTCTGTAAAACCAATTCCACATTGTTTGCATATATGTAAATGAACAGGAACAAAATGTCGAGCAAAATGAGAAGATGCAAAAGTACCCTAAAAAAAATAAACGAGAAAATACCTTTGGCTTTAGTTAAATATTGCGCAGCCCGGGAAATTCTATCTGATTTTCAATAGTTCAGTAGTTCACTTTCGGAGATATGTGAGGGATTATTCTTGCCGAAAAACATGGTGAATTTAATTCTCGAAAGACTACTTTACACGCTTTCCTTTTTTAATCCAAAACTTCAGTTCAAATCCCTTTTCTGATAGATATTTTCTCTGGAATAATCAATTCTTGTTCCATTGGTACTGGGAGCAAACTCGCTTAAAGACTCTAGCTCTAGCGAATTTACTTTCAATGGTAAGGATTATTCCCATCAAGAGACAGAAATCGGAACTACGGTACTTCAAACAATTTAGATTATACATCGTCTCTTTAGATTATAGCATATATTATACAGCATAATCTCCACCTTGATGATGAAAAAAAATGGGCATTTTCAAAACCTGACGTGTTTTTCTAACACATTAGGAGCAAAAATATCGCAAGAGCAGAAAAAAAGTGAATTTAAAGAAATAGATGGTGCATCATCTGAAAGGGCTTTACTAATATGGAAGATTTACATCAGGTGCTTCCGCACTGAGGAATGCACAGACTGACCTTACTGATGCATTTATCGAAAATAATTTCCTCTAAATGATATGACAGGCAGAGAAATTAAATGTCAAAGACAACAAATTTTAGCGATATTTCGTCAATTTTTATAAAATATGGATTCCACATTTAGATCTCATCATCTCATCTCTGCATAAAATTTGCTGCACAAATGGTACGAAAACATATTTTTTTTAAGCCTTTTTAAAAGTAGTGCAGAACAACAAAGAATGAATCATTTACAATAATATCGGACAGAAAAAGTCTTGGAATAAACAAGCCAAATGAACCAACATTGAGCAAATTCAACCAAATTCGACCTCATTTTGAAAGACTCTGCTTTATATTTCGTTGGATGTGAAAAGAGTCCTCCATTATGGCTTTCTATCAAATATGCAGCCAATAAATACAGTCAAGGATACTCGCAGCTGGACAAGATGACAAAAAATTTAACAATGGAAAGAAACGCTGAAATAAATAGCGCCACATCTCTTCATAAAATATCCCAAACCTCACATCAATTTAATTAATGGGAAAAAAATTCTGAAGACCAACTTGAGAGTTGGAAGTCTATTACTTCATACGTCGTATATTGCATTCTTACATTATTATTTTATTTATTATTACTTGGATTATCATTATTTGATTACTTATTAATCGAAAATTTTGTAGGTAAAAAAGATTTTTTTCAGAAATCTGATTTTCTGGGAAGATCTCGAATCTTCAAGTTAAATGATAGATTACAATAATATATGGAATAAAATATGGTATTGAATGATTCATTTATACATGTAGAAAATGTCTCTGAATCTTACTTGAAAATCTTTATAATAAAGGACTTTCCGGACTATTCAATATTTTTTTTAAAAATTGGCATATGATTTGGAAACAGATTATCTATAAATGTTCAAGACAATTTATTTTATAAAGTGGAAGAAAAACAAAAAAACTTACGAAACAAACTGGGCAAAATCTGTTTCCCTTAAATAAAAGTGCATCTTCATCTAAATCTGTTGTTTTAGTTAACTGAAAAAAAAAATAAAACTTAAAAGAATAATTAAGATTAGGCCAATTATAATAACAATCGCATCAATAATACCATTTTCGACTGTTCTTGAATAGAAAAGGTCGGCGACATTTGTGAACATAATAGACTGGAATCACTGGAATCAGTGGTAAGCAAAATATCTGATTCTGATTGACTCGTCAATTCATCTTTAATGAAATTATACCAGCAACATAAAAAAATTAAAAAGATTATTTATAATAAAAACGAAACCAAGAGTGCAAAATATAAAGAATACTTTCAGCAACACAGTCAAAACGTCCATCTTTTGTTAACCCAACGTTAATGTTTATGGCTTCGGCATTAGCATTCAAATATGTCAGTGGATGATTCCACTCCATTATACCAATGGATTTAAGATATGCTTTAAAAAATATAGAGAACATTTCAAAAAGAACAAATTATAAAACAAACATTTTTGCAAATCAGCAAAAATGGAATAGTATCAAAAAATAGTTTGACAAAAAATAATCTTAAACAAAAGCTACGAAATACAAAAAATTTATAGGCATAAAAATTTTAAGCCAACCAGGAGCTTCAAATTCTGCATAGACTCCATGCTTAATTATAAAATGTCGTCGAAGACTGGTTATTGAACAACATGAAATATTGCACCAAGGACAAAAAATCCGAACGTTTAATAGAGAATTACAACTAGACAATCGTGTTATCTGTTAATAACAGTAAGAAAATTTATGGACCAATTAATCAGTTCAATTTAAGATTAATTAATTAATCAGTTAAATTTTAAATATAATTTTCTTGAAAAATTTTACGCTAAAATGAAATCAAAGAAAGAGATAAATTTGAAATAAATGAAAATCACAATGGAAGAACTTACTATTGCTTCATTTTCCAGGTCATATATGTTAACCTCATCAAAATTGATACTTCCTGGCAAACATTTTTTTAAATGTTTTATTAAACATTCAATTCCTAGTTGCAGAGAATTGCATTTCGTACACAAATATAGGCTAAATTTGAGTGATACTTATTTTTATCAGAAAGCTTAAAATATGGAGATGTTACTTCAACTGAAGTCAAATCGACTTGTGCCCGTTCTTTAATGGGAATAAAACTGCCATTAAAAGGAAATTGAATAATGCTGGAGACTCACCTGTCTATCTATCCCCAGATGATTTTTTGAGGAAGGTGAGTGCCGTTGACGAAGAAGAATCACAAAATTCAAATAATTTCGAAATAAACCAATATACAATGTATACAAACCTGAAGATCAATAGCGCACCTTTTGATGGATCATGTACGGAAGCATTTGGCCCAACAAAAATTTTTGCTTCACGCTTGAACTGTTCAATGAATGAGCAAATATCAATTTCACATTTTTTAAATTCAATACATGATTTTGAATTCCCACAAACACACAGATACGAACCACTATGACCACTACCAAACTAAAAATGCTGAGATCACATTAAACTTTTAATTACTCTAAAGCTTCAAAAAAATATAAATTGCCACAGAACCATTCTAGAATGAACTTACTATAAGAGTATAAAAAAATAATTTTAAGAAAACTGCATTAAACTGAAAAATTTGAAATTTGTATTAAGAAACTAGACGCAGCGACGGAAAAGAGCATATTCATTAACGCAGGTGTTGTTGACGAAGCACTAAATAAAACTGGAATCAATTCTGAGCCAATTTGGAAGAAATTCTTCCACTTAAACCCAAATGACTGAAGTAGGAAATATACAAGAAAACAGAAGTTCGAGGTAATTTAATCATTTTGAATGAGATTTTGAATGATTAAATGAGATCTTTTTGCCTTCTTTTTCCTGTACAAGAAAAAATGCATCATTCATAACCATTTTTAATGAAAATTATGTTTTAAAAAAAATTATTGATTCAACGATATATATTTAATGCACCATTGATAACTACTACAATATCAGTAATAATAATTTAACCTTTTGAATAAAATAATCATTCAAAGCTTGAAAAATTAACAAATTAAGGATAAAAAAAAAGAAGAGTGGTTGAGTTTTTTCATGGAGCCTAAAAACCGACCCTCTACTTTTATCTGTGAACACTTAATTCAAATTTTCGTTTCATTTTCAGTTATTTTGAATTCAAAAAAATAATGGCAATAAAAGCAAGACTGGTCAGAAAATGAATAAATGAAAAATTCGCAGATATAAACATGTGCAATATAAAATTACCTGGTCAAGTTGTCGGCATAGATAGCATTTTTTCCTCCTTTTTTTCTTATCTGCACTTTTACTTTTTGTTGAAGATATCTGATTTTCAATATCTGATTTTTTTGAACTTTTCATGAAAGAAACATCTTCTTTTGTGACCTACGAAATATTTTGCTAATAAAGTCGCACACAAAATCAGATCAACAAAATTGGAAAACGAAGACAGCCAGAAAAATATTTACTAACTTATTAAAAAATATTACTTCATCCAGATCATCCATGGAATAATACGGAAGCAGGTCTGCATGTATCAAATCGCAACAAATTTCAGGAAATTCTTTAATGAACCAGAAAGGTGGAGTCTGAGTTAACGTATCAATTAAAGGAGCAAACGAATCTGTATCACCCAAGTGACCCAACATGTGATTCCTTAAAAATTAGCTGAACAAAAATATAAAAAATAACGTAAAAATTACATTATAATATGAAAACAACATTTCAATAAAATAAAACTGGAACGAAAGCGATATAAAAAAATAAAAATAAAAAATGAATAAAAATGAGAACCGATAAAAAAGCTGTGACTTGAAAGAAGACAGACAAACTGAACATATGAGCGGTGTAATTTCAGAAATATGCATATCTTGATGAGTTTCTATATCTTTCGCTGAAGTATACTGATGGTTACATAAGGAGCATTTAACAGAAATGCAATTCTCCATTACAAATCCTTTCAAATATACATATTCCATTCCAAGTGGATTTTCGGCAAAAAATACAAGACAAGAAACTAAACGTTTAGAATCATGTAACCCCTGAAAAAAAAAAATCGAAAATAAAATAAAAAAAAATTCTTTGAATGAACGAAATGTTCATATTCATCACCAACAATGTTCAAATGTTCAAACGCACCAACAACCCACGAAGCCTTGCTATAGTTGAAAACCTATCAATCCCTGATAAAGGCACTTGCAAATTGCATTCACCACAGATAACGGTGTGCATAACCATGTTAAATTCAAACTGAAAAAGATTTTTAAGATAGAATAATAAATATATACAAAATTGAAATATATATACAATTGAAATATATATATATATATAAAATCATAAAATATCATAAATATTGATAAAATTATAATATTAAAAAAATTATAATAAATGAAAATACCTTCATAAAATTACAGAAACTAACTTTTGAATTAGCAGTTAGGAGATGCACATTATATTGAGCGAATTCTGCGCATGGATGTTTTTTTAATAAGTCAATCGAAGGGAATGCTTCAAAACATGAATGACATGCATATAGATGTATACTGTAATGTTCATTTATCAAATGGTCCTAAAAATTTCAATTTTTACAAGTTCAAAAAACAAAAAAACCTCCTCAATAATCTATGGTAAAAGCTGCAAATATTAAAGCTTTCACGAGAGATCGAACAGAAAATCTTATACTAAATATTTTCAATTTTGCATAATTTTCCTTAACCTCTTCGAAGACTTTCATAAATTTCAATTTCACCGAATTTTAATCGGTTAAAAAGATATAAAAGATATGCATTAGATATAAAGGAAATTATGAACATTTACCTGCAAATCATTTTCAGCAATGTAAATTTCCTTATTGCGACAAAGAGGACATTTTATTATACCATCAAAAAATTTTTCTCTATCTTCATGCATTTTTTTCGTGAGGAATGATCGAAATTTTTCATCAGCTGTCGGCATTATATCTATTTTACGACATAGCTGCTCAATATTTTCGCTACCTAACAAATAATTTATTAGAAATCAACATGAATCAGTGGTTCTCAAGTGCTACGATCACTGAAAGTCCTCAATTCTTACATTCTTAAATGGATGTTCGACATCAAAACTATTTTTATTTTACTATTATTTTTATCTCAAAACTTTTGTGGATCTTTCTTGACGAAAAAATCATTTTCATTTTACTACAGTGGCCATTCCACTCATAAAGGCACATAGACATATTTTATAGGCGCAGGTCTGTGTATATGGGGAGCTAATAGTCTCTTTCGAAATAAGAACTGGTATCCGTCAGGGCTGTGTCCCTTCCCTTACAGTATTTAACAATGCGATAGACTGGATAATGGACACCGCTTGCCGGCATTCAAGAGGTGTTCAAATCAATCTAGAGCATCGTATCATAGATCTTGAATAGGCTGATGAGATAGTCCTTTTTGCTGACAGTTGTTATGATGAAATGCAAATAATGCTAAATAACGTGCCTGCAGCGAGAATCGGACTCAGGATCAATGTAAATAAAACGAAAGTCATTTCGTCTTGCAAGAACCTGATAATATGCCTCTTTTTGTAAATTCATTACCGGTTATGCCCGATTTTAAATACCTTGCGTCCACTCTAATACCAAATAGCAAGATAAGAGATGATATTACAACTGGGATCACGGCAGCTAGAAATGCGTTCTTCCGATTGACGAAATCTTTATGGAGTCATCATGAAATCATCAAAAAATGTCCGCATCTACATAGCCATGATCCATTCGATTTTGCTATATGGCTCTGAGATATGGCCAATGAGAGTGGAGGATATTAAGAAGCTATCTACCTTTGACCACTTTTGTCTACGGTATATTTTATGGGTCCTTCGAGCAGATATCACATGATCGCATTCATTTTCGTTCAAATACCACTTGCATAAATAATGTTGTCACAGAGCGCCGCCTTCGCTGGTTAGGGAATGTTCTCCTTCGTCCACCACAGGAGTTGGCACATATTTCGTTATTTGCTAAAACGTGTGATGTTTTGTATCAAAAGCGAGGTGGGCCAATCTAGACCTGAAGTGATACGATGAGAAAAGATTTTGAACGTATAGGTGGACCAACCATATATGGTCTTAGACTATAGAAAAAGGAATGGCTTCTATTACTGTCGACGATAGCATCAGACCGCGCCACTTGGAAGCATCTTACTCTTGTAACCATTGGAGTCAGCTTAACCAATAATGGTGAGAGCTATTAGAAGATAATGGTATAGTGGAATATTTAAAAAGTTATGTTATATTTTATAAAACGATGATTATCTAAAGGTATAACAAAAATAAAAAGAAACACAAGATAAAGAATGAGAACGAGAAAATCGAGAAATTTTAGATGATTTAATAAAGAGGTTTCTAATTATTTTCTTGCAGCGATCTCAACAACAATATTTTTTCCTATCGATCATCTTCCACAAAAGGAATAGTTTTTACAATTGACTCCCTTATAATTTTAATATTATTCACGAAGATTTTGCATATGAATTAATTGAAAATTAAGATAGTGACTAAAAATATTTTTACTAAAAATAACTAAAAATTAAAAAATTACAGGATTTTGATTTAAGAGAATTTTATATGTAAGGAAAATTTTTGGGTACTTAACCGATCAATCTTATGTTCTCAACTTGCCTGTCGACTCCCAACGTTCTCATAGGCCTTCAGTCGACCTCTCAAGGTCTATCTACCCCGCTAGAAGCCCCACATCCAGAATCTATAAATAACCATTTTCAAGTACATCTGAGTAAAAGCTATATTCATCAACATTATTTTAAAATCATAACAAATCATACTTTTGCCGTTTGCCTTGTCTTTTTTCATAGCAATAATCTTGTTAATAACGCCATCATGATTTAAATCCATTGACTCTTCAGTATCGGTTCTTTCAAACTTAAGCGAAATAAATTGAAAAAGTAAAATAAACTTAATTCGTGAAATGATTATAATACAATCGAATTTTGATATTTTAATTTTAATGTAAGTAGAAAAACATTTGCACTGTTGAAGTTTAGCTGCATGTGAATGAAAAATGAATTTCCATCTTCTTAGTCAGAAGAATATTTGAGACAATTCTGGTACTGGATGTTGAACATTGGATAATAAATCTAGTAACTTTTTGAATGAATGGCTTCATAACTAATTTTTTTTTTTTTTGAGGGGGACAGTTTCCTTCTTTTTTCCTCGTTAGTGAACCTGTTCTTTCAATATGAACGAGTGAATAAATATTTTTCGTCTATAAATAATGAAAATACTCTCGAAAAATAGGCCAAAAAAGTTTCATTAAATATCTTTTTATCTCTTTTTGATATTAGCAAAAAATATCAAATATTGGGCTACTCAAAAAATAACCGTATTTTACGCCTTCTATTTTGAGCATAACTGATAAAAGATATTAGACCACAATTTTATTGAAAATCTATATTTTTATTCAAAATAACACTCAAGCTAATGTGATATACAAGCGCGTTTATATTATTTTAAAAAAATTGTAGTTAGTGGAACCAATGGACCGTTAGAAGATAATTTCAAAATCTATTTTTGAAAGTGTTTCTCTCTGATAAGTCATTTTAAGAACGGAAGATATGGTAATCTGTTGGTAAAAAATCTGAGAAGTGTGGCAGATTGATGAAGATTTCAATGATCAACTGATTTTATAAAGTGGTCATTTCGATGTATCGTGCAGAATGGTGGCCTTTTCCATTAACCAGCGATATAGTTTCTAATTCTTAATTTATAATTTAATAATTTATAATTCTTTACTACAGGATTATGCTGAAATTGCTGTACCATTTTTTATGACACTGCAGTAGATCAGACCTCCACCAAAAATACAGAGTTCTTCGAATGAAAAAGGCTTTTGGCATGAGTAAAGGAAGGAAGTTCTTCCTTTCCCTCTCCCATTACACTAATCCCCTTCTCACACACAGAATTCATTTTTCATCGTGTTAAATTCAGAAAATTTTTGTCGTATTAGCAGCAAATAATAGATCTACAATTTAATCCAGACTGAATTCATGGGGTACCCACTTTTCCCCAATGCAAGCAAGTAATCTACGCAATGCAAAATGAAACTCCATGCTCTTGCGCTAAATCTTCATAATTCATCCTGGTTACCATCATTTCCTTTCGAGATTCATATATAAAGCTTGAGAATCCATAAAGTAAACGCATTTTCGAAATCCATTACTCCAGAATAAAAAAAAACTTCACAAACCAATCTTATTCTCGTACTGTTCTGTTCTGCTTCTTAGGTGTATAATTATTTCAATAATTATTACCAATGATTATCACCAATAATTATTTTTATACTGTGAAATATAAATGAATACTGTGAACTACATATATTGCTTGATTTCCCAGTTAATATTCCGTTGAATTCCATGATTAATTTATAAGACTAAAGCAGTTAAAAAAAACTGGAACAAGCTACTGGTTTTATATAGAAAGGAAAAAATAAAAGGAAATCGTGGAGCGATATATGATACACTAAACCAGCTTACGGTAATTATGATAAAAATTATGCACCAAAGTTAAACACTATAAAGAAAGCAGGAATTTTTCGAATGGCCCAAGATAAACAAATAAGAAACATACGCAAAGCCTTTTTCGAGCTTCTATCTCCCATTTTTGACGACTATTTCGAGCCATGTGATTCCACTAAAAAATATTTATCGAATGAAAAAAATGAAGTGTAAAAAAATAAGGTCAAATATTAAAAAATTGAAATAAAGGATTTTTGTATTAATCAAATTTAATTTTAATTTAATAATTATATTCTACTAAAAATTAATGATAAAACAAATTTCTTAAGAAAAAAGCCTTTGAAGGAAATAATCAACGACAAGCAAAGGAACTTACGGAAAATCGCAATATCTTCGCAACTGATTCAACTGTTCCTGTGTCATTTAGTTGTTTCTTTTCTAATTTAGAACTTAAAATTTAGTATTTTATAAAGGAATACTAGAATGAGAAGAAAAAAAAGAAAAAGGATAAAGAATGTAGAAAGTTTAAAGTTTAAAATTTACCTGATTTTCTCAAAAACCAAATCTGTACATAGTTTTAAGAAATATTTGAAACCATTACTGGCAATGGTAAATTTTTCATAATCATCTAAAACTTTGATAATTTTTCTTCGTTCACCGCTTATAAATAATCGTCTAATACTGGAAAATTTGCAAATACTATCGATCGACTGATCATACTGAAAACTTATAAATTTTTTCATATAAAAACAAATTAAAAATTTTAAAATTAAGGAGCATAGAAATGCAATTTAAAATTGCAAATACTGGAGGTTTTTCAGTGCAGATTTGTGACAATTCGACATTTGCAGATCCGACGCATTCTTCACCAGATTCTTCTTCCTTTCGTCTAACAGCAACTGTTTTTAATCCCAAATTTTCACAAAACTGGAATTTATTAATATAACTTTCGTAATAAAAACGAATTTTTCATTGTTTTTTCTAAAATTCAAATTCAAAGAAAATTGAAATTTTATATAACAATTTTAGAATTTCCATTTACTCGCAATTAGATTTTTTTTCTTATATATAAAAGATATGCAAAAATTTTAAGAGAATAGAATGAATGTAGATGTAGTTCCAAGTTCCATTAAATTTTTCAATAATATATTACCTTCAACCTTTCTTTGATGATTAATTTCCATTCCGAATTCGATTTTGCATTTAGATCTCTCAATAAGAAATTTCTTATATCTTCATTTTCACTATTAGTGATAATGATATTTTCTGCTTCTTCGTTAATATCAATTTCCCGTTTCATCTTTCTATTTAAAAAACAATTCGCTTCATCACATACTTCACTTAATTTCCTTTTTTTATTGTTATTGAATGCTAAAGCAGAACTTGATCCGTCTTCTTCAAAATTCATTCCAACGATATTTTCTCTAATTTCAACCTAAACTTTAAAAAATTCAAAAATTTCACAATTCTGCTTAATACCCTTTAATTTCTTCCATAAACATTCAAGTTCCACTAAATCAAAACCTAAATCCAAATTTTATTATCGACGAACAGTTATCATAACACTCATTATTATAAATGCAATAGATTATAGAAAATAAAAATAAAATTAATAAAATAAAATTATACATTATTTGGCACAAAAACATCCTCGACTCTTTCACTAATACCTAAAATACCTAAAATCACTAGAATTTTATCCTAGAATTCATACTTTTTTTTAAATCTATTTTTTGCTTTTTTATTGTTTTATTTTTATTAATAAAAATGTTAACCTCTCTGGCCTCCTTTCAAATAAATAAATGATATTAATAAATTCGAATAAAACTAATATATTTACCAGTATCACCTCAATAATTTTTTACAATAAAAAATAATAAATAATAATAAAAAACCATTATTTTTTAATAATTTTAATAATAATTAATAAATTTTTTTTGTAATAATAATAGATTTTTTTAAAAAAAATTGATTAATTATATTTTAAAAAAATGAATTAAAAACAGACAAATATTATAATTATATTATTTAGAAAAGATGAACAAACTTCTTGTAACTGTGCCATTATCGAATCCATAATTTGTAAACAAAACTAATGAATTCTAGGATAAAAACCTGAAATCTAGGTTAATAAATTAAACGCGATAAGTAATATCTTATTTTTCAAAAGCGATGCAGACGAAAGCAATGCATGTAAGAATTTCGCTAATTATTATCAAATTATCATACTGAAAAGATCAAAAAAGAATATTTAGCGAAATTCATGGCTTTGACCATCCCTCTATTGGTTCGAAATAATTATAAAATACCTTTCTTTTTCCAACAGCACTTATTCTCTAAGCTGATAAAGATGTTCCCTAGTCCTTGCCATCGCTGACGGTAATAGAAACCACTCCTTTTTCCATTATCTAAGTCCACATATGTTAATATATTCACCTATATATTCTAAAAAAAAAAAGTTCTAAAAATCTTTCCTGATTTCATCAGTCCAGGTCTCCTCCTCGCTTTTAACGAAGATCCATCACAGATAACGAAATATTAATAAAGTCCTGTGGTGATGAAGAATATGCCCTAAGCAGCGGTGCTGTGTAATATTATTGTTAAAGTGATATTTGAGCGAAAATGGAAGGAATGTGAAATTTTATCCGCTCAGCAAATCCGCAAAATGTATCTTAGATATGAGTGGTCAAAAGCGCAAATAACTTCTCAATATCCTCCACTCTCATCGACTTTATCTCGCAGCTATGTGGCAAAATAGAGCGAACTGCAGCTATATAGACGCCGACCTTCGTTTTTACAGTAATTTCGCGATTTTACAGTAATGACTCCATAAAAGTTTCGTAAATGGAACAACGTTTAGCCATCGTTCTCAGTTGTATTTTCGTCTTTCGCTTTGCGATTTGGGGCTAGAATGGATCTGAGATATTTAAAGTCTCCGTGAATTGGCAATGAATTGATAAAAATAGGTATTTTATCAGCTTTTTATATATAAGACCAATGTCCATGGTCGATCTATACGCTCAAAATCTTTTCCGACCGTATCTTGATTGATCCACCTCGCTTTTGATGATAGAGTTTAACAAGTAACGAAATATGACCAACTTTTGTGGTGGGACGAAGAACATGTTCTAAGCAGCAAAGACGAGACTCTGTGACCGTAATATTAATACAGGTGGTATATGAGCAAATATAACCACGTAATATCGGCGAATCCGTAAAATGTCATAACATGAGGTCAAAAGTGCCTTAGAATGAGTGGTCTAGATTCTTAATATCTTCCAGTCTCATTAGCCAATGTTTCACAGTCATAACAACATCGAGCGAATTGCAGCTATATGGACGCGGAATTTTGTCTTTATCGCGATTGTGCGGGAGCACAATAAAGTTTCAAACGGAAAAACGTATTTCTAGCTGCCATTATCCAACTTGCAAACCCATCCTTTGTCTGGCCATTTGGGATTACAGTGGATATTTGAAATCAGCCATTTCCTCAACCGGCAATGAATTTATAAAAACAGGTATTTTATCAGTTTTTTGTATATAAGACGACAAGAATTTCATTTTCACTTACATTGACCCTGAGTCCGATTCTCACTGCAGTCGTTGATCGTTGACACATTGTTTTGCATTTCCATTTCATTAGCAACTGTACATTAGTATACAACTGTACATTAGCGTATTCAAAATGATACGATGCTCTGGACTGATCTGTACACCTCTTGAACGACGACAAGCGATATCCGTTATCCATCTCATACTATAAGGGAAAGGACGCAGCCTTGACGAACACCATTTCTTATTTCGAAAGAGTCTATCAGTTCCCCATAGATATAATCTTGTGCCGATATATGATGATAAAATGTCTTTATGAGTCGAATGGTCCTCACCGCCACGTTCCATTACCCTCCAAAGCACCGTTCTATTAATTGAATCGAAGGCAGCTGCAAGGTCAAGGAACAGTGGGGTGATGGGTGATTGCTCTTCTTGGCGTAAATATCTGGTCAGCAAAGCTCAGTATGCCCTTTCAGTTTTCTTGCGAACTGGGAAAAGAACAGCTTTGTTCCAGTTATTTGGTATTATTTCGCTTTCCATATTTACATTTCTTGAAGATATGCTACGACGATGGATAATATTCGAAGATTTTGGCCTGAAAACCATCTTATCCAGAAGGGCTGCAATCATATGGCTCGACGAGCGATTCGTCATGTCCGGGAGAATAGATGGAGCATCGTGGTTAAATTTGGCCTCAAAGGATTCTTTAAAAATAGGAACAAATAAATATGAAAATAATAAGAAAAAAACCGATTTTTAGAAAAAATCTTTTTCCGAAAATATATATTCAAATTATGACCATTAAAAAGAAAAATTTCGCTTGTGCGAGCCATTCTCTTTGGTTCGATGCAAGCGAATTTAAATTTGGCGTCGATGCTGAGAGATATTTGAAAAAATAAGTAAAAAACCATGCTAAGCGACAAACAAACGAAACCCCCCCAAAAACGAATGAAATGACCACGCAAACTCCAACGTGAATGCGAACCAGCGATGAAACAAATTTTCCGATCAAAATAGCGCCGTGCTGAAAATCTAACACCCCTCCCGTCTCTTCATCTTTCGCAACCTCTCGCATTATCGATTTGGCCTTTCACTGAAGACACGCCCATAATCGCAAATAAGACACGCCCACCAAGAATCTTATATAAAGTGGATTATGCGCTAATGAGGTGGTGTTGGTGGTAATTGCTGGGATGGTATTTCGTGGTTCGATTCATGTCTTTCGGATATGGGGGATATTGACATCGGAAATGGGATCTGAGACTGATGTCAATTGTGTATCCCCTAATCAGTCGTTATCGAAAAGGCAGAAATATAATTATCACTGATAATATAGCCAAAAACTTAAAGTAATTGAAGCAATAATGTGTAGTAAAGTAGGTCGTCACAGAGCCATCGGAAAAGGAAAAGAGTATCAAAAATCTTCCATAATATATTGAAAAAGAATTGAAATTGAAGAATCCTGGATTAATTCGGATGAATTCCACCGAATTAAAATAGGCAAATCGCTTGCAAAATTTTATTAAATTTATTTCCAATGGAACTTTGTTGATGGAGTGCGGCTTTTAGCATCGCAACATCGCTTGTTGGCACAGAATAACCCTAAATTCAAATTAATGCGTCTCTCGTTCGATGAACATTTATTTTTAAAATCAGACTCTTTAGGCGAATTTCTCGGTTCTCGACAAAATGTTTGGTTCGTATATTAATATTAACGAGCACAGCATAATTCCCCATATTTTGTGGTCAATCAATTCTGCGCTTAGTTTTTGCACCATTGGTTCCACTGCAAATATTCACGATGAGGGGCGAACAGAAAATATTGCGCTGTTATTGATAAATTTGTCAAGATTTGACTTCCCGGAAAATATTTGGCGGCTTTTTTGATTAATTAAAATTTGCAAAATTGCAAAGTTTTGCAAATCATTTTAAAAGGCAATCATTATTGTACGGCTTTTTTAAATTAAAAAATTAGAAATTGTTTGAGGGAATTTTAATTATTCGAATTTGACTTTAGAAAGGGAAACAGTGAATTTAGCGTGAAAATTTATATTAAAATTCCACCGAGTTTAAGAAAATGAAAGGAATTCGCTGAAATTTTTAGCGACTAAATAAGCAGTGAGAACAATTGGAAATAATTGTTTGGTTTCGTTTTCGTCGGACCAAATAAGCGATTAAAGGGGTCCAAATGGTGTCTCGGAGCCTCTCTCGGACCCTTCCTTTCGCTTAATGGAATTACTCAGACGGCAAATAGAAGAATCATGCGGAAATTGTAGTTGTCCTTTATGAGTCGTTTTGAATGTTTGTCCTTCAAATAGTAACAAATAGTTTATGTGAATTTTTAAGAGAAGGAAAATAGGAAGGAGTTTTATTCAGTTAATAATTTTGGTTAAATCGAGTGGTATGAAATGATGCATTTTGTTGAATGTGTAGAATGTGTGGCGAAGAGGAGCGCAAAATTTATTATTAAAGAATGAAAAAAAGCATATTTTGTATTCACCTTAGTTTTTCTTAAAATTTTCTAATAAAAAATTTTAAGATTTTGGGAGTTTTTTTATCATTTTGTAAATTATCAAAGTACCAGTTTTTTGCAGCGATGGATTTCCTTGGATCGTTGCCGCCATTTGTTAAGTAAGTTTTTTTGCATTATTTGCATTTGTGTTGGGTAATATGCGCGGAGGTCGATTTGCGAGATTCGATTTTATACGATTTTATCTATCTTTTGTGAATAAAACTCCATTAAATAAGGTGGTATTGGAAATTCTATTATTTCTAAGTGACTCGGTCGCTAAGGCAGCTAGCGGTCAATGAAGTTGGCCAGTTAGGGAAGGCGTAAGCTTTAGAATAAGGAGGGAAATTCGGCGATCGGAAGATGGTGCGCATATTTTTATTATACTTCTAGCCCGCTTTTTTTTAGTTTAAGGTTGTACTAGTTAGGAAGTGAGTCGTTTCCAAAATTTTTTGTGAATTGGTTCCATGCTATGCTTAAAAACAACTGAAGCTCCATTTTTCCACAGCTTAAGCGTTATGCATCCAAGTACCACTGGGTCAATAGAGCCTTCTCCATAGAGTCTTTTCACTTTTAGAGCCATCTATCATATGAGTCGAGATCTGCGTTTCTTTTTCTATGATAAGCGACGAAGAATCAGACATGATGAAACCTTAGACCATGATATTTGTGATGATGTAAGACTGAAATGCAATGAATTTCTAGATTTTTAAAATTTCTAGATTTTTTGAATTATTTTGCTTTTCGGATAAAGTTAAAATATGTCAACCTTTTAATATAATTACATAATTTAATATAATATTAGGTCTGTTTTTTAGGAAGATGACTGATACAAAACAACTCGATTATATTGTGCAGTGAGCTTTTTTCTTTTTTTCTCTTTTTTGAATCTTTTCAAACCAACCTATGAATTTGTTTATATAAAATCATTATATTTATATTTGTTTTGTAGTCAGTTAAAGTGGATGGAAGAAAACTGTGATGATGAACAGACTTCAAAAAATCTACGTCGAGCTGCAACACAAACTCTCGATCGGTTTTCTATTGAAGGAAGCCCGTTTTATAGTGATGAAAGAATCTTATATGTGTCAATGATCATTGTTTGTTTTCTTAATTTTATTTAATTTTTTTTTTTCGTCCTCTGTTTTTGTATTTGCTAAATTTCTTTACTTTAAATATTTTCAAAATTTTTTCAAAATATGAAATCTTTAATTTAAGGGCAGATTAAGTCGAAATATCGGTTTAAAAGGCGTGATGAAATGTTTGTATGAAAGACGTCAGTTTTGTGAATTGCCTGAATTTTACATAAATTGGGCTAAGGTAAATGTAAATTTTCAGTATTATGAAATTTTTTCTTCGCATTTTTGTCGAAATATTTTCTGTAAATAGACATCTAGACTAATCAGAAGAGATTTTGAACGTGTAGGTGGTTCAGCGATTTAGGAACAAGGTCTGGCTCAAGTTACTTTTAATAGCATCGGATCGAACGGCTTGGAAGCATCTAGCCTGTGGAACCAGCTTAACCAGTAATACTGTAAGATATCAGAAGAAGAAGAAGTCATACATCTTTCAAATTTTTTATAATGGATTATGAAAAAAATTTTTTCAGATTTATGCTGAAGAAAAGGATAGGATGCATTTTGATGAAATTTGGCAAATGGCTATTAAAGAGAAAGTTAAGCCGTTGTCTTATATTGATGCAGCATTTCGGTATTTTTTAATCGTAAAATTCGAATTCTCATCTAAAAAAATCTTTAATTTTAATCTAATTTAATTAAGTTCAATGGTTAATGAACATTTCACCATTCGTGATGATGAACCGACTATATGTATATTTGCAAAATCGTCGAAAGGTTAGGGCACATTTTCCTTCAGATTTAATCAAAATTTTTTCGCTTTGGAGATATTTTTTTGAATCGCAAAATGTATTTTAAACTTGATTAAATTTAATTTTAAATAGCAAAGAAAAAATAAAAATTAAATTAGATTTTGCTTCATATCCATGCATCTAAATTTGATTTATCTTTAGGTAAAATTACTTTTAGAAAGGCTTGCTAAAGTACCCAGACAAGAGGAAAAAACCAGACCAGCTGAAGTGGACAGAGCAGCATCAACAAATACGGTATCGTCACAACCATCGAGAAATATTTTGCCTGCTAAGGATATTTCAAGGTTTTTTATATTTTTCAAGGACTATTTCAGATTTTTAACAATATTAACAATTTAAAATTATTCAAAGCGATGAAATAACTAATATTTATCAGTTAAAAAAATGGTATTTCATTAGAGTGCTATTCTATAGTTTGCTTCAGTAAATCAACGAAGTCTCGGATAAAACCGGGTAAATATATATGTATAGTTTCTGAAGATATATCGGCTGAAGAATTGCTGGCTGTTCGTGAAAAATACAAAGAAAATATGGAACAGTGAGTTTCAAAGCATTTTTTTCTATTTTTATATCACTTTTATCACGTAAAACTCTCTTAAGCTTTTTTCTTTCAGATGAAATTTTTTTTTTTACTTGTCTTAAATGTAAGGTATGATTCTTTTTCATATTGTAGAAAAATTGCCAAACCCTTATCGCCCATATACGAAGAGAAAAACTCTAATGGTAGTGGTATATCAACGAAAACTTCTGAACAGCTAGTTGGAGTATTAGGTGCATTTTCTGGTGCGGCCAAAATCAGTTGCTTTTTGGCTGGGGTATTTTCATTTTTTTAATCATTAATTGCTTTTTAAGTCCTTTATTTGTTGAGTTATTGCAAAATTTGTTTATTACTTTTTAGTACTATTTTCCTCGATTTAGCTATCGACTGGTTCTTAAAAAATTTGTTTTCGTTATTTAAAATCTCTTTTAATAGCTTTAGAATTGAATTTAACAAATTTTTTATACTAGGATAAAATGACAACTGATGTCGATAATATTAAAAATGGGTCATCAATTTCTGAACAAAAATCTCCTGTAAAATATCATTTGTCGTATGATGTATCTTACTTGCAGTCTCAAGGTTTTCAAGAGCTGTTTTATTTTTTAAATGGATATAATTTATTGTAAAAACACTAGTTTGGTTTGTTATTCTGTCATTCTGTTATTATTTTAATTGAAAAATAATACCATATAACATGCTCCGCACAATTGATTATTAACAGTAGTATATTAATTATTATTGTAGATGATCAAAAGAAGTCAGGATTAACATCATTTTATGAAAAGTATTATAACCTAGCGATGAAAGATTTCTCGAATACATTTCCTTTATCTCCACCACCAGTTTTTGGTAATATTTGAAAAATTATTTTTTTAATTTTTAATTTTTTTGAATTTTGAATTTCTTATATTAAATTAGCTTCTCAAGTTTCAGGCCGTTCACCAAATCATGAAACAACTATTCTTTGCGAAACAATTGAATCGCCATCAAAATGCCGAGCTCCTGAATTTAAAGTTTATATTGATAATGAGAAAAACCAGGATATGAATGATTCGTCAGGTGATAAGCAGTCAAAACATTCTACTCCACAATCACATTTCAATGAAAGGGACAATTTGGATTCAGGTGACAAAAAGTAATTTTTGGTTAATTAAATATTTGAATATTTCATAATTTTCTAGCATTTTTTATACTTCTTTGTAACTTAATTTTAGGACTGCAATTAATGATGATACCGATTTAACTAGTGCAATCAAAGAAACTAATCAATCCAGACAACCTATTGAGGAATATAATGATTTATTCAAGGTTTATTTCTTTCTCTCCCACCAAAAATTCTTGAAGTTTGAATGTAATAGTGCATATCATTTTCAATTCTTAGCATAAAAATATTTCGTCATGTTATGTTTAGCTGGATTTTCCTGCAACGAACAAAAATAAAAAAACAACCGTGGTATCAGAAAAAGAATTATTGGAAACCAGCAGCAATATTTCAGTCACAGGTTTATTTTTCTAATAATTCATTTACTCATATAATATAAACAAGAAGGATTCTTTTTTTTTAGTCGATATAACATTCCTGATATATTTTTTTTTATTTTGTATAGAACTTATTTTGAGAGAATATTAATTTTGTAAATATTGTTGTAGTTTATTTTTTGTTTCTATTTATACATTATTTTTACTGGCAAAAAATTTTATTTTATAGGTCAACAGTTTCCGGATGGGTCAGATGAGGAGACCGTTTCAGGTTTATTTAAAAAAAAGAAAGTAGGAAAAATAGTGACATCAACTCCAGCTGATGGTTTTGCTCCTAATTTCTATGATCCTACAGAAGGTATTAGATTTTTTTCTAACCTTTTCTTTGTATATTTAGAGATTTACATAAAAGTCCAATGATTTAAGATATGTTTTTAAAATAAATGAGAACTACATCTATTTTTTTTAGAGATGGTCGATTGTGCCAGTGATTTGAATCTATTTTCTGCGCTGAAATGTGAAGATCACCAAGAAACAGCATTTGAGCGGAAGCTAAGTTTAGCTCAGGTTTATTTTTTTCAAAACTGAAGATCGAATGAAGAATTCGTTATAATAATTTTTATCGATTAAGAATGTGAAAAAGAAATTGGATATGGAAAATCTTGGCATTGAAAACGTTGTTAGAACTTGGTGGGCTGATAAAAAACTTGATACAGTTGGAAAAATTTTTCTGGCTGGTAAATCCAATGAAAACGATAAACCAACTGGATTCGCTCTAAGGTTTCCCTATTTTTTATTATCCATGTTGTTTTCATAATTTTATATATATATATATATAGTTTTTCATTATAATTATAATTTTATTATTATAGTTTTTTCTAGTTTCTTCCAATATCTTTTTGTAGATGGGATACTTCTTCTATAATTAATCCATGGAGTCAAGAACTGCGTGATAATATCATGGCCGCACAAAAATTTTCTCCATTTTATCTGCACGAATTTTCTGTAAAAAGATTTAAATCTTTAAATGAAGATTTATTAGGAAAAATTTCATTAATCTTTTGCAAAAAAAAACTAATAAGTTGAAGTTAAAATTTACATTAAAATTTAAATTTTACAAAAATTTAGTAAATTTATCCTTAAGATTAAAATATCTTTAGCAAAAAGTTGATCGATTCTTACCTGGTGTTAGTGTATCTCTCGGAGGAGAACGGTTTGATATACAATGTTTAATTGGCAAAGGCGCCTTTGCTAAAGTTTATAAATGTGTTTCTGAAGATCAAGAAGTTTATGCGATAAAGGTTTGTTGGTTGATTTCTCTGTGAAAATTTGTAATTATATTTATATTTACTTATATTTACTTATTACTAATATTTATTCATTGATATGTTCAGTTATATTTATTTTGTTTCTTAGTTCGAAATACCTGCTTGTCGATGGGAAGTTTATATATGTGAGATCCTGCGAATACGATTAAGACCGAAATTACTACCTGCAGTTATGACTATTCGCGATGCTTATATTTTCGCCAATTCCAGTGCTATAGTTTATGAATACCATCCACATGGAAATTTGCTAGTTAGAATTTTTTATTTTTCTAGTAAGAATATTTTTAAGAATTTTCTTATTTTTCCAGGTCTGATTTAACAAAAATTATATTAATTAACGTAATTCATATATTATTATATCAACGGGAATTTTCAATATTTAATATGTAACATTTTTAGGAAATGGTCAATCAAATGGCAAGAAAAAATAAATCATGTTCGATCCTTTTGATTGCTTTTCTTGCTCTGCAAATAGCTAGAATTCTTGAAGCAGTCCATGCTGCTCGTATAATCCATTCAGATATTAAACCTGATAATTTTATGATTATTAGAAGGTTTCAGTTTTTTGTTTAATAATTCTTTTATTTTAATTTCCAGATTTATATCCATTTAACCTTTTAGATTCTAATGATTACTGAACTCAAACTTTAAGTTTTCTAAGTTTCTCTCTACCTAACATTCAGAATTTTATCGTTATTTTTATCGTTATTCACATGTGCGTTTCCATGATGATTAGCTAATATGAGAAATTCATTAGGGTTAAAGGAAAAAGGAATATAAGATATAAGATATAGTGGTCGCAACGATGGAATCTTAATATTTTTTATTAATTTTAGTTTTGATCAATCTTGATTATTTATGTTTTCTATCGATTTGCATCATAATGTTCTTGGATTTTGCAAAATTTATGTTTCTTATTTTTGTTGTTTATATTTAATTTTAATATTCATTTTTTAAATTTATTAAATTTATTATTCTTTCATATCATAAGTTAGTATAATCTATTTCAATTTGTTTTACAATTTGTCGTCTAATGAGCGTTTGTTTCGTCAAAAATTCTATTCCATTTGTTTCTTGCAGATTGAATGAAAATAGTAGTATCGAGGATATATTAAGAGAGGATAATATTATTCTGAAACTGATCGACTGGGGACGTGGTATTGATATGGATCTATTGAACAATAAAATATTTCAAGGAAAAGCAGGAACCACTGACTTCGACTGTTTTGAAATGAAAGTCATTTATTTTATTTATTACGATTTGATATAATTTCTCTAAGAGTGCTATTGATTAAACTAGCTCCACTGGCTTGTCGGTTCAAATAAATTTTAAATTACTACTAATTAAATTAGCTCCACTGGCTTGTCGGTTCAAATAAATTTTGCCTTGGAGTCATCCCGTGATAGAAGTAAAGATGAGATAGCATCATCCAGGTTTTGAAAAATAAAAAAACTTCTAGGAGTAGAACCCCAGTTCTTGTGAGATTAGCAACCCACTGAACTATTCCATCTCACCTTTGTGTTGCAAAATTTTACCAATAAAAAATGTTTTACTTTTTTTTAAACTTTTAAATTTTATCATATATCATATCAAATTTTATCACTTCAGGAAGGCCGTCCTTGGACTTATCAAACAGATTTCTATTGTTTTGCAGGGACTTTACATGTCCTAATTTTTGGCCAGTACATGAAATGTACTAAAGGTCCAACAGGCCGTTACATGATTATCAAAGATTTGAAAAGGTTTGTTTTTTCCCAGATTCAAACTGCCTTTTGATATCTTCACGCGTAGTTGTAAAGTTAATAATATAAAATTATTATTATTATTGTTATTTATGTCAATTTGAGACGGTGGAATCATCGTGCAGTTCTGCAGGATATTTTCGACATCTGCCTTAATATCCCAGATTGCGAGTCTTTTCCAAAGTGGTCAGTTTTAATTGAAGGATTGACTGAGATCATAAGGTGATTATATATTTTTTTTTAATTTTTGCATAAAATCTGAATTTTCTGTTTTTTAAAATCAATTTTGACAAATTGGTTCAAAGTGTGTTTAAAAATCTTTAAAAATCTTTTTAAAATTCTTTATTCTACCATTTAACGTTTTCTGATATTCAATTTTTAAAAAACTAGTGGACTTGTAAAACAAATGAAGATAAATGAATATGTTGAGGATTAAATTCGGTTAATTGGATTTCGTATGATTACTTAATTTTATTGTATGCGAAAAATTATTTTCAGATGTTCTGTAAGGCAGCAGTGGAAGGAAGTTGTTCGTGATTTTAATATGTGTATTGCTTAATTCTCTTTTATTCAATTTTTTCGTTCAAATTTTTTTTTAATAAATATTTTTTTAAAAAAACGTTAAAGCAATGAAACTAACGATATATTTGCTTTTAGAAATTTTTATTATATATTAATTGGAGAAAATCATTTGGAGATACGCTTAATATTTTTATTTTTTTCTTATTATCATATTCAGTGGTGAATATAACCAAAGTAGTGTCCAAAGTAGATATTATGATGTTTAATGTTAAATGAAATATGAGATATAAGAATCATTATGCGCCTCTTCTTTTCACCATTTCCACTCAATTTTCTTATCTTTTAAATTCCAAGAAAGCACTGGGAATATATGAAAGATTTTACTCTTTTTTAATTAAAATAAATTAAAAATAATTTTATTCCTTTTTGAAATAAGTGATTTCCAATTTCGTAATTACACAAAGATCTATCTTTTCTATCTTTTCATTCGAAATGGATAAAAAAATTATATTATTGTAAGTATGGATTTGCGTTTTCGGTGCAATTCCTTTACCAAATAAGAAATTGTCGAAAAGTAAGATATATGGGAATTCAAGCAGAATATCAATGCTTTTTATGAAGATAAATATGAATTTCCTGACCACATGCTTTTTATTTCAAGTGTTCAGTATGGTTTCGTGAATTCTAGGGTGGGGAGCAAGGAATTAAAAAATTAATGCAGTTGTATGAGCCTTGGTTGATTCTTGCGGTAGAAACTGTATCGGTGGTAGTGTGTCTCTAACTGCCTAAATTAAACCACTCGTTATTGAAAATTAAAATAAATGCAACTTTTCAATCACTGAATTGTGGGCTATGATGTTGTGATGTAAATCAACGCTTGGACTGAATATATGAAGAATTTACGTTATTTATACTGAGCCCAGTCAAATTCGCATGGATCGGGAAGTAAGGGTTACTTTAATTGGGTGGTTCATATTTGGTGCGTAGCGTCTGTGTTTTCTGATTTGACTAATCTAAAGCCTTTTCTCCAGAGGTTTATTTGGAAAATGGAAGGACACATGACTTTCTCGCCTTCGAAATCAAACTATGATTGACATTGACCTCGGTCAAACCAAATCTGAAACCACTTTGCCTCATACTGGATCATTGCATGAAGATTTTATAAAAAAAAATTTCATCACTTAGCTTTAGTTCATACCAATTTTTTCTATTATATAACTGAAAAATAAACTGTTCGGCTCGGTCCTGTTGAAACAATTTTTTAGGGAATCAGTCTCAGTGATGAAATTTAATTCAAATTCAGTTTCTCAGTGTTTAAATTCAAAATTTTTATATTTATTAATTTTTGCTGTTTATAGAAATTTTTGGAAAATATTTACCGGAAGCCGATGTTTAGTTTGAATATATTTGCGACACTAACTTTGGGTTTTTTTAAAAGAATACTTGTCACTGTTGAGTTGATTTGACTCGCCGATGCAAATAACTCGGAGTCGTTAGCATCGCCCAGACTAGCTTTGATTATTAATCCATCCTCTTTAATCGGAACTTTAAAAATCGGGAAAGGAAGATCGATTTATTACAGATTCAGTTATAGAAAGCAAATATTAAAAAAATTTATCGTCATCAACGAGTGCGTTAAAAAAAAAATTTTGTTATTCGAAATTTAAATTTTGTTGTTTTGTTTAATATTATTCGGAAATTATGGCTTTATTATTTAGATAAAATTCTAAAAATTCTACAAATATCTAATTTTGGGTTTTAAAATTGTAAAAAATTTTTAGTTGTTTGTCTTATGCCATACTTACCTTTAGACCTCCAAAGAATCCAGCAAGAAGCGTGCAGCAACTTCAATCATTTAGTCGATTTATCTTTCTAATTAAAATAAATGGACATATTCTCGGAATATGGTGATAGAATGGCTCACTGGGTTGTTGCTCAATTGGGGCGCCGATGCTGAGGTCCGATTCCCCGCAGAAGTAAACCTCGCCAAAAATCAAGGTGGTGCTGGCGGCTCACCTATATTTCTATCGCTAAGGGACTCCCTGGCAAATTTGTCCAATGCGACAAGCTAGAATAGCGAGTTGTTAACCAGTAATGGTGAGGGCTCTATAAAAAAAATTCTCTGAATATGTTCATATTAATCAGGTAAAATGTAATGAAAGGTAATATCATATTTTCTCATGAATATTACAAAAATTCATAGAATCCTCTTAGTGAGTGTGAAAGCAACTTTCTTAAACGAAACTCGAAGCAGTCAGAAATAATTGCTAAGGTGGCGCCAAATGATGAACTGCCGGATAATGTCTGAGGCACACACTCTGAGATTTCTTCCGGATTCTAATCCAGATTCAACATTTATTTATTGAAATAATAAAATAATTAAGAGTATTAAATGAAATTTTAATTAAAGGAAGAATTGCAATGAAAAGTTTTGTAATTATTTTATTTCCTTGTGTATCAAATTTCTATTTTAAAAAAGTGAAAATAAATCATATTTTTCGCAAAGGATATGGATATGCGCAACACATCCCCGTGATGCATGTTACTGGACAGCCACCTGACAAAGGAATGCATGATGGTGTATTCGTGCATTCGAGTCCAACAAGTTTTCCGCCATCGGGGCATTGCTGCGGCACCTGAAATACTGTCTGGTTTAGGACGAATTTTTTTTTCAATAAGTGGAGAATTTATTCGAGAGCCTTTCATTTTTTTTCTAAAAACCTATAAAATTTCGTCATAATAGAAATCGGCAGGGAAATGAAATATTTTTTGGCGAAAGTTTCATTTTTAACAGTGTCGTTTGAGGCTGGCGGTAGAGATGGATTCTCAACAGGATCTGTCTGCTTGTGGGGCTTACCACTTACCAGCTTAACCGGTTGCGAAATAGGTCAATAAGAACAAAAGATACTAAGAAATTAAGAAATTAACTTAAGGAGAGCCTCTAATCACTCATGTCTAAATTCTTTATGCTCTTTCGGAGGATAAAATCTTGTATGACTATATTCACCTTCGCTCGAATGTTGTATGCATTCACAATATTATCCTAGTGCATCACCCACGCTGGTAAGGCAGAAGAAATTTTGATATAGTCTGCCCAAAGATATATGGGTTTAAATGCTGGAAAAAGCTGTTTCTATTAATTTCAAGCATGGCACCAGATAGAGCAATTTGGAGACAGCTTATCCCTGTTATGAGCGGATATTGTCTAACCAGTTATGGTGCGAAGAAGATTGTTTTGCGTTGAGTGCCTCAGAAGTCGCTTGTACTCCTAACTAAAACATGCGCTCTTTCAAGCATCGAATTTCTTTTAACGAGGTTCATTTCTATCAAGAAACCGAAATCCATAATACTTCACCTTTCATTATTTAACTGACCATCTGTTACCTTATAAAAAAAAATGTTTCAATATTTTCAATATACCAAATCTAATATACCAAATATATGCATTATTAATCTTCATTAATTACTAATTATGGGCTATTAAATGAGTTATTAATAGAAGATATCCGAATGACGCTCAAGCTTCATCCGTTTTTTTTTTAAAGAGCATTCATCATTGCTGGTTAGACTCGCTTCGCTTGTCGGACTAGACAAATTTACTAGGAGAGGCGCTTAGCAGAGCCGCCAGCCAAATTCTTAGACAGATTTACTTCTGCTGGGAATAGAACCTCAGCTCCAGCTCCAGGCACCAATTTATTGAGCTATTTTATTTTCCATTGCTTTCGGCCAGATTCGAAGATAATCCTCGATTCTCGGTTATACCTTGCCATTGAGTCATTTCAACTGTGTTATGTTCAAGCTTACTAGCAATTAGAAGCTAGCCAAACCAGAACTGTTTACTGATGGTAGAAGAAATTTAAATAAATGGAGGATTCTGGTCGTTGTACTCCAGTTCTCTATTAGAACACATGAATGGAACAAACCGTGCAACATAAATTTTTCAAACAAGCAACTTGTGTAGTTGCAAAAGGCAAACATTCAGTTGTCTCCTCACATCCAGCAGCAATAGCCATACCACCATTTTCACACGTAAGTTGTGGAACCGTGCAACATTCATTATTTAAACATTGAACAGCAGAAATTGTTCTTAGTTTACAATCGTTAGTTGTAGTACAATCGTGTGAAATCCATTTACCGCCGTTTGTGCAAGGATTTTCAGCCAAGCAAAAATATTGTATAATAAAAATAACTGCCGGTGCAATATACATATTTGCTAAAAAAACGACATTTTTTTTTTAGATTTCATGTGAATTATAAGCAAATTTTAGTCACAATGGTTATACCAGATTTTTATTATCTTTAGTGCAATAAGAGTATATATATATATATATATTAAAAATAAGAGCTTTCAACCTTTTTTATGTCATGGACGCATTTATGAATCTGCAGATGCTTATATGCCTATATATTAGGTGCATAGGTAAATCATCCTATATGATGCTTAGCTTAACAAGAAAAGGATGGACCAGGCTTCCAACCTCTAACATGCCGACCAAGGGTTTGAAATATATGGACGCTTCCTTAATGATGCTTTAAAATACGTGAAACAAACAAAAAAATAAATGGTTTCAATATGACCAGAGAATATCTGTGATTTTTATGAACTGATTAATGTATGTATGAAAATGGAAGTATGAATTTTTTACCATCAAAATTCGAACATACCCCTAATACCCTTTATTTTCCTTCTTCTATGGGATCCATCCACCTGAGCCTTCTCTTGCATTAATAAATCATATTTAATCATCAAATAAGTATATCTTTATGCTTGAACTGAAAAATAAATTCTTATTGATAGTAACATTATTATTAAGCTGATTGTTATGCTGATTTAGGTTTCCTGCCGCTGATTTGCTTATTAGCATCTCTAAGTGCTTCTCTAATTGTAATTAAGAATCGTTTAACCTACAATTTCAAAAAATCAAAGGACCAACAATAAGATATGGCTAAGAAATACTCAAACTCGATTCAACCAAAATACGGTTAAATAACAAAAGCAATTGGCTAGTCTCACTTTCAGATGTCGAGAAACCGAAAAATACCTTGTCCTGGTTTCACATGGAACTAAATTAATCCGTAATGATACGACCTATTCAGAATAATAAAAAGATATAAAAGATAGAAAGGTTTAAAAAAAAAAAACAAATTTCTTGAAACTTAAAGAGTTTGTTAATCGTATAATCTACGTTCTTAATCAAAATATTGCAATGTTCCTCATCCTTGAACAAATAATTAAAATATAAAAATTTTTATATTAAAAATTTCACAATTTTTTTGATGTTTGATGTGAAAATTAATGAAAATTAGTGATTGTCGATTCGATTAGCGTTGAAAACAATTCAAAGTAACTTATCAATTTGCAGTAAAGATTATCATTACTGAAGTCGAAATGATATCAATTAAAGTAAAAGAAAAAACTAATCGTTGATCATTTTATTCTTCAGTGGTTCGAATTCAATAATTTTATTAAAAAATGAATGTGATACTGCAAAAAAGGATATTATAAGCTAATGGTACAGTGTAAAATTATAATTGGGAATGGCAAATAGCTTCGAACAAAGAGTATTATACATGGGGAACGGTGGTGAATGTATCTATTGCTTCGACTGACGAAAAACAGCGTCAATATTCTTGAAGAATCTTCAGGAATACTTTTCTCCTAGAGAAATTCACCATTCTCCTAGAGAAATTCAACCAGTGGAATAAACAAAGTGCCATAAAAAGATGTCCAAAAAAATATTTTAAATAGATCTAAGTATTTTAAACGATGATTTACTTCATTAACAATTTAAAATAAAAAATTGACTTGAAAATTAAGTAATCTGAAAAATTATGAGAAAATAACGGATGAACAGTGAACGATAAGGGAAAAAAAATCAAAAAATGGAACTGTGATGTGGAAAGTTAAGGGGAAACGAGGAAAATCCTAATGTCAAATGGTCAAACTGATAAGGAAACTAAAGATAACTGGCTATTATCGCAGGCCATCCTTGCAAGCACACTGATCACATACGAAATGCGTCACTTCTTGCTTAAATAAGGTGAAATGATTCATTCGCATCATACAAGACCACGAAAAGTGATAACGTTGTATGCAGCCCTAGGTATGGCTAGAGACGACATACGACCAAGCGTAACGACAATAATGCGTATTCTTATGCGGAGGCTTAAATCCAAATCGGGCGTCCCAGCGCTCGATTTTCGACTAGTAAGGCGTTTTGCAAAATTCAACCCTTCGATCACGAAATTATTAAAATCCATTATCGAGTAACTTGTTAGCAGCGGTAATCAGCAGTGATGGAGAGAATCAGTTTACAGGCGGCGGAATCACTGCATTTGTACGGTAGGAATGATGCTTGCGTCGTTGAACTGAAGCAGCCTGTTGCGTCGTTGCGCCATCTTCAACTGCTTTTTTATTCATTATTGTTATAGAAAAATAAAAATAAAACGGTCTACTTGGTCTACGAAAAAAATTTTATTCATGACTGTTAAATTTTTGCTATTCGACTGATTTAAAAAACGATGTTTATTCAGTTGGCGAATCTGAGGCGAGTATTACAACGAATTTCGGGGAGAACCATTATTTACTTATGTCGAAACGAAATCACTTCCACGTAACTTTCTACCGCAACTCGTCGATTCGGAGAAGTGCTACATTCTCGCTCTCCAAACGTTTGCTTCAGCTTATTTGTGAAGCACCTTTGCTCCATCCGATTATTGTACAAATGAAAAATCGACGAAAATGATTCAGCTTTATCAAATAGTTATAGTTGCACAATTCGTCGCCGTTCAAAATACCCTAATGGATATGCCATAGCTAAGAAAGAAAAAGCTTTCGGTAGAAAAAGGCCAAATTTCAGCAAACCAAATATTTAACCACTAGCATTGACCGATATCAACGACTAAGAGCTTGTATGCTTCAAATGCCTTTTATTTTATACAAATTTATCTAAAAAAAACAAAATTTTCTTGATGAAAGCTTTTATTAGAGCAACAAAAAGTTCACACAATATTCATAATACAGTATTAAAAATAGAATTAAGAAACATAACAATAACACAATTAAACGGAAAATGGAAAAACAATTAAGCAGAAAGCAAAAACACAGAGAAGGAAATAAAAATAAAAAATATCAAGGAAAAAGGTATATTTCGTTTCGATTTTAATAATATAGATTTTCAAAACTATTCGACAAGATGATAATAACGAAATGATAAGCTGTTTAAATTATCTAAATAACATAAGATATATCAACCAGCAGAGCCTAACAAATTAATTTGTATCTGACCAGAAATAACAAGCGACAACCATCTTATGCAATAGAGTATAAATCTGTGAAACTCAAATTGTACCGAGGATCCGCCAGCACTTCACACTTCAAATGTGAGCTCTGCTTTCATCCTTATGCCGATGGACCCGGCCAAAACCAAACTAGAAGCGAAGCTTTATTAGAAAGATAGAAACTAAACGAGATGAATATAAAAGCGATCAACAACCACTAAATAATTTCAATACAAAAAAAAACATTGAGAAAATGAAAACGAATCATTAATATAAATGATAAGAGCCAAAAAAGTGACAAATTAAGATTAAACATTAAACCAACGTTAAAATGATATGTGAAGCAACAGATATGAGAAGTGGTCTAATATAAAAAAATACTAGAAAAGGAGAGCTTAATAAATCATTTTGCATCTTTCAGCCTTTACTACCCAATTGCCTTCAATAGAATAGAAAAGATAAAGATAGCCAGTTATCTAATCCATTCACCCAACGACAAAATTTTTTCCTTATCTATCTATCTGATATATATCATTTAAAACTTTCCGATGTCCCGTTTTAACGAGATTAAGCAAAAGAAAAAATGGTGAAAAACGGATAACTACAAAAAATGAATTTGTCTTATACATCACTCAACAGTTATATAGGAACAATGATAGAATTTTCCGTCAAAATTTTGGATTCAAAATTTTTCGCAAAATTTTGCCTATATTATGTTATGTTTTCAAAAAAAAAATATCTCAATATTTAACGACAGAAACTATTAATGACCATTGATGTATTAATTCTTCTTAAAATTCAATAAATAGAAAAAAGGAACTACAAGAAAAGTTAGTGAATAATTAAATCTATTTTATGGTTCTCATGGTTTTAGTGTCCTTCAAAAGAAGCCAAAAAAATTTGGAAGAACTTCAGACCATAAATGTTGTTCGAAAATTTTAATCAATCAGTATCAGCAAGCTGATGTAGAGATTCCTCTTCTGGCAATGGTCTGCGTCTCCAACGAGGATTTACAACGACGACCACAACCAAAAAGCAAAACATGAGAGTGGATAAACCAAGGAAATTGCTCATAGCCTGTTCAGAGCACATTACTTTGTCTTTCGTCCAACAGCTGAAATATTTATATTTAAAATAAATTTAAAAAGACAGAAAGAATTCATATATAAATGGTTCATTATTTACGTGTGTTTCCATGCAGCACGTTCACTTATACCCATAAGAATGGAAATAGCAACCAAACAAAATACACCGAGACCAAATAATTGATGGAATGGTAGAATGAACTGACGCAATGGGATGCTTAATCCGGGAAAGAAGAATGTTGTGAAACCGCTCAAATACTGAAATTTCACGTGAATTAAAACCACTTTTCCATTACTTTTCTAAACAACACATCTTTTGATTTGAATGATTCAATTTTATTGACTAGTAGACGGAGCGGTATGACTCTTTACAAATAATCATTTGGCGAAAGAGACAGAGCTGGCTATTGTAGCAGCCATACGAGTGGAATGATAAACTTAATTCAGTTTGTTTATAGCCAAAATAATTAAGAGATGACTTAACCATCAGTACTTCCCAAGATATTAGTTAAAAGAAATCCAAATCGTTTAAAAATATTTTCATAATTCTTATAAAAGAACGATATTTTATATTTATTGAATATTCATTTATTCATAAAAATAAAAAGCAATGAAAAACATACCTGAAGACAATATAGAGTAACCGTTATAATGCCTACCCAGGAATGTACGGAATAAAGATTTGGAAGTGGATCGAGATTTCCTTCAGTTCGATGATAATCATGAGAATCCCAAACTGCCTTCAGAGCAATAATTAGAAAAACAAGCACCATAGAATGCAACGTCAAATGTAGAAGCTTTGAAAATCGTTTTCGTTCATTACGAAAAACGCGATATACCAGTAAAGCTTAAAAATTTTTACAAAATGTAAAATTTAAAATTCTTGACAAAGTTTACTTTTTGATTATAACTAAAAGGATTTTTAAAAACTTTTGAAATTTCTTTAAACCGTCTTGCCTACCGTCAAATCTTGGATGAAGAATTTGCAATACAGAAAAATAACTTTAAGAAGAAAAGAAATTGAAAAAGAAAATAATTAAATGTGAAAAAAAAAATGAGCTGAAGAAAAAATCATTTAAATTACCTTCGCCGCTGAGAAACAGCATTCCCATAATCATGAAAGTAGGATGGTAGTGAAATTGGCGTTCTGGGTCATCGGTCCACGCATATCCGCCTTCATAACCCCCCATCCAAAACGCAACCAGCAATACCGACAGACCTCCTTAAATGATAAAATTAAAATCTTTTTTAACTTCATCCCTTACCTGTGACCACGCCAAATTTACTTCTTGGTAGGGAAATAGGGCAGCCACTGTAAAAACAATGACGTGGAAACAGTGACGACAAAAGATAAGACAGAAATGGAATAGTTCAAGAAAAGAAAGAAGCATAATTTTTCGTATTTATGAGGAAAATCTCGGCGAAATAATTTCAACTATGAGAAAAAAAGTTTTTTTCAAAAAGAAATTCCTATTTTCGATGAAAAAGTTCCACTGCAAAGAAAAATATCGAAAGACTGAATCTTTACGTCAGAAATCAGAACTATACAATGTTATATATTATTATTATTATTATTATTATTATTATTATTATTATTATTATTATTATTAAATATATTATTAAATATATTATTATCCATTAAGTGATTTAGAGGTATTAAAATGGTAAATTTATTTCCTGTGAGCCATCACTATTTCTTGTTAGGCTTATTCCATTGGGGTTTTAGCACAGTAAGAAATTGTCGCCATTTGGCAATAGAAGTATGGATGGAGCGCTATCACCATTCAGGCTTACTACCGCCGAGTGTAGGATCTGAATTTTTATACTTAATATGAAATACGCTAATCTACTGCTCTCCTATCTCGCCTCATTAATAATCGACTCTCAAGAAAACATCTGTAGATTCAAGAAAAAATCTGAAAAGAATTTCATTTTTCAATCATTAAATTGTCCAATTTCTGAATAATCGAAAACAACATCAGTAAAACCTTCAATCTCACAAGACGGTAACAACAATAGCAAATAATGCAGCAGTGTGGATCGGAACAATTTAGTACCAATGACCTGTAATCTGCATTCCAAATCAATTTATTTTATTCGATTTTAAGCAGCAAAGAATTTACCAAAAATTTGCGACAAGATAAGTACGATATTGTAAAGACGTGAGCTTTGGTATTCACTTAACATTTGGTACGATTCTTGCAACAGCGACATTTCTGTTTCTTCACCTGAAATTAAATCCGAATATAATCCAAATTCATTGCGTAAAACTGAATGGAAGAATTACAACCGAAATATTTTGAGTGAGATAACCGCAATATTTAGCAATTTTCTATTTTCATGCAAATAAAATTAGATTCATTCCCTTCCGATCATTGCAATAATGAAAACAATTATTAAGTCCTAAAAATATTAGACTTTTTTCTCTAATCGTTCACTAACCTTAGCCATAGCCATACTATTTTCTACAACTTATCCCAATGATTCTGATAATCTGCCGTAAAATTGACAAAGGCTTCGATAAAGACAGAAAACAGGAAAATAGAACCCTTAAAGTTTTAAAATATTTTATTGTTAAAAAGACCTAAGCCTATACATAATAGCACCTGCACATAATATCATAGTGGTCAAGGCAGGCGACTGATATGGAATGTAGCAACAACGTTCGGTTCGAATCGCAGCTAAGCCTTTTTTCCGATGGAGTCATTGAACAAGACATTCTAATAGCTTACCTGTCCTACCTCAAATGTGAAAGTGTACCATATTAGAATCATACCGGCTTGACCAGGATTAGTGAGGTCCGCATCAAATGTTGAGGAACCAAATCTATCGGATGATAATTGGAAATGGATGTTGTGGAACAGCTTGCTGTTAAAGCTACTGGAACAAACCTTACATGGACGAAACAAAATGATCTGGAATTGATGGAATATTGCTATAATAATAGACCTAAAGAAGTTATATGAAACCTAATGAAGAGGTTATTTTATTTTTATCGCCAAGGGATATTTATCCGATGAGCGGAGCGATTTAACCAGTAAATGGTGAAAACTCTTTAAAAAAAATGAAGAGGTTATAGTTGTATGAAGGAGTTGTGGTGAAAAAAAGACCTACATTCTCAATAACTGAGAAACAACTAGTGATTCAACGTTTCAACATAGGGGAAAAGAAGCTGCTCTCTCAACTGGGATGGATCAATTATGCACTATATCCTATATCCCCGACCCACAATAGCTCGTAAGAAGGGTGGGATATGCAGCAACAAGCTGGGAAGCTGGAAATTGCAATATCTCCATTGTAAAACAAACATGAGACAGAAAATCGTGAATGAACTGGCTGAACTGTAATCATCCATCCATCAAGAGCGTCGAAGTCGACTAGCGAGGCTCAATGCACCACCAGATAATATATTTGAAAACGCAAATAGAGTCCAAACAAACAATTCCTTCCGCAGAAAGCAATGAAGTGCACTACAATTATTGTGAATCTGGAAATGCTGAGACAAAGAGTCAACAAGAATAATAGTGCATATCATCTTTGAAAAAGCCGGAAAAGCCGGAGAATACAGTTAGTCAGCTGATAGAATTACAGAAAAGTATAAAGATTAAGAATAGGATCCGTATACTGGAAAATATAAGGGCTATATTCGATTAGAAACCCCAACTGCTGAACAAAGGCTCGAACACTGACCACTAAAGTAAGGAGATATATAGAGAAGCAAAGGCTAAAAAGATAACCTTTTCTTTAATGAACCATCCGAGATATATTCTCAACTGCGCAACAATATAATAACAGTAGAGCCACCAACAGCAGAAACTACTATACTCAACGATGAATATATGAGAGAAAAAGAAGATTGCCTGAGAATAAGGCACACCAGCCCTCCCATAGCAGGAACCATTTATCATCATAGATATCCAATAACTAGTTAAAAACATGAAAAACTGGACAATACCTGATCTAGATGTGGTCCACACCTATTAGCTAAAGAACTCTCGCCCTAATTGATTAAGGATGGTGGAGAAGTGTGCGGTCATGTTTATAGTAATAGCTGATGGGATGGAGTCTCAGGATATATCGTGGACATAAAGACTAACTATAAGTACCTAGCTATGTTGAAATCGCAATGAGGAGGCAAGAAAGACCTTTGCAACATCTCAGTATCGACAAAGAATGAGACAAAAACTGAAGAGCGAACTCAATGGGAAAAATAAAATCCATGCCATAAACGTGTACATCCTGCCAGTCATCAGATAAGCAGCTGGCAGAGATGGAAAAAAGAGATATGGAAGCTGCTAATGTGAAACTCACAATGCATGGGAATTTTTACCCCAAGTCTAACATTGAAAAAATATACGCCAACCGGAAAGAAAATCCATGGGAGAAAATCCAAGTGTGGAAGAGTCTTCAACAAAACCCGAAGGATTCAGGAACACATTAGCAAGATGGCACCAAAGGAGCTATATGAAGCATCCACAGGTATTGAAAAAGATCAAGAAAAGAATATGGCAAAATAAAATCCTTCATGAGATGTATCATCGATAGATAGACAGATAACTGAGGTAATTGATGTCGAAAAATATTAGTGGCTTAAAAAAGTTAATTAAAATGCAGCATTGAAGCACTGATCACTAAGCACCAGACCCACCGAAACAGGGATCCACCACACTAGACAGTACTCAAGGTGGAGATTATACAAAAACCCAGAAACAGCCCAATATATAGTGGAAATACAAGCGGAAAAATGCATAAGCAAGTAGCTGGTATCACCTGAATATCTGTTCAGTATATGGCTTACTCCCCCAAGACTAGATATGGGATTCCTTAGAAAATTGTGGAGGATAATAAGCCGGAGATCCTGCGGGACTACATCATCCAAATAAATACTGGCCAATCAACCAAATATCGTGATAGTAAGCAAGGACCAGAAATCAGCACTGATATGGAAGAAGGAATACGAGAAGCCAGAGATACCAGTGGAAGCTGAACTAAATAAGATATGGAAAGCAAAGGCCAAAGCAGTCCCAGTGATAATAGGACTACTAGGAATAACGATCCAGAAAAGTGGCTTCAATATATTCGAAGAACAACATCAGAGATCTCTGTCCGGAAGAGTGCACTGCTAGAAACAGCAGAGATGTGCAGAAGCCTTGATCTCCCACCCTCTGGCAAAGCAGCCGAGCCTGAGGATATCCTTACCACCCGCAGGGGAGGAGATTTTTAAAAATACAAACAATTGTTAACAATTGTTTAAAATGCAAATATAGCGGCGTTTATTTATCTATTTGCTACTTTGAAAAAGAGCAACGGCAAGACGGCGCAAAACGTATATTTGGCTTCTGTTTCGCATCGATCGCATCGACTAATTGAAATCAAACAAAATCACAAAAATGACTCTCTTCAACAGAATTTTTCCTTTAAAATTTATATACAAATTGACTTTTTGGAAAATGTCTAAAATTTTTTAAAATAATTTAGAAATTTTAGAAATAAATGGAATGAAAAATCCGAAGAAAAACTTCCGCAGAATTCAATTTTTATTTTGCGAATGGAAATTATAACTTCAAAAATTTCAAAATAATTTAATTCCGAGTAATAATTTCAAAAATCAAAGATTGAGAAAATAGTTTTTTATTTGAATTTTGAAGTCAAAAGGATGCGGACGTTCAACACTCGCTTCACAATAAATTCTTTCACTTCGGCGGCATGGTGTTGGCGGCATGAATTCACCTGTCGTCTATCCTCAAGCGACCCTCTGACGAAGTGGTTCCGTCCTAAAAACCAGCTAGCAGCCAGCCGAACCAAAAATGGTGAGTGCAAGAAGAAATAATTCACTAAAGACAATATATACATGGAAGAATTAAAAAATAAATAAAACGAAAAAGATGGTTGATATGCTTCGCTGCCATCATAAAAATTCTCGATGAATAAAAATGAACGCAGTATTTCCTATACATTTACGTATATATATGTACATATATTTCTCGAGACTCAGCAACTCAGTCGCAATCGATCGCCACATTTTACTGCTGCAAAAAGCTATCGACTAAGCAATCGAAAATTTTTTAAGTCCTTTCAAATGCGAATACTCTCTTCCTGAAATATAAATTAATGATCTCCAGTCATGTTCATACAGAAAAAAGGAGAAAAAATGAGCAGAGATAGTCCACATTAGAAGATATTTTTAAAAGACTTAGAATTAAAGCTTAAGGCGGATCTCATTTCATTGAAAAATCGCACTTTATGACTGTTAACAGCAATAGTAATAATAATAAAAATAATTAACCGACGACTAGACATAACTTTTATCGTTTTTCACCAATTAAGCAAATAACTGAACCCGCAGTCTTCAACTAGACAACATAAATTATATGTACTATCTAATAAAATTACCAACTTAACGAGTGAAAGATATAATACAACAAATTTTGCAGAGAACTTTTTGACATAAAGCCAAAAAAAGATGTATGCTTGATAAGGTTGTGGTTATCAGCAAGCAAAGTCCTACGGAATACAATTGCTTCACCTAACAGTTCTCGGAACTTCTAAATTTTATTAACTCGAATTTTTGTCTATGGTACTTGATGACCCAAATCCAACTTAGCTAACAAATTACTAAATCTAAATTCACAACCAGTGAAAAACAACTATATGGCAAATGTGCATGCAATATGATGGTGAAAACAAAAAAATTAAACGCTAAAACTTTATGATTTACCAGAGTCATTCCACAACTACGCTAGCAACGTCCAAAATTTGTCGAAATTTTTTAAGAATTTGTTTCAAAAAACAAACGTTGCTTCTTTCCTTCTCTCGACACTTTTTCTGCTCTAATACTGGAAATGGATCCATCATAAAGTTATGACTTAAAATTTAAATAAAAACCACGTTTAAAAAGGAAAATGAAGAAAGGGAAATTTGACGAGAAGTGTCAGTGAATAAAGCAATAATTTTTGTCGGCTGGATCCCTTTCAAAGGCATTGGTAATGCTAAATTTCCTTTATTTTTTCTTTCTACCTTGACAATTAATTCCGTTACATATACGAAATTATCTGATACTCTCGACAGGAGTAAATCTATCACTGAAATAAAGGAGGCTGCTGAGGAGTCGCCTGACCATCATCTCCGCGTGGTTCTATGCAGTAATCAATATGTGAATCAAGCTCACACTTAGCTACGCAAGCTGAGCGAGCTGCTCCATTTCATGTAAAGTGCTCGGACAAATATCAACCTGTGTGTGCATCTAGGCCTTGGTTCTAAAAACGTGGAAAACTTACAGATGATAAACATCCACACTCTCCAAATATATAAATATATATTACACGGATATCCCTTCCTCGCCGGAAATTCGCTTTTTTTTAAATTCTCACCTTTGGTTTTAATCACAAGTTTATTCCTGTTCCGAAAATGGGCCCAGAGCAGTGATTATAAAGTGAATATACCATAGTGGCCTCATGGTCATCTTAGAGGAAGTCATTGTCTTGTCTAAAAAGGCATAATCGTGTGAAATCCATTAACGACTGCTGGTCTATGCCCACTTTAAAGTTTTGTGATATTTAGATCGAGTTTTTGCCTTGCAGGAATGATCTAAATAAAGACAAATTCCATGAAGTCCACAAAAAGCGACGTAATCATGATTGCAATAGACTGGAATGCACGCACAGATCGCGCATAGATCCTTTTCTCTTTGGTGAGGAGCATGGATTTTTTATATATTAGTAATATATATAAATATATATTAGTAGCCAGTCAGTCAGTCAGTCAATCAACATTCCAATTAGACTAACTGATCCTGGTCAATCATTGATGAAAAATTCTGATAGCTGCGCAGAGTAAAAACTGTAGAACCCCAACGAGTCACACCACTCATAGTTAGAACAAAATCCGAATGAAGCAGACAAACCGTTGACGCGCAACTAGCGTCTCCCAAATTCTTTTAATTATCTTAAATTAAGGAAATTTAACTTGCAAGAAAAAATGATAAGATGCGAGGCGCAAACTATCAAGGAATGAGTTTGCTAGATATTTTCTGGGAATGCCTCTATTCTTCTGACTAGAGACTGACGGCATGACACTCTCTGAGCAAGCCGGATTTAGACCAGAATGTATTAATCAAATTTTCACACTGAATAAGCATTGGAATATCGGAGCATGTATCAACAATTTACTCCGTGGTTTACGGATTTTGACGTTGTCTTCGATTCCGACAACAGCGCGATGCTCCCGTGACATGAAACACGATGGTCCTGCAGAGAAATTAATCAAATTTATTAAAATATTTTACTGGCGTATCCCACGGTTTCAAAAACGGAATGCCAATCAAAACCTGGACCGATAGGGCCAAGAAAGCACAAGTAGCCAAGCGATACGAATTTAATTCATAGAAAAAGAAGTGGCTTCAACTATTTTCCCATTGGCAGGCTTGAAATGTCAAATCCTTATCGCCAATGGAGCGAGCTAAACCAGAGGTGCGGCCAGTGGAGCGAGTTAAACCAGAGGTGCGGCCAACTAGAGCGAGAAAACAAAGGTGTTCGCTGATAGCAGTTGAAATCCAGAATCTTTATTTTTTAAAATCAGATTTGATTTAAGCAAATGATTTATAATTTAAAAAAAATTCAACAAAATGTCAATATAATGAAAATTTCAAGCGAGAACCAAGTGATCCAGCAAATTTTTAAATAGACAATAATGATGGACTCCACATTTATTCGTTCTCGATAGAAAAATACAACGAATAAAAATATAAAATTAGTGGATATAAAACAATAAAACAATATTCTATGCTTTCACAACCTTAATAATTAAAAATTCATAGAATTTTGAAATTTACTTAAGAAAATTAAGAAGTATAGCAGCGCATACCAGGGCAACCCAAAAATATTTATGCAGATGCCAAAAAAGTTGTTGAAGAAGCGCTAAACAAACTTGAACCTATCGATTTTGGGTCATTTTTCACCCTTCAAATAGAAAAGTGACAAATATGATAAAAAATATACAAAATTGAAAGAAAATTTTAATAACTTAAAATACATTCGAGCTTTAACAATACAAGAGTAGAGCTGTTTTTTAGGTGCATTATCTGCATGGAATAGTAGTAACAATAATAGATCTTTCTTTATTGTCCACATTTATTCATATTCATGGACCCTTTACCTTTCATCTTTTCCTCAGAATATTGCTGCTACTTTAATTTTCACTAGAACATAATTTAAAAAATTTAATGAATAATACTATGTAACTAATAAATAATTCATATTCAACACTCTTTAACACCGTTAAAAATTTAACCCCATGAATAAAATAGCAATTTTTTATGGGCGTGAATTATTTTACAAATCTCTGAAGGACACTGAATTTTGATTAAGTTATTTAATTAAGAACCATTGATATCGAGAACACAAAAATGCAAAAAATTTAACTACTAAAAATATTCGAAGCGTGAAAAATGAAACTACGTTTAAAACTACCTATCACTAACATCTGCTTTCCAAAAACTGAATGTATTTTAATATCTGTAACTCGTAATTTTGATGTTTCTTTTCTGCAAAAATGAAATCGCAGCATATATATTTTATGGAAATTCTCGCCACTACCCATTAAATAATCTTTTGCACCCCATAAAACATCGGAATCTGTTACATTCTCTCATCATCTCCCAAAATAAGGCCATTTTATCTAGTTCCTTTTTTTTTAATCAAACCTTATTGTATTTCTTAGCAACGCCTGTTTATATTAACATCTGAATAGTCTGGCAATGTTTTTTTCTGTAAAAAAAGCACATAGGTGTTGGCGAGATTTATACTTCTATCACCAGCGACCCTCTAGCGAAAAAGTCTCAGCAAGTGGAATGAGCGTAACTGTTAATAAAAATATTAATTAATAATATAAATAGTGAATGCTAAACACCCATTTACCGGCACATCGAACTCCATTTTCCCCAATATTTTAAAATCCATTTAATCATGTAAAAAGCACAGGAATATCATCATCATTTTCCAGGATATTCCTAGGAACCGCTTGCGTAATTCCTAATTTGTTTAACTCAGCTCGTGTCTGTTCAGCTATATTTTCTGCTTCAGCTCGGTCTTTTTTCTTTTTTGCTTGGATCTTTTTCATTCTAAAATTATAAAATTATAACTAAATTATAAAATTATAAAATTATAACTAAATTATAATTAAAATTATAACATTATAAACAATTCAGTCTCATCCTCCCAACAAATTACATAAGCAAGAAAAATAATTCAAAGCTACTTCAGAATTACCTGTAAAACTCTTCTCTTTCCATCTCGTCCAACTCCGTAACTATGTAAGCAAGTGTATTCTCTACTCGAGGAATAATCACTATAAATATTTCAATAATCAGTGGATAAGATTAAAGATGAATTTCTAAGTAATGATTATGTATACTGATGTCAGCGAAAGAAAGAAATTTTTCACGATATTTTTTTCAAAAATTATAAAAAATGCTGATATCATTGCATATTTTAAAAAGAGAAATAGCTTGATAGTGCGAAATTTCACTCCCTGACCATCGCGAGTTGAAACCTTCCTGACCTTCAAAATATGTCATAATCTGTTAAAGATTTCTCATAAATTATTATTATTAAAATGTCTCTCGTGCTCAGCATCAAGTTCGAACAAAGAAAGAAAATGAAATGTTATTGATTTGTTTTTCAGCACTTTTTACTATTTTAAATCAATTTTGATTGATAGATGGTTCGTTAGTACACTATCCAGATTTTACAGCACTTAAACACTTCTTCTTAATACCTTATTCCAAGCCTCAACGTAAATTTCCTACAACGGTTGATTAGTTAAGCCTTTCGAAACTCTCTATGTATCGAACTCAACCAGTCCTTTAACTCTTTCAATCCTATATTCCTTCAATCGTTTTTCTCGCGATCGTGAACTGCACCACAAATCGCGACAGGTAATATAGTGGAAACAATGAAAAAAATCTAAAGAGAATGAGAACCTAACAAGTGAAAATAGTAAAAGTGGTTTTAAGAAAACGAAATCAGATAAGCATAAGGGATATATCGACGTTTGCTAGTACTGAGTAAGTAGAAATCAATTTCGCTTTATTACCAAGTCAGTTAATTTAACTAACACTTCGTATTTCTAAATATTTTATGCATTTGACTCAATTACCATGTCCACGCGATGGTCCTTTTATTAACAGAAAAACTCCTAAATATTGGATTGTGAAGCAACTTACAAATGATAATTCTTTAATATTCTAATAATTTATATTATAAAATCACAAATCTTACTAACCGTGTTCAATAGCATTCACACGCCTATTTGTAACTTTTATTGCTTCATCCAAAGTGATAAAACAAGTTTGAAGCGTAGCCAATTCGACCAGCAATGAAACTGCTTTATAATAATTTTTTTTAAGTTTCGTGATATTAGCGCCACCTTTACCAAGACCGGTTAAATCATAAGTGTCAGGACCATCAACATATGAGCTAAATATAGGTAGAAATACGCCTGAAAAACATAGAATACTGAACTATCAATTAATTTGAGGAGACAAGATAAATGAACGAGTTGCTTAGACAATCATTTTGATCATTAAGGTCTCTCTTAGATATGTGTAAATTTATCATTATCATTGTAAAATCTGGATGGTGAACTAACGAACCATCTATCAATCAAAACGGATTTAAAATAGTAAAAAATGTTAAAAAACAAACCAACAACATTTTCCTTCCTTGTTCGAACTCGATGCTGAGCACGAGAGACATTTTGTATAATCATATGCGAGAAATCGCCGGCCGTGAATTTTGCCTCGGCCAATGAAAAACTCGCTTCCCGTAAAACCTCACCCATCAACTGTTTATTCTAAATGAATAACGATCAAAAAAGTAATAAGTAAAAATAAGTAAAAATAATTGAATTCAATTGCATCATGGGAATTTACGCACATCTCGCTAGTTTCGTAGAATGGAATATAGAATATAAAAATAGAATATATCAAATCAAAATCTCTAATCTTAGAGAAAATAACGAGATAATTGATAGCAAGTAAATTAGGAAAAAAAATTCAATTGTTTTAAATAATGTGATATAATGTTTAATATTATTTAATTTAAATAATGTTTTAAAAAAAAACCGATCCACTAATTCGTTTTCTAATTTTTACAAAATAAGTTTGGAAGTTTTTCACTTACCTCAACAATCTGAGTTAAAATTGTACGAAAGCGCATATTGAGTGCATCAGCTTTCTTTTTCAATAAACTATGACCTTTCTGAGCAGCGCGAAGACGTGTTTTCATTACTGTTTGAGCCCTATAAAGATAGGAATATTTGTAACCCTTATCGACAATGGTTATCTGGGAAACAGTCCCACGACATTCCGTCGTCCATAACTGAATACATTTGGTTTCCAAAAAAGGAGTTTTCAATTTGCTAATAAGTGAAAAACAACATTAACCACTTCTGGTTTGCTCCTTCCACTGCTCGTTAGGGTGGCTACTTTTACCACTTAATCACTAAGAGAAAAGATCCCAAGTATCCAGATTTTTAATGACAGGTTCAGGTCTATTGAAGAGAGGGTTTCCGAATGTTGGCGCTCGAGGCGACAATGAGAAACAAGCATTCCACTATGTTATAATACTTCTTTCTTCTTCTAACAGCTCTCACCATAACTTGTTAGGCTGGCTTCAACGCTTACCGCTTCCAAGTTGTGCGGTCTGATGTCATCGTCGTCAGTAATGGAAACCATTCCTTTTTCCATCGTCTAAGTCCATCCATATATTGCTGGTCCACCTATACGCTTAAAATCTTTCCTAACCGTATCAGTCCAGGTCTTGATTGGCACACCTCGCTTTTGACGCCATCCATCACACGGTTTAGCAAGTAACGAAATATGCAACAACTTCTGTAGTGGACGACGGAGAATGTGCCCTAGCCAGCGAAGGCGGCGTTTTGTGATATTATTATTTTGTTATTTGAACGAAGGTGGATACTGATAATACCGCAATTAGATTTATACGATTCAATAGCTTTCCATTCTTTTAAATTTTCAATTTTTGCATACTTAAATAAAAAGCTTACATTCGTGAAGGAAACACAGCAATACGATCCTTGCCGCCTCCTGACATTTTTTCAAACGATGCACTTTAATTTTAAACCTTAAAAAACGTAGCATGAAAAAGATATAACTAATTTTGGGCGGAAAAACTGGGAACGAATATGCAGAACGCCAACATTTTCTCAATTCGTTGTGTAACGTCCAAAAATTTTTTTATCCAAAAAAATTTAAAAGAGCAAAAAGCTATTAAAATACTTTTGAAGAAAACAGATTGACTAAAAATGAACAGAAAAATTGATTAAAAATAATTTTATAAGAAGCGACCTGAAAATGAATCTGAGCAGAAAAATAAACGAAAGTTGTCCACTTCTCCACTTCTTTTTAAATAGGATTAACCAAGAAAAAAGAATAATATAATAAATAAATATATTTGACAAATTTATTCAAAAAAAAATAAATTTAAAAATAACAAACTTAAAATAAATAATAAATGAATTTAAAAAATAAAAAATCCTTGGTCCTGAAAATTTCTGCAGGATTCTACTCAAGACCAACTCTATTTTAACCCCACACCTTGGTGAACGAACCTTACACCACAAAACACCACAAGCATTACGAACCCCACAGCGGCTTCACTCACACATGAAAGATCAATGATCAATGGCATTGCAAATCCAGCACTTACCATCATTCAGGCATTTGGCGCGTATTTAAACGTTGAATATTGATGGACTCCCGGTAGAAACAGGTTTAAGCCATAATGGCAAGTCTGTCCCCACCAAGAGACTGGAATTGGACCGGTGATGTTTAAATACGCTGAAGTGAACAATGGAGCAAACCACCGCCCTCTTTCCCCGTCCTTTGACCTCACATTTGATTTGGTACCACAAATGCTTTCACTTCGAAAGGCAAATTTTATTGCGCTAAAAAAACGATACAATAATTTCAAACATAGAGAAAGAAGACAGACGTATAATATGAGGTCAAGACGTATAATGAAAATTGTGAAAAGCATAAACGCCAAGCTCGTTGAAATTTTCGCAGCAGAAGTTTCACGTTGATTCAAAAAAAATTTATTTCGCCATATGGTGCGTCTTTAATGGAGAACCAATTTAATCCAGTAATCTAGTAAATTTATATGATAATAATCGCGAAATAAATGCATGAATGCATCGATCTATTGTTTTCCTTGGCAGCTGCAAAACTGAATAATTTATCTCGAACTGATGATAAACGAAAGGTACCTCGAAAGGTACCATGCAGTCAAACATTTTATACGAAATGATTAAACATTTTTATTTTTCTTCTACCTGAGATTTTTAAAAATATTTATTTTTTTGAAATGCAGAAAAAACCCGGAACTTGCATATCTCATAGAGTACCACACAGCTAAAGGGGACATGCCAGAATACGTGCGTTCTTGAGAACTATATGATCCTTTAGCTACCGATCCACTCGACGACAAATATTTAAGTGGGTTCTCAGCACATTTCGTTTTCACGGCAGTTATTTTTGTTGGCAGGAAAGAAAAATTTCTTAGGTGCAAAATTATTATTATTGACTGGCCAAAATTACGACATTTATTATGACTTGTTATTATTTATTTTATTTTACAAATATAAATATTATTAAATATACTATTTTAAGCTAAAATATTAAGTTGAGAAGTATAGATAAACCACAGCGAAAAGGAAAAAATGGAATTATCAATTGCAACGATTAATATCAAGAAGTTTTTGGCATTTCTGTTGAGATCACAGTATGACCACGCTTATAAATAGTCCAGTAAGGAAGACATTTAGTGGAGTTCGGCGATTTCCACTTCCAGTACACATTTTCTTCGGGAATCCGCTCCACTATAAAGTGTTTTAAACTTGCCGTCCCATTTTTCGAGTGACAAAATTACCACATATTCTCCGGCCAGCGTTCTCCTTATACATCTTCCTGCGAAAGATCGCACCCCTCAAACTTGGGTAATTAGACTGCCTATTTAATATATATACACAAAAACATAAGAGCAAAAGAAATCTTAAAACATTAAAAATTCTATAATACCGATGCGGCTTATGCATGTCCCCAGTTGGCAAACATGGATGATGTACTTGCTAGAGTCATACAATAACGACCGTAACACGATGACGACGACGAAAAATGTTCCAATCTAACGCTTCACGGACCCCCAACCCATTTCCTACATTTCTTTCCCATTTCCACTTTCCCTTTCCCTCAAAATAAACCCAAAATAGCCAAAAATGCATAATGTACTTAATTGATTGATATCCTTTTTATTCGTTTTGAGATGGGCGGAGGGAATATTTATCTTCCATTCTTTCGAAATAAAATATCTTTATTGCAATTCTCACTCATGAAGTACTCTACTGTTGTTCCATGATATTGTCAAATATTTTCCAACTCTTGTCTCTTTTACTTTCCTGATGTTCTCGCCAGGAAAGAGATAAATAGCAGGCGCGGACGACAAGCCCATATCTGCAGTTACCTTCGCCATTCGGTGACAGCTGGGTCATCTCCTAATATTCACTATGCACTATTTTCCTCTTGATGCGAATGGTTGGTTATCTTGGGCTTTGCATGAATCGTCTTATTAATATATAAAATATATATATTTTTGTTACTGAATATTACCAACTGTGATTTATTTGAAGTTATGTAACACCAATATATGAAAATTTTATTCAGAACGAAACCAAAATTTTCACTTATCTGAAGTTTTCAAATTTTTATTAGATTTTCTAAACTACGCAAAATAAAACCTGAGAATTACTTATTTTCTGAATACTCAAAGATCGATAAGTGGTCAATAAAACAGATATAAATAAATTTAAAACTGCGTATAAGCTAAAGCTCGCATATTGTTTAAGAATGACAACAATTCGCCATCACTTACAAAAAACAAATTTCCAACGTATGTGTGGGCTATCAAATTCGACAATATTTTAATAAAAATTAAGATTTCTGTAAACAGAGGTTCATTTCTTTCATAAGATAACATATGCCATACCTTGGCAACCTCCTCTTCATTGATCCTTAATTGATCGGTAATTAATTTGTTAACGAGACAGATGCTGGTTCAAATCCAGCAGACGCACCAGCTTTCGTCAATTGAGAGGGTCGTGAGATGGAGCAATAAGGTTATTTTGGAATCGACCGCTTCCATTTCTTTTTGTCTTTACCTGCGAGGCTTTATTCTTCATGGAGACATTCGACGACAACATTATCAATATTTCTAATTTTTTACTCTACTGGCTTTTTGTTGCCTTCTTTTAATGGGTCTTCTTGTATATTTGAATCTTTTTTCACTTTTGGCATGTCACTGAATACGGTGCTACACTGTGAACTCGTTACCTTGTCAATATCCTCTTCACTGTTGAAAAGGCAAATGCTGGTTCGAATTTTTAGCCCCATAGCAGCCTTTTGCTTTCAGCGTTTCTCGAACTCTTATTTGACGAAAGCATGGTGCGTCCGCCCGGATTCGATTCCTTTTTTTTTAAGAGCCCTCACAATTACTGGTTAGATTTGACTTTTCACACTAGATAAATATGCCAGCGAGTCCTCTTGGCGATAGAAGTATAGGTAAGCCTCCAACATCATTCGAACCCATAGACTGACGAAATATTCCCACTGAACTACTAAGGCAACGACGCACCGCGTCAGCTAAGAGTGTCATAAAATGGCGATACGATTTACTTCTTGGTTTTCGTTCGTTGCAAAAATATCATTTTGATTTTTTACTATTATGTGAGCTGCAAATTTTTGCATACAAAGTGATTTGTGATTTCGCTAATCACTATTCCCAATGCATTTCACCGCAAAACCAACATGGTGTGTACTTGATATACCTTTTTGCTTTCTGGAATTTTATATTATTGTACCAAAAGTGATGAAATCTTCGCACTCTTTCTTTTGTAGATTTAAACATTGGTGACCCCTGTTGAATAATGGTTTTTGCCGAGTAAATAATGATTCAAGTATCGCTACAGCTTCATCGAAAGATACCCCCAAGCTTTCTAGATAGAATGAAATTCGCGTATTATTTTTCATGTTTTTCCTCGCGTATTATTATGCGGAATCGTCTTGTAGCGATTTTTGAAACAAGTTCGAGTAACGGCTAACTGCTAACGGTCAAGGTTTTCATCCGGAAAAATGGAATGTCGAGATGCTTTCAGCAATGCTTCAAAGAAGGCTCGATCTATTGTACCGATGTATTCTCGATTGTTGCAATAATTCTACGAATATTTCCATCATTTTCAGTTAATGTTGATTACACCGAACATTTGTTGTTACTGTGCTAGGACCTTAACGACTGGGAAGATTTCGCACATTTCGGAATTTGTGTGGCAGTCGTTTACAGAAAGGAAAACGGACAAAAGAGAAAATCACGAATTTTGCTAGTGTCGCCGATTTCGTATTCAGCCAGTTCGTTATTCCCCAGTTTATCATACCGACCGCCACGATATACAACAACGACAGCACAACAACATGATAAGGAACCCTGAATTTCCCAGAAGGATATAAACAAATATTTTTATTTAATATACACAGCCGCCAAAAAGACACAATATTTAAAACAAGCTGCATTAACTGACATTTACGTAGAAGATTTATGCATCATTAATGAGTTGCGTCTTAGAGGAAGAAATTTTTTCCTTCTCCATGTTGTACAATATTCGACAATAAACAAAATAAAAGATTACAAAAATTAATAAAAACAAAATAATAATAAAAAGTAGCAAAAAAATGTTATTACGCAAGGCCCGACTGCTCATCCCGCAGAACAAAAATAACTTCGTTGGGGCGCGGAAGTACGTGGATCATCCACCCACGCTAAATGACTACAAAAACGACAACAATAAATTTCACTACAAAAAGGTAAAATTCAGAATAATTCACGATAGAGAAAAAGATGAGGAAATTAGGAGCAGAAATGTAAAATTCCAGACGTAAACAAGGGTAAACATCGACTTCGCGTTACTGGTAAACCAGTATGAATGATCTGAATTAATTAATTAAGTCGGCGAATATCTTTATCATGTGCAGCAATCTGCCTCTTCGCGGGAACAAGTCTCTTTCATTTCGTTCAAATATTTTTTCAACATAACTGTTATTATGAGAGTTGCTGAATACTTTTCACAAGAACACTAAATTTTTTGAATTTAACTTATCGTTCTTTACATCTTGTCAGAGAATCGCATAACTTAACCAGTCATCTAATCACGCTTTTTGCCCAAACATGTCCAGCTTTTCCATATTTCTCTGATATAGATGTCAACCTCTTAATTCCTCTATAATACTGCCACAATCAGCAGTGCAAGATCCCAGGTTTTTTTGGACCATAAAGATGTATTATTTAAATACAATTACAACGAGTAAATTTATTTCTTTCGAAAGTTTATTATAAAAAATAACAATGACTTTAATGATTTATAATAAATAAACATTTGCAACAAAAGGAAAAATGATTAAGTACCACGAAATAATTAAAATAATTTTAAGGCAAAAAGTAATAAATAGCTTTTTCAGTATTAAAAAAGATTATACAGTATTTTTTCCTGATATCTGACAAGTTCTTCGAGTCCCGCCTTTTCCTTTTTCGTCTTAAAAGAATTTAGGTAAATGAAATTCAATGAATATCGTTTATTTACGAATTGGTTGCGAAAGAAATTTAGTTTCCGAAAGTTTTCTTCAATCCACTTCAAACTTACTTCAAATTCTAACGAAAACTTCCGCAATTTTTCGAAAACAACGCAGTTAAGCAGCGAAATATATAAATTATATAAGAAAAAAGAAAATTTTTATCATGAACAGAGGTAACAAAACCAACATTTTCAAGGAAGGAAGTAATACTGAGAAAAGAACTTCACAGAAAAACATCTCTGTGAACAGTGATTAGAAAAGATTAAAAAGACAAAGAAAACCTTATTTAGCATTTCCTGTTCCTCTTTCATTTTTTTAGTGGCATCGTTTTGTTGTTCTATGCTTAACAATTCTTCACTGAGGTAAATGTTAGACGAAACAGTCGATGGTTGCAAATGTATTTTTGCTTTTGTCTTAAAATAAAGAATTTCCACAAAAAAAGCAAATGAAACAAAAAATGCATGGATTTTAATATCATCTGTGCTATCACTTAATGACATGCCATATATCTACCTTTTCTTCCCAACTCTTCCTCTTCAACCAAGTTCTCTCTTTGTCTCTCCCCTATTTCATCTTCTTCCTCTATTTTGCTTCTTCACTCACACATTCTCCTCCATCAGTCCACTAATTCCCCAGCTCCAATTCTTGTTTTATAATCTTCATAACGAGAATGAAAGCGATAAATATGCAAACTGACAAACTTTTGTGATCAGCCACAATTTTTGCCTTACAAATATAATTAATATGTATTAAATAAATTTTGAAAAATATATTCATACATATAAACATAATATCTCTTTCTCATCTCTGTGGGTAGTATGGATCACCACCAACATCGAGTCTTCTCTACTAGAAGCGTAGGAGCTTGCGATTCTGCGCAATATCTTAGTTCCTGGTTCCTAGTAGTGCGCCCTTCTTTTGTTATTCTTGGAATTTGTTGGAGCCACTTTTCTAGTTTAGCGGCACATACCCTAATGATCCTATTGCCACTATAGTTTTGATTTTCCATATCTGTGAATAAATCCGAGCAAAGGAATGATGAGGCCGAAAAGAAGTAAAAATTGTTTAAAAAAACATTTTCAACTTGAAAATGTTATTTTTAAACAATTAAGCTTCATTAAAATAAATTTTGACCATTTTATGTGATTTTTTAATTTAATTTAAGCCAGGTTTGATTAATATTAATTATTAAATTTTTGTCATTTAAAAGATTACATAAATAGGAAAAAATTCCAATTGTTAGCAGTTCGAGGAACTGCTATTTTGGTTTTTGATTTCGATTTAGGAATGGTTTGGGTGTGGAATAACATAATCTTGTAAAAATCTAATTTATATTTTTAAAAAATCGATATTATAATTTCGATTTTATTTGATGGCCAGAAAAAGCCTTAAAAATAATAAAACAAGTTTTTTCGTAAAAACAAAATATATATAATATGTACTTTAAAAAAAGCCAACTAACCAAACGGTGCAATTCAAGTTTTTTAATAGCTGCAGTACTCTGAGCGATTTTTCCTGGACAATTCTTTCGCAAATTCACTACTTTTACTATTAATTCATCGACTTCAGTTGCAATCAAATCTTTTTCACATCTTTTTTTGGTTAATAAATGATAATCTAAAGAAGTGAAACAAAATGTCAAATCTTATAGAAACGATTATTTGTTATTTTTCAAATTTTTACCATAAATGAAATAAAAATCCCTCACTTGAATGAGACATCGTTAATTTCTTACAATCCGTCATAATAAGGTTCACTGAAAATAATTCATATAAAAAATAGATCCAAATTCAAATATTTAACACGTGAAGCATACGTACTTTATGCTTTTCTTTCTTTTTTTCCATACACTTGCCTCAGATCATGGTTACAACATTTATAGCCACAACTATTTTCAAGCCACTAAATGATCGCCTTTGAATTCCTTTACCTATAGTTTTCTTCAGACTGTCAAACTTCTTCTAATCATCACTGGTTAGGTTGGCTCCGCTGACTACAAAGGTAAGACCTTTCCAAGCTGCTCGATTTGATGCCATCGCTGATAATAATAGAAGCCACTTCTTTTTCCACCGTCCATAGTCCATCTTTACGTTCAAAATCTTTTCTTACTGTATCAGACTAGATTTTGATTGGCCCTTCTGGTTTTTGACAACATCCAAAGTTTAGTCCTATGATAGAAAAGTTTCGCATCAATTTCTGTATATGCCTAACCAGCGACGCTCTGTGATGATACTGTTAATGCAAATGGTATCTGAGCGAAGATGGATGCAATCAAGCGACATTTTATCCGCTCGATGAACCTGTAAAATGAATCTCAGATATGAGTGGTCAAATTAATTTAACTCAGCTAATTTCTTAATAATCCACTTCTTTCATTGGCCACGTCTCCAAACCATATAGCATGATCGAACGAACCGAAGTTATATAGATGAGGATTTTCGTTTTTCTGGTGATTTCGCGAAGGCTGCATATAGTCATCCGGTTCTTAATTTCGTCTTTTGTCTGATCATTTGGGGATGGAATTTCGGATCCAAGATATTTAAAATCAAGCATAATCAGCAATTAATTGATAAAAATAGATATTAGTTTATCAGTTTCTCCCATATAGGACGAAAAGGCCTTTTTTTTATTTACGTTGGCCCCGAGTAAGATTCTCACTGCTGACACGTCATTATTTACATTATTTATATTTACCATAATTTAAAATAAGGGCTACATCATCAGCGCATTCAAGGTCTCTAATCTTCTAATCTAATCTTCTGCGATGCTCTGGACTGATTCGTACACCTGTTGAATGCCGATAACTCATATCCATTATCCAGTCTATCGCATGATTGAATATTGTAGGGGAAAGGACAGAACCTTGACAGACACCGTTATTTCGAAAGAATCTGTCAGTTCTCCATATATACAAATATGTACTGTTGTATGCTGATAAAATGCCTTTGCCAAACTATTTCATCAGCAGCTAACTTAGATAGAAAGATAAGAGGGAATTAACAAAAATTCTTAAACGAAATGGAAAACTGGCGACTTAATACTTTTCACCCAAACGAATAATCCAGAATTTGATGATCTTTCGCTTGACTCTTTACTGAAAGAGTGAAAGATTCTTTTTGATACGACGCCCTAACATGATCCCAGTCCGGCCGCATATGATGTAAATATAGAATACAGGTATAGCAAAATGACTTGAGAATTGTACTCGAGGGCAACTATTGGAAATCTGTCCAAGGAAATAAGAAACTGTCTGTTGGCACCCTGCACGCACAGGGAGATGTTGGTCATAATTGCACAGCTGGAACCTCAAAACGCTTATGGACGTTGCAAACCAAGCGATCAATGTCCCCAATGTCTCTTTCTAAATACCACGTGGATGTGGCCTGTTCGAGATCCATCATGTCGGCCCTTAAACAATTATAAAACCTGGTTCCGAGCAAAGATATCGGTTATATCATGTATAAGCTTCAATTTTATGCGCAGATAAAACCATAAATTCTATGCGGATCTTCAAACATCTCCACCGAGAAGTGACATGGGTCATAATCGAGGAAGACTAGAATGCATGCGTAAATCATGATGTTACGATGATAACTGACAAATATGCATCGGGATCCAGTGCGGCAATGGAGAACGCTTTGCTCAATAGCATGAATTTTTTGTTATATGCTTTATATGCTACTAATATATGCTTTCGGGCATCGGAGAAGACATCTAATCATGTGGAATTCTCCAAATAACCATACCCAACCAACTAGATCTTAGTTAGCTGCCATTGTATTTCGTACTATATAGTCGTTCCTATCGGAATACAAAAACTGCTAATCTTCATATATCAGATGTTATGGTTCGAGCCAAAATTTATATAAAACTGCAATTCGCAAGAAACAACGTCTTCCAATAACATTCAACTGCCTCAAACTAAAAAGTTCGGGAACAATAAGCTCATTTCAAAACAAAGAACTGCTGAAGCACTTCAATGAAATGGATATCTCTGGAACTGCAGATGAATTTTTCAATTAAAAAAGTCTCCGGAAGTCAATCACGTTCATTCTTTACTAGTAGGAAATACTAACTGGGCATTGGAAGCCACAGTCCAACTAATTGAAAAGGCTGCCAAAACACGAATATCAGAAGATCTCACTATCGAATGCATCGCAGAATTACAATGACAGCAACACAGCGGAACAGCATTTGTTATTGGAGCAATAAGGCCTTAAAAATGGAGATGGTGGTTCGATTAGGCGATAACAGGAAACTATTCCGCCTTCTTCATAAATTAACTATAACTTGGCGAACGGTCAATGAAATAGTATCAATTGTAGGTGTGTTAAGGATAAAGGATTATTTCGTAAGTTGGATGGAATTCTGTAAGGTCAAACTTAATCACGACGCGCCATATACTGATAGCTGATTCGCTCATCTAACCATACGCTTGCGATTGTGAAGCACCAATAGAAGAGGAAATCTCCATTATCCATAAGCTTAGGGCTATTAAAATGGCCTCCGGGCTGAACTCTTTAAATGTTTTCCATTGCCCTCCATAATAGACCAACAAAAGTTCTCTCTGGTATGGAAAAAAGAAATAATACCAGATGACGGGAGCAAACAATTCTGCTCTCAATTCCCAATAAAAAAAATAGGATAATTATCGAAGAATCAGCCTACTAAACGTCTCAGCGAAAATTTTTGTTTCCCTTCTCAGTAGATTCAGTATGGGACTTGAGGATGCGTTCTAATCAAGCTAGATTTAGGCCGCATGCGGGTGTCTAACCACATATTCACGTTAAGAAAGGGGTTGGAAAATCGTCGCTTCAGATATTTGCAACCCACCGTATTTCATCGACTCTGCGGCTGCCTTCATTGATAGATTCAGTTAATAGAACGATGATTTAAAGAATGATGGAATTCCAGAGAAGATCATTCGACTCATAAAGACTCATATTTTATTAGCGTACGTCGGCGCAGGTCTGTGTATAGAGGGAAACTCCTTCGAAATAAGAATTGATGTTTATAAAGGCTGCATACATCCTTTCCTCTACATTTCATGCGATAGACTGGATAATGGATAATGGCATGTCGGTCTTTCAACAAAATAATTTACTCCTTTTTGCTGATAATTAACGAAGAAATACAAATAATGCTGAGCAACAACAATCAACAATCTCAGGGAAAATTGGGCTCAGAATAAATGTAAGCAAAAGCCTTTTCGTCCTATAAATAAGCTGATAAAATATCTTTTTTAATCAATTCATTGCTCGTTGAGGAGATCCTCGACTTTAAATATTTTAGATCCACTCTAATCCTAGTCAATCCAACCAAAAGATAATGACTCGGATAACAATGCATCCTTCTATTTACGATAAGAATGGAGGTACTAAGAAGTTCTGCCTTCGATCAACCATGTCTAAGATATATTTTAAGGGTTCGCTAAGATGATAAAAACTCACATTTCACTCCGCCCATATAGTACTTGCGTTAACAGCGACATCAAATAGTGTGTCTCCACTACACACAGCATATTCTTCGTCGCCCACTACAAGAATTGACATATTTCTCGTTACTTACTAAACCCTGTAATGAAGAGTCAAAAATTAGAAGGAGTAATCAAGACCGACCTGGATTGAAAGATTTTGAACGCATATAGGCGATGAAAAAAGGAATGGCATCCACTATTATCAGCGATAGCACCGGACCGAAACAGCTTGGAAACGTAGCCAGCGGAGCCAGCCTAATCAATAATTGGTGAGGGTTGTTAGAAGACCTTTCGCTTTAACTTTCTAATTCACTGCGACATTAGCGAACCAAACCAACTCGACGCACAACCTCAACTTAAATATACCAACTCCCCGGACCATATTTTAAATAAATAGAAAAATGAAATAAAAAATTCAAATTTGCTTTGCCGCCATTATATACTACTTGTCGGACCAGCCGAATGAAAAATTGTCTGCTACCGCGTGGATCCCAGATTAATACTACTTTGCATCAAATTTTATCTTTTTAATCCTTTATTTTAAAACGAATAAAGAGTTATCTGGGAAGTCAAAAAAGGCAACAGATGATGAAAAGGTAGTGAAAACAACATTAGAATATTTTTATTTTTTAAATTAACTCTGACCGTTGATAAACAAATTTCCAGAAAGGATTCGATTTAATTAAATTAAAAGAGCAGTTTTAAATGGAATATAACTGTATGAAATACGAATCAAAATTGGTGCGATAAAGAAGAAAACTAATATTCGCCAACTCATATATATCCAGTTTGATTTCCACTTCGATTCGCTTCGTATATATCGCATTAATGAACTTATTTTATTTATTTTCTCTCGTATGAAAGCAATATAATCAACACTTCGGCAGTTACCAACTGATTTACGATTTAATGAAGAAATGGTCTTTTCATCTGATTTCATGTTTGAAATATTTCTTCGCGTTTTTTTATTTTCATTAATCGACCTTAAAAATTTCGATAAAATAATACATAAAACTAAAAAATGATGATAATCAACAATCAATTTTAAAATAAGAAAAAAGATTTTTCAAATATATAATTTATAAGGAAAAAACAAGAAATTGAGAAGATCAAATAGAGTTCAATCGAATTTTATTTTATCCAAAAAAAGATTTCATCATCTCCTGTGGGTGGTAAGGATCATCCTCAACCCCGACTGCTTTACCGGAGGGACTTCTGGAGAGATTATCTGGAGAGATGTTCTGCACATTTAGCTACTCCTAGTGCGCTAACAGCTAGTAGTGCTGATTACATTACGATCCAGATCAGATATAATTTCCTCTGCAATTTGAAGTTCATTCATATACAAATGCCAGATAACTCTTTATTCGTTTCTGGAGATTCCTCTGATTTTATTCCTGGATTCTACTCAGAAGCACAGTTCCATATGCTCCAACTGTCAACATCTTTAATTCCTCTTTCAATCCCTGGTATTTTTCTAGCTTCTCATATTCCTTCTCCCTGTCGTTCCTGTCGCTTGCTATTGCTATATCAATTAGTAGTGCTGATTTTTGATTCTTACCACGACATCTGGTTGATTGGCCAGCACTTGTTTGTCTGTCTGGATGGAGAAAATTCTCTCAGCAGCTTATCTTTTGGTGCTATTTTGCTGATATATTTCGGGGAATACTTCGAGTTCCGTTCAAGATAGTGGCTTTCACATTCACTAAGCCCCACTTTCTTTCCGGCTGGTATATTTTTCAATGTTAGATTTGGAAAATTCCCATGCATTATGAGGAGTTTACTGGTCTTCACATTAGCAGTCTCCATGTCTTCCCTTGTTCAGAATTGTATATAGGAATTACAATAGGATGGCACTTTTACTCTATTTAATACAGTCGTAAGATCGCAACTGCCAAAAAAAGCATTTATCAAATTTAAAATAATAAATACCTTAGGTGTTGACCCGAGTTTTGCCACTGTTCAAACTGAAAAAGGACCATATGTAGAAAAAAATAAAAAATATAAATAAAGAAAAAATAAAGTAAAACATATATGTATATATATATCTTTAAAGAAAAACACGATCTTGGCAAAGAAAATAAATTTTTGACCTCAAATGCCTCAGAATATTCCTTTGCGTCGTAATATTCTTCCTCATCACTAGAAACTGAATTATATATTTTGCGAGATATTTTGTTCTAAAATAAATTTTTGCAAATATGATTACGATTGAATACGATTTTCGAAATATTTCAAAAGATCAAATATTCAAATATTCAAGTATACGTTATATAAGTTTTAAGTGAACTATATCACTATATTATTAATTTACTATTTATGTATAAATACACAATTGGTTGAATGTATAAAAGATAAGGGAAGATCAAGTTTAAATTGCACATTTCCCCATAAATACATTCTGGTGTCCAGGTCATAGGCCACTTCCAGTAATTTATCCACCTAACTGAAAAAGGTTTTAAAGGATACCACTGAAAAATCCATTAGTTTATTAGTGAAGTAAATATGCCTAAAGAAGGAAAATTTCTATAACATTGATGCACAATCTTTTCGGTATAAAGAACTTCGTTTTTAGGTGATAGACCACAATGAAAAAAGTAAATTTAAAAAGTAAAATAAATAAAAAAAAGTAAACATTCGCTCTTTATGAAATATTTTATTTGTAATTAATTATATAGAATGGCAACCATGATTAATTATATAATTAATTAATTAATTATATATAGAATGTAATTAATTATATAGAATGGCAACTGAATATAACTTATTGCTTAAGAAATATTGGAATTAAAAACCAACAAGATGAAAAAATATTCTTTATAATGCAATTTAAAGTAAGATCGGGCATTATTAAGAAGCTGCTTTTACTTGCAATTAAATTTATATTTGTCAGCCACTCAACGAATTAAGATTTTGCCAATATAATTTATTTCAATAAATCAGTTGAAACGCTGGGTTTGAATATTTTCTCCAAATTGCTGGTATATTTCGTTGTGTACTCGTTTAGCTACTCATTTCTATGGACAGATTATTAGATTTCAACAGCGAAAAAATTTGGTGCTTCCAAATAAGCAAATAGTTGAGAATTCTTTATGGAGGCAATTATAGAAGTAATAAATTCCCTTCCTTCTTTCGTTCTTTCTTGCAATGCAAGATTTAGTTTCTTTGTATAAAATATTAAAAAGTTTTAAAAGTCTGCAAAAAGTTTTTAAAAATATTTTGCCAATCTGATTTAAATAACAATTATTTCTTCTCTACGTAACTGGCATAATGAGAACTTCATAATTTATATTTTTCAAGATCTGTTTGACATAACTGGAAATTAAATAGCGATAAATCCATTTGAAAATTCATTTGCACATACATTACGATCCAGATCAGATATAATTTCCTCTGCAATTTGAAGTTCATTCATATACAAATGCCAGTGAAAAATACCAAATCGTAAAACCATTTTAGATAAATGGCGAACGGTTGATTTTTTTCAAATAAACTTTGATACCCTTAAGAAAAACTGAAAGTTACAACACCTTGCTTCAGTGCCGAAAATTCGGAGAATTCAAGAAGATATAGCATTGTTGTGTTGCACGCCGATTTCCCCCAAAAACGTTTGAAGTGGAGCACATGAGAAAATTTACTATAAATTTATATAAAATTCACTGCAGCTACAATATGTACAATGAACTGCCGAATTCCGTTCACATTTTCCCAACAATTCCAGTTGAAATATTATGTAATGATATTTCTTTTTGTTTTTCTTTCTTTTAATTTCTAGTTTTACCACATATTTGGAAAAAAGAGACGAGTCTGTTTCGCCAATTTATATTTGTCTTGAGTAAGCCATGTAAAAATCTTAGTCTTTCTCTTCTTTGCGCAGAGAGAGCGAAAAGTTTCTCATGAATTTCAATGTCTGATATGATGCTACGAACAAACGTAGCCATTTGAGCGGTGGATATTATGTCTGTTGATTCATCAAGTATCTAACAGGTAAAAAAATTATAAATAAATAAATAAATATAAAAAATTATAAATAAATAAATTATAAATAAATAAATAAAATAAATAAATAAAAAAATTATAAATAAATAAATTCATTAGAGATTTCAGAAATTTTCATCCGCATGTGAAATGGAATTTCAGCAATTTGAGCATATATTGTCATATAATCTTGTTGATCTTGAGACTTATGGCTTCAAATTTAATTACATTACTTTTGCAGCAAAGTCTGGAAGCAACATTTTTTGTTATTCGCTTTTTTTTCGAAAAATATTGAATGTTTCACTTCTACCAAAATGACGTTTCAAATTATATTCTTTTGGTATTCCCACATTTTACAAATAGCGCAAAATTTTTTCCCTGCATTTCCTGTCCAATCAGCTCAAAAAATTCTATGCTAATCTTCGATATTCGTTTTTTAGATATAGTCTAAATATTTTTTCTTTACTAATTAATAGGCAAGGCAAAAAATAAAAAATTTAAAATTGAGATTTTAAATTTTTAAATTTAAAATTTAAATTTAAATTGAGAATTGAGATTGAGATTTTATTAATTTTTTTATAAAAATCAAAAAAATTTTAAAAAATTAAAATAAAAATTAAAAAAAATTTCCACAGAAGTAGAACCATATTGAACCCAAAACTTTGAAAAATTTCTCGCCCCCTCAGAGATTTCAAAAACGTGCATCAATATTCTATGACAGTTTATTTTGTTAAATAAAAATAATTTAGAAATACCTCAGAATTACAAATTTTTTCTTTTTTTTCGCTTTTATTTATTGATGATTTTGCATCTGCAACAATAATAAATAAATAAAGCAAAATAAAGCAAATAAATAAATAAATAAAGCAAAAAATAAAAAAGAGAAGAATATTTCATATTTCATTATTCAACCACAAATGAATTTTTAAAATTATTATTATGCATATCATTTTAAACGAAATCGAGAGAAAAACAATATATATGACTAACCGTAGCTTAATAATGTTAAACTTTTCTCCAATTTATCCTTATATACATCGTCACAATCCTTTATAGCCAGTATGAAATCGTTTCTATATTTTACATCATCAAGAATATTACACAGTTTAGCGATATATTTTTGTTTGGCGACGCACTGTTCCATATCAGTAAGAGACTGCCAAGCCAACCTAAACCAAACATTCCGAAATTAATAATTTCAGTTCAATATAATTGGCTTTGAGAATTAAAAAGCATAATAATTGAATCGCTACCATTTTTGTTTTTCAATGATGTTCCAAAATGACGGTGAAGAGATATTGCAAGATCCAATAGTTGCTTGTTTATATAAAGCGTAAAACTGCAATTTTTCGGCATTTGTTGTCGATAAAAGCCCTTAAATTTCCCAAACGAAAATTGTCGAATTAAATTTAAAAAAGTAAATAATTAAAATCAAAGAAAAAAATCCGTTATAAGCTTGAATTATAAAAAAGGTTTTTGCCCTAGAAAATCAATTTAAATTGGATCATCATACCCAAACTCAAAAAAACTGGAAATATTACCATTTTTCGGGAAATGTTGAATGATATTCACTGCCGCTCGGAATTTGTCTTCAACTATATTTTCATCCATTATAATTGATTATATAATGAAATCTCGCAACTTGAGTTTATATGTTTGATAGCTGAATGGATATAACAAATAAGCTGACCTTACTAATCGAACAACAATATTTCTGAAAAATTTTTCAAAAACCCAATCAAATAAACTTTAATAATCAAAAGCTTCACAGAATTTCATTCAACATGTAGATTAAACAACACAACTAATTCGAGAAATGAATAAAATTTTTTTCATTCGATCCATGTGATTTTGAATTGGATTTTAATCTAAATTATTATCAAATATGGAAAAACAAAAATCTTTAAACTCATTTCTTGAAGATTTTTTTTACAAAAAATTTATTTTGTATATTTCATAGACAATATAAAGAATAAACAATCAAATTGGAATAATTAAGATGAATCAAAATGAAAGGTTTAAAATGGATAAAATTTTTCGCTTTAGCCCAGTTGTAAATAAAATTACTATGAAATTACGAATTTATCTTTAGTATATCCATGCTATTAATTAGTTTTCCGCAGGAAAAAAAATTACTGATAGATCATACAAATTGTGAATAACCTTTCAACAAAAATTAAATATAAATTAAGTAAAATAAAAAAAATCAGCTTTTTATTTCTGCTTCTCCCGTGACTTTTTTGAGAGATTCTAGAATAAATATTTTGTCCTCTGAAAATAAATGAAGATTAATATTAGCCAAAATGCAAGAAAAAAAGAAAAGCACTGAGGGAAACAAGATGAAAAAAAATTACGCACTAGGATTAATCGCTGCTTTCAAACACCCATATAATTTTTCTCGATTTATCCTCAATAAAGCTTTTTCGCATGAACGTATCGAGCCTCCTGATGAAAAAAACTTACTAGTTGAAACTCCTTTGAAACGTCAAATAATTGAACGAACTTGTTAGCCAAATAAAATAGAAATTATAAAAATTATAATCGTGAAAAATTATAATTAAAAGATAATTAAAATTATAATTGTAATTGAAAAATCAAAATCGTTAATTTAAGAATAAATTAAAACAATAAAATAATATTTATAAAATTATTTTCCGATTGATAAAATCTTATCGTCCGATTCAATTACTTTCACGATTTTTAAAATAAACGAAAAAAATTTCGCAAGCTTTGGCATAAATAAAGTTAAATTGTGCTATTATAAAAATAACCAATGAAAAGATTTTTCAATGTCACCAAATTTTTTGATATTCGCTGAACAAATGGAACTGCAGCAAGTAGATATTTTAAGGCATTAAAATTAATACGGACCAAAAATATTCCCGTTTCTGAGTCAAAAACCTGAAAAATTTATTTAAAAAATATCGACAAAAGAATGGTACAAACAAATTTCATAAATAAAATTAGAAGAAAATTTCGAAAGTGAAATAAATTAAATTTAAATTTATTTAAATAAATGCATAAATTAAAATTAAAAAGAAAGTTGAAAATTTAAATAAATTTAAACTTAAATAAACCGAAATTCCAGCTGAAACAAGTCTAATAATATGTCTACTAAATATTAACTACACCAAAGAGAATATCTTCAATTGGTTTTTATTATTCGATCAGAGACATTATTCATTGTTTAGGAAACAAATCTATGGGATAGAATATAGATAAAATACAGATGTGAAAGTCACAAGCAAAGGGAAAAATACTGATGAAGAGTGCATGAAACAGTGCTCTCTTGAAGAATGATCTTAGTCGCAATGATCGCAAAGATTAGCAGTTTTTCGACCAGAGTACCACATATGAGATTATGGAGCTGATTCGGTGAAATATTCAACCACGGTTTTCCAGAAGAATAAATGTTGATTTCCATGCAACCAGAAAATTAGAAATGAAGAGTTATTTGAACAAATTATAGTGATTATCATAGTTATTACTTTTATAGACAAAGCTGACTTCACAGCAGCTACACCATAATCTCCAAATAAGAGGCCAATTTGTTTATATAAACTTAGATAAATCGCGTAATCATCGAGCTGCAACTGTTCTACGCTATTATTAACAATTTCCACCAAAACATATCTAAAATTTGTTGAATAAATCAACGCAAAAACGAAAGATATAAAGAATAGACATAATATTCATTAAAAATAGATTTGTATACCTAGACTTTTGCCGCACCATTTTATAAGAAATTTATTGTTTGATATGCGTTGTACATGCTAAAATTGAGAAATAAATTATGATTGAATAGTAAATGTAAATAATAAATAATAGTAAATGATAAATGTGACAAAAATATATTAAGCAAAGCCAATGCTTAAGTCGATCTAAGTTTCAGCGTAACACAATATTTGAAAAATTTTTATCGCATGACAGAAAAACAACAAACATAAAAATTCAAAAAATATTAAAATTACGAAAAAAATAAAAAAGCTATAACAAAAAAATAAAAAAAGTTATTCATAAAAATTCATAAAAATGAAAAATAAAAAATTCAGCGACATCAGTTTCTATTAAAAAACTTAAAATCTCTTAAGTTAAAGCAAAATAAATAAACAAAATAACTATTTCTTAACATTATTTGAAATTATTATTTGAAATTATTTGAGAAAAAACTTAAGATTTGTAAAACAAAAAAAAAAAAATTTTGAATATTTCTGAAGAAAATCAAGAAATATGAATGAATAAAGAATATTTTTATCTTATTATATAATTAGAAGTAAGAACCCATATAATACCTAGGAAAAGCAACAGTGTCTTTAATATTTTTGATACCAAATAGCGTTTGCATAAAGCGTTCCATACCAAGACCAAAACCTGCAGAGGAAGGATGCCCAGCATTCCTTAATTCAACATACCAATTTAAACTACTCTTACATCCACGAGACCTTAATGCATCTGGATTTCTTTCTCTCAATGAACCACCAACTAATTCGCCAGTCGTAGGAGCCAAAAGATCGCAATTTTCAACCTGCAACAACAAAACTGTGAAACTGTTATAGGCTATATATAGCATTTCATTTCTTTTTTTCAGAAAACAAGGGAAGAAATATAGCAAAAATTGTCTAAATGTTGCTAAAAATCTATGAATAATAACAAGAAAAATAATTTAATTTCATAAGTAAAAGCAAAATATACGTATTTTCCGCATTCCGATCGACTCATATAGAAAGGTGCACGAACTGCTGGGAAATTGGTTACAAAAAGAGGTGACTTGCAATAATCGATCAGATAAAATTCATTCTTTCTGCTCAACCGAGGACCGATTAAATCACCATTTTTTCGTAATATTGCAGATGCTTCATCAAACCGCAATCGTGGAAAATTTTTGGTATTAGAAAACGAGTGGATAAGTGCAGAATTTTGATCTAGATCCTGTAAAAACCTCATAATAAAACAAATTCACTAAATAAGAAATGACATATGAAAAAATTAGCAAGAAAAAAAGAATTATCATCTATAAAGAAAACTATAAACTAACTGCTTCAAAGAAATCTTTTAATGCTTCAGCTTCTGAAGACTGCTGTTGAAATTTATACACAACAAATTTAGTTAAATCTTCGATAAAGTCACAAAGATGATCAATATCTCTGGCAAAAGCGAATTCAGCCTCCAGCATGCGAAATTCGGCCAAATGGCGCCTTGGTGTGCTGACTTCAGCTCGATACGCTGTACCAATTGTATATACTTTTGATATTCTACTGCAAAAAAAATTTTTTGTAAAAATAGAATTTTTCAACTTTTTTTTTATTAAGCTTTTTTCCAGACGGAAAAGAAAACCAAATTATCAAAATAACCTTACGATGGCTTCCAAATAAAGTTGAGAAGAAACTGGCAAATAAACAGGATTAGGACCAAAAAACTTTTTATGATTTTCGCTCTAAAAAAATTATGTAAAACAAATACAAAGAAATATTAATGAAAATTTTTAGAAACTGAAACTACTGTCGCAGAATGGTGAATGCAAAAGGGTCGAAATGAAAAGTGACACAATTTATAAATAATTATGAAGTATTAAAGGATTAATGAAAAAAGAACTGATTAATAACGCATAAACCAATAGAATTATGCACTGGCGGTTTATTGAAAAAAAATTGACACACGATATAAGCCAACGACACCAACAAAGAAGGCAAATGATAACTGACCAGGAACCAAAGTGATAATTAGTTTTTGCATTCATCATTTAGCAACATTTACCTTCATATATAAGATAAAAAAGCATACAAGCATACTTGGACTATAAAAATATCACCCGCACCTTCACAGTCATTTACTGAAAGTGATGGAGCATCTATGTGAACAAAATTTTCTTTCTGAAAAAAAAATTTCGAAATTTTATTTCGAAACTTCATCTTTACCTTTAACCCATTTATTTTTCAGTCGTTTAAGCATCATTAAAAAAGGGTTTAGATGAATAAAACTTAGAGGAATGAAAACTAAAAGGATTAATAATAAAAGAACAAAAAATTTTAAAAAACTATAACCAGCATAATACACGGTATAACAAGAGTCCATTTTATGGATAATAAAGTAGATAATAAAAATTCACCACAAAAAAATCAGCTAACTAAAAGGATCATGAGTTACCAAAATGTTATTTACTGAAACTTTTCAATATATAGTTGTGACAATATATACAACATTTTAATAATTTTGAAATTAAATGCTTCCTTTACTCGACTGAATTAAATCAAAATCTTCTTTTGGACCTCTTCTCCATTAGAATTTCAAATTACTAAAATTACTAAAAATTACTAAAAGATCACCAAAAATTTTCTAAAAAAAAAAGACTTGATCAAACTATGGGAATTTCTCATCTTTCTTCAACAAAAATCTTCGATTTTAAAATGTTGCTTATCTGACAATCACAAAAATAGATCACTATTTTTCTATTATTCAATCATATTATTCTAAAAATACCTCAAAAAACTGATGACAAAATTTGTTCAGCTCTGATCTTAATCTTAATAGAGCAATGAATGATCTAGTTTTGATGCGAAGTGGATATGATTTTCGTAAAGCACTTACTGGAACATCTTGCCTCTGAAATAAAAAACAACCTTAAAATCAATAAAATTGTAAGAAACAAACAAATAATCTTCAAATCTTTTATAAAATGACTAAAAAGATTGAGTAACTTTGAAAATCAGCCAATGAATTTAAAGGTTCCGTACTATATGATAAATAATGCAAAAAAAACAGTTTAACGAACCACAGGAGCTAAATTTTTGCCAACAACTGTACATTTTGATGCGAACAATTCCATTGTTTGTTGAGCACCTAAGCTTTTGGTCCAAACACCACAAATATCTACCGCACTTCCAACATTAATTTTTGAGCAGATTTTTTTTGGAATAACCACTTGTATTCGATCATCGCTAAGCCCATCATCAAGATGGACAAATAAAAATTTTCCAAATTTTTGCACACTTTCAGCCCATCCCTTAATGATTTGCAAAATTACAAAATTATAAAATTATAAAACTATTATTAATTATAAAATATACTTCACTTTACTGCTTTTATTGTATTGTCATTTGTTTAAGTAAACTGGATGTAGTCGATGAGATTAAATAATTAGTTAGTTTGCTTATTCCAATAATTCATCGTGCGAACAAGAAATCATGATTTTTTATTTTTATTTATGAGTTTTAAGACAACAAAGAAGTTAAAAAAAAGTTAAAAGAAGTTAAAAAAAATACACTGGAAAAAATATTAATATAATATTAATATTAATATAAAAAAATATCAAATCTTTTCTTAAATCTTAATATCTTAAATATATTAATATCTTTTATCACTACAAATATATATTGAATAACATATTAAAATTATATTTAAAATAATATATTTAAAATTATATATATCTAAAAAATATATAGGAAAAATAAAGACATAATATATGATTCAGAAAAAATAAAATAAAGTTGGACTGAGAATATCCTCGAAATAGGCTGTTCGCATTAAGCAGGATAAAAAGGCGGAATGAAGATAAAATTTTGACAAAAAAACATTAAGATGCGATAGAAATCAATAAAATTTAAAAAAATTTTTGCCAATTTTCGATTCATTTGCCATAAAAAATTCAATTTATTATTAACAAAATATTAGCGAGAAAGAAGGTAAAAAATTAGCATAAATAAAATTAAAATTAAAATCATTTCCAATTTTTACAACAAATAAAATGAAATTTTAGAAGAATCGATAATGAGTGGAAAAATAAAAACCACTTTATGAAAAGCAGATGTAAAAAATAAAGCAGATTTAAAAAACAAAAAGAGCATATGCATTAAAAAAATAAAAATAAATAAAATATAAATAAAATAAATAAATAATATTTTTTGGAAAAAACAAAAATTAGAAAATAAAAAGTTTCGCAAAATAGAATATTAACAAATGAAATTAGAAAATAAAAAGTTTCGCAAAATAGAATATTAACAAATGAAGCAAAATTAAATACGGCTAACCTGCAAACGAACTTTCGAAGGATATCCTTGCTTCACCAAAGATTTTACGGTTTTCACCAAACAACCCCTTAAAACAGACGATCGCATATCATATCCACAAGAAACCGAAGCAATTTGACAACCATGCAAACTGGGAGACAGAGTTCTTACATTCGTTATAAGAATTTTTTAAATTTTTACAGCGTAGTAATTATTTTTCAACGAGCAATTAGTGCTTTTCCATTCGTGATGAAACCCAATAAATCGTCGCCTCAAATGGCCATCGATGAGCACTCGGAATAATTGCGAAACAGCTCGAATAGAACTGAAATAAAGTGAAGGAAATTCGTTTGATCCATTCGAAGGAAAACTTTTTTATATTTCCAGAAAGAAAAATAAATTTGCAAAAATTCAAAAACTTTTAATGTTCTTGTTTGTTGGAAATTATTTTCAATCCAAAATGTTTTAAAATATTTATAAATATTTTTGGCGATGAATAAATTTATCATTAATTCATTAAAACTAATAAAATAAGCGAGTTTTGAACTAAATAAATCGCCAACAATATTTTCTCGTTTTCAGCTTTTACTCGACTGACATAAGCAATGATCAAAATCGTACTCGTCTGGCAGGCATGCGTTCCCATTCTGAACCGCCGTCTCTACGGACTTCGACTGGAGTTAATCCCGCGAAATATAGGCGAAAGGTGGCTATAACTGCATTGTGACGCCTTACAGAATCCCCTTCAGTACGGAATGGAGGGAGAAATCAGCGATAATATTCGTAATCGCCGCTTTATTTGCGGCAGTTTATCACAACAAATATCACTGGTTGTGCGGTAGCTTTTTCCCTCACTAATAAAGCCAATGCTAATTTCAAGAAACCAACCGATCTCTCAAAAAACTCTAAAAGACGAAAAATCTGCGCAATGTCGAGCAAGGAAATCAAATCAAGGAAAACTCTTTGGCTGAGGGGTTGCGCCCCTAGTCGCTTAATAGCCACCGACCAACATCCCAGTCATTAGCAGCCAATACAGTGAGCCAAGCCAGAGCCAATGAATGCCGTCAGAAGATTCGCTCGCGGATCAAACAGACTTTTTATGAAAACAAAGTCGACAGCCACTTTTTCGTTCAATTATAGCCTTTTGCTTTTGATAAGCTCTTTCTTTTAAAGTGTTTTATCATAAGCATAAGGCAAAATAAATGTGTGTGACGAAATCGAGCGCAGAATTCAGCGGCAAATCGAAAATGCACATTTTTTGCGGAGTGTATAGGAAATCGATTGAAGAATGCGGCTTTCCAGTTGCTCTTGTGGCAGTCTTCTGAATGGCGTTCAATATCTTCCCGGGAATCGCAGAGTAGCCCCAAAGCTTGGCCAAGCAAGCTTTCTCCTTAACGTTCGTTTAACTGCACTCGATTTATCTTCTCCCCCGAATTCCTTTCCTATTTCCTTCTTTTTTGCATCCTCTCCATTTACTCATTTGTTCGTTTTCTAGCCGAATTGTCATAAATTTTCCCTCTTTTTAAAAAACGGCCTTATTTTGTTTCAGTCGATGCTTAAATCAAACGACAACTTTTATTTTCTTCATTTTACTACCAAAATTTTGTCGAACTAAAACTGCATTTTCGCCTACAACAATACGATTTTGTCGAATTAATATGTTTGCACAGCTAATGAAGTTATATCATGCCGTTAGCACATTCCGCTAGCGGTTCGTCTGGTGGTCCAGTTCATAGTGCATCTGCAGCGTCATCGAATGTTCCTGGTAGTGGTGGTGGTGGTGCATCGTCAAATCAGATATTTTCTCTTACAGGTGCTATAACGAATCCCACAATACATCAGCAGCAACATCATCATCACCATCAGTCTCATCCAACGTCAGATAGCTTGCTGTTAGCGTTACGCCAAAAGCCAACAGCAAGATTATTTCGCGCACTTTTTCAATATATACCAGTACGTGATTCGCCGAATGATAATCCTCAACTTGAGCTGCCCTTACAAGCTGGGGAATATATTCTTGTACATGGCGAAATGGATGAAGATCAGTTTTATCACGGCGAGACGTTAGATGGACAAAGTGGATTGGTACCATCAAATTATGTGGAAAGAGTTACCGATCAGCAGTTATTATCAAATTCATCTAGAGCTCCGTCACCATCATTTCCTCTTATTGTGCCTCCACATTTAACTCAAATTGCACATGATTTCTCTACACCATGCACCAGTCAGCAACCACTGCCAGATTCTGTTTGTCCTTATCCACCCGTTGATATCACGAAAGTTACTGTTCAGGAAATTCGGCAAACTGAAACTCCACGTGGTTAGCCTTTAGATTTTTTTCAATTTAAGCTAAATAATAATGAAAGAATTCTAAAAAATGAGGGAAATTTTTGTGGGAAATGAATTAATTAAAGCTCTAAAATAAATAAATATTTACGTAAATGTTGAAATGTTTAAGTAGCACTGGGTCATCCATATCGCTACGTCGTTGGAGCTCCAGTAGGGGAAATCGAGCTTGAAGTTTGGATTCTGTTGGGATTCGGCCTTTTTATGATTTTAGTAGATCCGAATTCTTCTCAAATTTTTTCTTATTTATTACATTTTTGTATCATAGATTTGCTTTTATCTAAAAAAAATCACTCGAACTTGGCAATTTTTTTGCCAACGAAGGTGTTTATTTGTGAAATTAAAAGTTTCCTTTATCCATAGGGGAAATGAATAAATCTTATTGTAAATCAAATACAATATTTTTAATTTTCCATGCAACGATAATCCTTCCCTTTGAGGTAATTCAGTCGTTTTACGATTTATTATTTAAAAGTTTTGGATCTTTTTTTGCAAACTGGTTAAAACTTTTGCTTTCTTTTAGAATATATCAAAATTTTATCGCTTTTTTTTGCGAAAGTTTTTTCATATTTGAAATGTTATTCTAACCATAGAAATCTTTAAAGACTTTTAAATGCCTTCAATACCTCTAAACTAAATATTTTCAAAAATTAGGAGGGGAAGTGGTCCAAATATGGTCAACCGTAGTGGGTTTTCCTCGACTCGAGCGTTATTAAAAGCGATTCCCGCGGTCCAGTTGCACTTTACCCTTCAGCAATCCTTTGGTGAAAGGACCTCATCTCATTAGTTAGATAACCAGGAATAATATTAAAAGATGAAGAAGGTGCTGTTAAAAAAGTGTAATCGGTGAAAAATTGTTTATTTAACTTAAATAATCGGAAAAATTCCATTCAAGGCAATTTAATTTCGAATTAGGTCAGATGATTTGAAAATTTCGAAATTCGATAGGTATGAATAATCCAATAATTTAATAGGTGTGAATTCAATAGCAAATCAAAGAATGCAGTGAAGTCGAATCGATGAAATTTTTTGAGATAAAGTCACTTATCACGTTGTCCTTATCACGTTGAGCCGAGATCCCCTATTCCTTTTTTCATCGATCGAATCCTCTCTAAGCTAACAACACCAAGATGTTTTTCGATGCGATATTCCGATAATTTGCTATGTATAAACGCCGTGATTAATTGCTATTTTGACTGATACGACATATCACCGACCCACTCATTTATTTATAAAGCTAAAAAATTGCCTACCGCATTTTTATTAAAATATTATAAAATAATATTCATCAAAATCATCGATCTTCGTGGACTTTTAGAGATTCGACAACATTTTTTTATTATATCGGGCCATTTTTATTATATCGTATTTATTGGAAAAGTGACTAGATTTTCGTAACCCCGAGTTTCCATCACACAATTTTCACATTGAGGCATTTTTGCATCAGGGATGATGTAGTTTTTCTGAAAGACTCTGTGCATAAGAATAATAATTCGAACTAACCAAAAACAAAGAGAGAGGAATCAATTAAAAATGAATCGAATAGCGAGAGAATATTGGAAATTTAATGGATTTGTAGAAAAACAACTTTATGAGAGGCTTTGAAATAAAAATGAATAGATGCGAGAAAATTTTGTGTCTCTTTTTCGAAATAAATCATCAATTCATTCTTAAATGTGCTTATGCTTCATAAAACGCTTAAAATCTGAAATTTTGTATCCTTGATAGAAAAAAGATGAAGAAAATTTCAGATGAGTCAATAATCTATCAGTAACTGCACATAAGCATGAAATCTTATCAAATATGGTAGCAAGCCTATCATTACGAGTGAAATCTGTAAAATCGATTTCGGACATTTCGGATAGCCTCTTTCTGCAGGTTATTGCACTAGTCTCTAACGAAAGGGTATTAGCCAATAGAGCCAGTCAAATTAAGAAATTAAGAATGCTGAAAAAGAAGATTTGAAGTGCTTTTCATGCAAGTCGTAGTATATATACATATATCGAGCAAATTGTATTATTTCCAATTATTCGGAAGTTGCATTTAATTGCAATTTTTTCATGTTTGATAAATAATTGGAATAAGTTGCTCAGGAATGTAGTGCTAGTTCCATCCGCGATCAGTTTCATGAAAACATTATATAAATTATTTATTATATAATTTAGGTCTTTTTAAATTTCTTCCAGTTCCACATTCCTTTTTCTCGTACCCTTTTTTCTTCTTTTTTCTTTATTTTTTATGTTATTTCTAACGTTTGAAAATATTTTAATAATAATACTAATTAGGGTAGGAAAATTAGGATTGACTCATTTATAAAAAAGAATGAAATAGATTGTATTATACAGTTTGATTGTTTTATCAATCTAAATAATAATAATTGATTATGAGAAGTTTTCGTCAGATGGAGATAGAAGAATGCTGGTGAATCTCTAGCACCACCTGGCTTCATTTTTAGGAGCAGATTCTTTTCCATCGAGATACAAGAAGTGACCACTTGAGTGGATCTCAACGATGTAATTATCTGGAATTACAAAAAATTTCCACTAAATGAAACGAGAGGATACCTGGAATAAATATGAACTTCCAACGAGGAATCCAATCTTTTGGCTTCCCTATGCCGCATTAAATGAAGAGAAATTTCTTAGGTAATGCAAAAAATATATTAAATACAGAGTTAATTGCAAAAAAATTGCAAAAAACATTTGATTTTTATATTTTTTATTTTATATTTTTTGTCATAAAATTAAAAGAGGAAAAAATTAAGTTTAAAATGAAAATAAAAATGAAGTCAAAAATTTACGAACATTGTAAAACTTTTATAATAGTTAAACTAATGGAAATTCAATGAAAATAGTTATAATTCTCAATGAGTTTTCAAGGTTTTCAAGGTACTCATCAGACATTTTTGTTCTTCGTATCCTTCACCCTGGAAGATGGTTACTCACCCAGCTGAGCCAACAACTAATGCTGCAACAGAGGCATGAAGTGATGAATATCTAGGAAAGTAGGTCTTATAAAAAGTCCAGTAAAACGACATGATCAAATTTTTTTTGTTTGAATGTCTGATCTCTATGCATTCCATTTGAATACTCTCAAATAACGCATTTATGTCGACCGAAAATGGAGCAGCAATTGTACAAAAATGTTAACGATATTTTCCGAAATCTTGAAAAATTCGTTCTCAAATTTCCAAACGAAAACGATGAGCAAGCATGTATATTTTTGGCTTTCACTATGCTTAGTCAGCCTATCGAAATTTGCAATAATATAAGCCTTTCATAATTTATTTCGAAAGATATTGCGGTTTAACATAGCGTTAACAAGTTGATTTTCATCTTGAAGATATTAAGTGGATTAAAGAGTGTTAATTGAATGATCCAAGCCCACGAAAAATGCATTTATGTCGACTGAAAATGGAGCTAAATCTTGTGAACCATTTTTTATTTTCAACTTTGTGCACAAACATACCTTTTAATTCAGTAAATGAACTAATTTTATCGCAAATCATAATCATTTTAGTATTTTATTTTATTTAGCTGCCTTACTCAGAAAAATAAATAATATCTTCATTATCCACACTTTTGAGTAACTCCAGGAATTCCTTTGTGAACTCGCATGCAAACCACGGATCAACATGTTCGAAAATAATTCTCATCAAACTAACTTCTTGACCAGTTGATAGGCTGATTAACTTGAAAACTTTAGATTAAGAACAACAAAATATTCTAAGAAATTCATATGCTAATATAGTCGTTTTTTATCATAGAATAGCTTGTTATCATCATATTTGCAGTCCAGAAGTTTTACCAATTTCTCCTAGAATGGTGAAGAGCAGGAATGTTAATTTTAATTCTTCAAAATAAATCACCAACAGTTAAAAAGAATTGTTGGGAGGATCAATATTTTTTGGAAAAATCCGCTGTAAGACAAATGCATAAGAAATGTTAATTTTTTTTTATTTGATAGCATTTTTTCGCCTTGGTTCAGAGAAATGTTAAATTTTAAATTTTCTTGACATTGATGGATCATATCTTATTGCTTTATTGAAGTTGAATTTTGCTTCATCTTATTCTTATCTTATTTCAAGTGAACTGCTTAGCTGTATCTTCTAATCTTGGCTGATGATGGCAGTTAATTGAGCGTTGAACAAAAAACTCTTCCAATCTATTTAAAAGGCCAAATAGTACCATTTCGCCATTTATCCATGAATCATCGTCTTAATGTTAATATTAATGTTAAACTAAGAATGGTTATATTGTTTGATGGTTGAGATGTAAAAAATAGAATTTCACTTTCAAAGGAAGTTTTAATCAAAAGAATTTTTTACCAGTTCATTCATAGAAGAGTTAGAAAAGGCTTATATTGATGCGAAATTTTGCGTTAACGCTCGGCTGAATCATTTTAAAGCCTTAATTTGCATCATTGGTTTTGTAAAAAAAATGCCCTACAGATTTTCAATGTCTTTTTTCGGAAAAAGAATTATAAATGCATATATGTGATGCAAAAAATGTTCTTTTTTATTTTTATTCACTCAGGCATAACCGATTTGATCGAACAAATGGCTTATGAATTACTTCGGGCCTAAAGAAAGAATTCGTGGGCGTTTTGCATAAATCAATCGCTTAAATGGCTTAAAAAAACATAAAACAAAATAATCGGTGAGGTAATAACTTAGATACGCCGATTTAAGACAACTTATTGAAATCAGTTATTTTAATGCAAGTTTTTTCATAGTGTTTAGGGTAGTAATGAAACGATCATGCATCATATCTTCGTTGCTTATTTATTATATACTAATATACCATTAGTGAGGATAGTGAGGATGAGAGGGTATGTCGCTCCGATAAAGTCCGTCCGTCAGACTCGATCCCTGTCCCATGTGTTAACTTTTCATTAACTTTGGAATGGTCTTAATGCGGTTCTATTTTCAAGTTCTGGCAAAATAGTCCCGTCCTAATAATCAGTGGAAGCAGCCAAACCAAAAGTGGGAAATGCAGTTAGAAGCGGAATTTTGAATTTTCTCTTTTAAATATTCTCGATAAGAAGTTTTGATCGAAATTTTTTTGTTCGTCGCGACGCCAAGTTATTGCCTGTATTTCTCAGATATCAACGAAATATTAAAATATTAACGAGAAATTTTTTTGCGATTCCTTTATGTCTTTATTGGAAACGTAGTTTTTATTAAATGAATTGGATTTTCAATAATTTTTCTTATAATTTTTCTTTGCCCTTCTGGCTTTCTTTTTGAAAGTCTTTAAAGAATTTTAATTTTTTTTTAATATCTAACGCAGACAAATATCCAAATATCTAAAAATATCTTCAACATTTGCAACAAAAGACCTTGCAGATATCCCTCATCTCATTATTTGAACATAATTATTTCTTTTGAAATTTCTAAAAAATTGAAAAAACTGGATTGGATCAAATTTTAGAAAAAAATCTTCGATTGAACTCTTTCATAACTTGCAAGTATTTCGTAGAATGCTGGTCGGCTTAATTTAAAACAAGTCCTGAAACACGCCACTTTTTCGAAGTCGTTGGTCAATAATAATATGAGATTTCCCGATTTTCGAGTTTCCAGATGACATGAACGCCTTTCTTAATATTTCATACTTTTTTGAACATTTAACACGAATTGAATGTCTTAAACTCTATTTTTATGAAATGCACAATATTTAACAAATAAGGTGTAATTACTGTAATATTTTATCAATTAATTAATTATGCTTTTCTTCTAGCATAAGTTTTTTTCGGCAAATTCTTTCCATAATTTTTCATATTTTTCATTTAATTTTGAATGACCTATAATAAATTGTATATATGCAACTAAATTATTTCCAACAAATAGAATGCTTATATTTAATAGCTAATTTCAATGTTTTTTCCCTTCACGGGCCTTAACGAAGATCGGATTGGAGAGAATCCCAATTTTATATTTTCTTTTTCCTTCCGCAGATTTAGTGTAAATTTTCATGGAAATGATTTTATCGTTAGTTATTTCATTAAGTGAAGATTGAAATGAAGTACATTTAATTAAGAGAAGGATTTCAATCGTCAAAGTGGCAAAATATAATTAGTTCGATTTTAAAAAGGATAAATAATTTTAGTCGTTATAATGATTATCAGACTGCATGCTTTCTATTCAGAAAATTTCATTTTATCGTTTTATTCATCATTCACAGAGGAAAAATAGGTTGACCAAATGGCACTTTGATTCGACGATGGAACTCAGGTACCGCGCATTCGCGCCAATATCTGACGACAAAACTCATCGAAGTGTGGACGGTACCAGAGGCCTCACATTTTGAAATGACTGACTTTCGGATGAAATAGTTTCAATCTAGCAACGCCATGAAATGCCATAAATGGAGAAAAAAAAGAAAACGAAAATTTCACAAAAATTCGTTTAGCATTATATAAATCTAAATCGATAGATTAAATTATTTTTTGTTCTAAAGACTCTCACCACTGCTGATAAGATTCAGCTAGTTTTGCGGATCCGACAAATTTTGCAGGAGAGTCATTTGGCGATAGCCATAAAGGTGAATCGCCAGCACATGCTAACTGATTATAACTAAATGAATAGAATATTTAGGTGCAGAAAAAGAGAAAAAGCCTGTAATTTAATTTAGGTGTAGAGAAAAAAGAAGTAAATTTAAGTAAAAGAAAAGAAGTAAAAGAAGTAAAAGAAGTAATTTTTAAAAATGACAGAATAAAACAAATTGGAATAATTTATAATAGAAAACTACTAATTGAATTTTAGTAAATTTTATCAAATTGCTTCGAAACTTTTTATCGCTTCAAGCTAATTTTTAATAAATTAATATGATTTGATACTGTGTGCGAGTTGATTAACTAAATCGCCGTCAGTTTTGTACAAATTTAACTAATGGTGAAGCGATGATAACGACGCGAACAATTTTGCCATTTGCTATCTATTTTGGGACTAAATTTTAATAAGTGAATAATTAAGTGAATTAGCTCGATTTCTCTTATTCACGACTATTAAAAATTCAGGATTCTTGGCTAGAAATAGAGGTCACCTGCACTTTTAATGGCAGGTTTCCTTTTTCTCGGTTGTAGATATTATTCAGAAACGAACGTAGTATTTCAAAGATTTTCAAAATTTTTAAGTTTCTATTTATTCATTTGTAACTTTTTATTTATTTTATTTGCAACTTTATTGCTTTTTTAAAAAATTATACTCAGTTTTATTATTCTTACCATTTTAAAGAGATTATTAGTAAAAATTTTAAGTTCATTGCATAAGGTTAGTTATTTACAATTCAGAAAGCAATAGTTTAAAAATAAATGATTTTTTCTCATCTTATCTAAATTAACTAAAAGGTAGAACTGCCCAAGTGGTATTTTATATTGACTGAAATCAACATTCTTCTTAAGTTTGAGTTTAATTCTTCTCCTTGGACCATCACTAAATCCGAGTGGTGCTGATGACCCAACTTCTCATATCATTAGTCCAATTGGACCAATTAAACAGTGGTAGTATTTTGTTTTTATTATAAGAGAATTAAGCTGACAGTTTCAATCTTGATTAAATCTTTTATTATGCCAAGCGATAATGCTTTTTTACGATGTTCATTGAATGTATTAATATCACTGAGATAAAAACCAGATAAAGCTTTCCCTCCGACTTGATTTAATGATTGAAAATAAATTTTATAGATTAAATTTTAAATAATTAGTGTCACGTTGTGGCATTACCAAAGTTTTTATAGCAAAATTGATCTATTTTATTTCGACTTTCATTCAGCACACTTTCAGATCTCAAATTTAACTTTGCTTTTTTAAATTTTTGAGAAGAAACTGTGCTATAGGATAAAATGTCTTTGATCGACATGGCACCAACAACCTCATTCATTTTTAGAAAGCTAGCTGTTGTAGTAAGTAAAAAAGCAAGCGGACCATTTCTATTTAATGGCTATGCTTTGTTCATACACTACACTTCGAAAAAAGATATGATGTAATAGAATAAAACATTATATCTTTTATAATATAATATAAACATTACAATATTATTTAATGCTCTAAATTTGCCGACTTAATTATATAAAGTTAAAATATCTATTAATTTTAATAAGTAAAAAAGCAAAAGGTCGCCATTTCTGGTTAAGTTCCATTGGGCATTAATACAATAAGAAATTTTCACCAAGGAGTCAGCGTTAAAAGTTACAGGTGGAACGTAGAAGCAACATCCCAATTAATTTTAGAATTTTTTTTGATTTATTATTATTTTATTTAATTAATGATTATTGCTAATCGACTATTGTAAATTAATTAATTCTCTGAACTTTTGCTAAATTTGTATTTGAGTTGCAATTTTTAAATTAATTATACACATGTAGAATTCTTGGTTATAAAATTGGGTTCCATATTTATTTAGAGGAAGCAATATTTCACTGCAATGGCGTACCTCTGCTTGGTATAAAGGGGTGTGTGTCTCAGCACCATGCTTAGTGTCCGAGTTTTCTTTTTTTCCTCCTTATTAGAATTCTTCCTACTATTTTCATAAAAATAAAAAGTGTAAGGCTTGAGAAACGCTGGAACAAAAGAGAACGAATTGTTTTGTTTGTTCGAAAAAGGGATTTTTTTTGCTTTTCCGAGAGTAAAAAGTGGGATTTAAATCAGGATTAAAAGTTTGAAAAAAAGCGAGGATCGCTGCTACTTTTCTTTGCATACTTCCATTATTGCATTCTTTTTGCATACAATATCACATTTATTATTGCTTTGGTCCGGAATCAGTCAAATTCTAAAAAAGAACTGCAACAACGAATAATTTAAATATATTTTGCAAGTAAAAGGCAAATAAAAATTCATTGATTTATCTTTTCTTCGATATTTGATGGGTTTCTTCTGCCTTCATTGAAAAAAGATAAATTCAAATGGCAGTTACCATTTTTTAATATTTACTTCTTCTTGCAACATAAGAAACGCTTCTCGATCTGGTATCATACCTGAGACGACAGAAGCCACAAGAAATAAGTCGCTAATTCGAATTTTAGATATCGATGCATATCTTTATAATTCTGCGGGAGGTGACGAAAAGGGCAGAATTTTTGTGAAAAAAGATTGAGATGTTTCAGCTGAATATGTATAAGGAAAATACGACGAAAGTATCCTCATGAGTAAAAGTGCAGAAAATAAAAATTTATATGCAATAAAGCCGAAACTGCAACAGCCTTCATCGAATGTTAAATGGGAATACTTGAGATTCCACTCATTTTTTTTGTTATATCTATTTAATTGAAGGAATTGAATACTTAATAAATTAAAGTTTTTCATTATTTCTTTCTTTCTATCTCAAATTCCTCTCAGATAGGGAAGAGGAAAGAAGAGAAATTCTTCTTTTATGAAAAAATTTCATCGAAAAAATTGAAATTTCATATAAACAATTTTCATTCGACTAATCATAATAAATCATTAATCATATGAACAGATAATAAATGATTATGGATGACATTTTACCACTTTATTGTTCTTTAAATTCATCATAAATTTTTAATCACATATTGAACAACTCAAAAATTCTGTTGTTTAACGAAGATTTGTTTGCTATTTTCTATACCTTTTTCGGATCCACCTGTACTTTCAAGTGACTTTCCGTGAAAGGATACCCACAGCTGATAACTAGTGGATCAGAATGGTGAATGCTATTAGAAGGTGAAGAGGATTTGCATTTACAGGTAACAAAAATAAGAAAGAAAAGAAATCACAAATGGTGACCTTTATAGGAAATTACATTTTTATTAATTGAAGTCGTATGATACAGATAAATGTGCCATTATTCTCACTTTTTTCAAAAAATCCTTGTTTAATTTCCGATATTTTTTTGCTTTTCTTTTTTCTAATATTCTTTATTCGTAATTAATAGTTTGTTTTATATAATAATATATCAATAAACTCATTACACTATTTGATTTATTAACGCATACGTAAAAAAATGTAACCATTTCTGGATTTTTTGCTCACTGCATTGGCTATTAGAACGATTAGAAATTTTGCCATTTGGCGTAGAAGTATAACTGGGTCGCTAGCCACTCATATGCTGAACTTTTCCTCCCAAAGGACAATCCTGACCTTTAATTGAGGCATATTCAACTGGAATTCCTCGATATTTTTCAAAAAATTTTATGACACTTTTCCGACAATTTCCAGTAATAACTCAACCCTTATGTTATTTATTGGCGGAATTTCCCCTGGAGATTTTCCTGCCTCTTTGAAGATTTTATTGGAATGCTAATTTTAAATTAGAAAACTTCGTTGAGAAATTTTTTTGGACCACTTTATTGTAAAAATAAATTAATTAATGAGTATAATAAATGTGGGAAATACATTATTTGAAATACTTTTTTAAAATAATTTATTTAAATAAATCTTTTATTCACTCATTACTTTCATTAGCCATCTATCATAGTGGAAGCAAACGTTATATTTGCACCATGGGATAACATCATTGGTCAGCACATAAATTTCAATGGCTATAAAATTCTTGTCTATACAAGAACTCAAGAACTCAATCGAATAACCTAATCATAGATGAATTAATCTTTCAGAAGACTGCTGTTCTTTTGTAAATATAATATATTGTTCTTGTGTTAATATAAAACTGTACACTATGAAGTACCTTAGAATAAATTTTAATGGTTTTAGTTATAATTGATCAGAATAAATTCCAACAATATTAATCAAAAAAATAAATGCGTGAAATATGTGAAAAATGCATGAAATATACGGTAAGGCGGAAAAAATGCATAAAAATATATTTCGACACTTACACTGCTAAATTAATGATGTATTTTCTTATAATTTGTTTAAATTTGGAAATTTTATTTAAAAAATTTTAGTGCCTTTACCGCGAGACTTGACTGTTGAAAAGAAATTAAGTCGTAGTGTAGTTTTATCTTGGACAGTGCAACAGGATACGTTTACACCCGTATCGCAGTATCACGTTTGTGTGGACGGTATCGTTCGAGCTGTTGTTCCTGGTTCTTTTGAGTGTAAAGCACTTATCGAAGACATCGATCTATCGAAATCGGTTAATCTTTCTGTAAGGGCAGTTGCTGAGAGCGGTCATAGTCCTGATGCTGCTTGTACTATTTCATTGGGAAAAGGTTATTACTTCAATTTTTCAATTAAATCCAAAAAAAAGATCTATTTCTCATGAAATTATTCCGTTTTTTTATTCCGTGAAATAAAAATATTTCCATCAACCATTTCAATATATTTCACCCGATTATTTCCGTTAGAAATTATAATTTATGCCGATGTGACTGAAACCAATTTAAGTGAAATTTGGAAATCTCACTTGCGAATTTTCTAGTTTTATTTTGTTTGTCAGTCCATAATATTTTATAAAATTTGCTAGTGTGTTGGATGGGTGAAAAGAAATATGAACATATCTTCAATGAGTTTCTCTGCATAACCAACACTCCGCGTCTTCCATCGGTTTCTTCGGGATCTGTTATCTTCAATTCATTTTTCTTCAGCCTTAGACCTTTTTGTATTACTTGCCACAATTCATTATTAACGACTTCTTAAACACATTTGTGCTAATTTATTCTCCTCAGACTTAACAGTAACCTCTTAGCACCACATACCATTTTTATATTCTGTCAAATCTCGTAGTGCACTTTTGCTGCGATCGCAGTCGAAAGATATAAAATGGCATTGCAAATCGTAAGATTGAAAAATTCCTGAGCAGAAATGAAAGGACTGTAATAGAATTCAAAGATTTCTCAATGGAATATAACGAATTTTAAAGGATTAATAAGGGGATTGTTTTTAAGAGTCCTCACCATTACTGGTTAAACTCGATTCGCTGGCTTGTCGCATTGGCCAGGGAGTCCATTGATGATAGAAATACAGGTGAGTCACCAGCATTACCCGGATTTTTGTACAGGTTTCTCCTGCGGAGAATCAAGCCTCAGCATCAGTGCTCCCAATTGAGCAACAATCCACTGAGCCATTCTAAATAAGGAGATTAATAAGGCGTTTATTCTAAAATTTGTTTATAGATGCACTAATAGCTCCACAACATGTGCGAGTTTCATCGTTAACGCCTATTTCTGCAATTGTTTCTTGGTACCCTAGCGATAGCAACGCTGAACATATTATTTTGCTCAACGCTGTTAAAGTTGGAGTGTGTCCTCCTTCTATCTTTCAGGTTTGTTGAATTTTTCGCTTATCATCTTGGTAAATAATTTTTAATAAATCTACAACTTTTTTCATATATGGACTGCTGTTTCTACATAAATTCTATAAGCAAATAACTTACGCGTTAACTTTCATGATTTCAGGTCCAGCTAAATGGTCTTTCACCTTCAACAATTTATCGTGTTTCAGTAAGAACAAAGCATCCGAAAGCGGTCCTTGAACAGCGGCCAGTAGAAAGATGTGTTGACTTCAAGACGATGCCAAAAAGTTTTTTTTTCTTTATTTCTTTCATTTTAAAGAAGAATAAATTAATAATATTTGTCACATTGTAAATAAAGGCTCCCATAATGGTTTTAATTGGTTTGTGAAAGTTTTTGGAGAAAAGGTAGTGAGGCTAGCTAAACTAAACGAAATGGTGAACTCTATTAAGAAAAAAAAATGAAATAAGTAAATTTCCATTTTGCCTACTTTTGATTCTTTATAGAGCAGTTCTAAATAATGCATTTATTATGATATATAGAGTCGGTACCATTTTAAAAAAATTTAAAATTTCACAAAATTTAATATTGATATGAATTTATCAAATGAATAGCAGCAAAAATAAATATTTTCAGTTGGCCTTCCTGATCCGCCTACGAATGTTCAAGTTGAAATTGGCCCACAACCTGGCACTTTGTTAGTTTCTTGGACACCGGTTATTACTCAACCACTTCCACCATCAAGAGCAGCTATTCATTCATATCTAGTCTATGCTGATGGTCGCAATATTGCTCAAGTACCAAATGCAGATGGTTAGTAAATATTTGAAGAAAACACAATATATCGGATTTCTTTATTTTTCATGTTTGCTTGATCTGTATATTATGTTTCTCATACATTGAAATTTCTTATGTAGATTTTGCTTAGCGATTAGAATTAGATTGGAATAAAGGAAACAAAAATTTAAATTTAAATTCCATTATTAATGAAATTATTAATAAAAAAAAGAGCACACATTAATATTTAAGTAAAATTAAAAAATAATGCTTAGTAGTACGGTCATTAAGAATGCGTAATTCACAAGTTGTATACTATTTTTTAATTATTTATTCATTTTTTTTTCATAAAGAAATATTAATATTAAAGCAATATTTCATAAACTACTACAAAAGTTTACGATGAATCGAATGAATTCAGATATTTAACCATTTTTTTTATCGTCCATACTAAAAATTTGTCGCATATCTCGTTATCATGCCAAGTCTTGTGATTGTGGATAAGCTGAGCTTTGAGCTTCAAAAGCAAGAAGGCATTAAGAAAAGATGGATTATTGGAATGAGGAGCGGTGCATGGTGCATTTAGAGTTTTGCACTGGAAAATATTCTTCTTTATCCATTTTCATGAAATAATGTGATATAAGAGCACGATGTATAGCAATGAATTTAAGAAAATAGTTTGAATTTTTTTGAATTAATAAATTAAAAAAATTAAGAAAAAGAATTCTTTAATATTACTATACAAGGAAAATACTCAGTGGAAAACGGCTGCCAAATCGTGTTGAGAGACCACTAACCGATTTCTAGGAAATACACCCATATTTTCCGAAAAAATTGGTGATTTCAACGATTTGTTTGAAATTTTTGGCCGGAAATTTCTTTTTTTTCGGCAAGCAATCTTTCATAAAAGGATGGGCAAATGGCGTTTCCCTCGGGGCAAATTTGTTTAGGAACTCCAGTTAAATTCTTTTCGCTATCGTCACTTTTGTGGAATATTCCCAAAACGATTTCTTCATAATTGGTGTTTGTTTTTGTAGCTATTTTTTGCGTCATTATCTCATAGGAATTAAATTTATCATTTCCTCCAATCCTCAGGATTTATTATCTAGCCGAATTTTTGAATTTTCATTCATTATCTATTGCACTTCGCATGGCCGACTTCTTACATTTTAAGATAAATACAGTTTTGGATCTCGTTCTATCTACTCACCGTTTCTGGTTTGTATTGCTGCACTGATTATTATTATGATTATTAGGATGCGACCTATTTTTTTTCAGATGGGGATGGAAATACGATTGGGCTGCAGTACCATCGGGTTTTACTTTCAATGGCAGGATTTCTTTGATGCTTGACTTTAGTCGGAGCAAAATATTGTTTGACCATCCTTTATCCCATTCTAATAAATATCCCTATAATGGATGCGAATAAAAAAAAAAAGTCAGAAAAATTCTTTTAGAAAAGTCCATAAAAATAATTGATACAAAAAAAATGAAGTAATTATTTGAATTTTCTTCACTATCATCATAGCATCTCTTTTGTAAATTATTAAGCTTTATGCTTCCTTTTTTTTCTTCTAACAGCTGTCACTATTACTGGTTAAGCTGGCTCCAACGGCTACAAGGGTAAGATGCTTCCAAGCGGCGCGGTCTAATGCTATCGTCGACAGCAATGGAAGCCATTCCTTTTTCCATCGTCTAAGTCCATATATTGCTGGTCCACCTATACGTCCAAAATCTTTTTTCACCGTATCAGTCCAGGTCTTGATTGGCTCACCTCGCTTTTGACGCCAACCGGTTCAAACGGTTTAGCAAATAATGAAATATGCGTCAACTCCTGTGGTGGACGACGGAGAATGTGCTCTAACAAGCGAAGGCGGTGCTCTGTGATAACATTATTTATTTATACATTATTTATGCAAGTGGTATACAAGTGGTATTTGAACGAAGATGGATGCGATCTTCTGAGATTTTATCTGGTCAAAGGCAGATAACTTCTTGATATCCTCCACTCTCATTGGCCATGTTTCAGAACCATATAGTAAGATCGAACGGATTACGGCAATATATAAGCTTTATGCATAAGATTTCCAATCAAATTATTCTCTTCCAAACGTTTTTTAAGCTTCTTACTTTATGAATTCAAACGGATTCTCTGCACATTTTTGTATACAATTCTCTATTATTTCTAAATATTTTTTTTAGATTAATTTTGTTGATTATTTAAGAAATATGAACAAATAAAAATACTTAAAGTTTGGATTTTTTAATATCCTAAACTTGTCAACTGAGTTCTTAGATTTATTAGACGAAACTAAATTGTATCCTTTTTTCTACAAATTTTTCTCCATAATAACGAAATTCTAAAATTTTATCTAAGCGGTTTTTTCATCATCGTGTTTATTTCCTTTTTTTATGGCTTTTTTTTGTTCTAAATATTTTTGTGCTTAACAAAAAAAGCATGGATTTCTGCCTTTCGGAAAATTATTTGTCCAATGCCTAATGAATTTTATTGGATGTTAATCTTCGAATTCTTTCAACTTTCTCTGATCAAAATTTAGTTTTTCTTCTTTATTTATCATAATAATGACAAATTGCTATAGTTCGATGCTTCTCATTTAATCAACATAAAATTCACCAAATATTTTAAATATATATATTTTTTGTTTAAATGGCATAAAATTTACATATGCTATTGATGAAAAATGAAAAATTTTATTATTTAAGAAGTCCAGAAAATTACTGGAATATGAAACTTTTTTGTAGTCCATTTGGGTTCTTCTGAAATTTATGACTTTAATCATGAAACCATCTTAGATTTACTTAGAAAATTTGATATGATCAATAGTACAGTATTTGCACATTATCGAAGAGCCGATATCTTCATTTCTTCGCCATGTTTGAAAGATTGCGCTGAATTAGGCAGAATGATGGAAAAATTATTGTATTACAAACTTATCAAAGATACAGGCTTTTGAAAGGAGCACGTTGCTTCAACTGAGTCACCTTATTTGAGAGGTGCAAATTCATTATTGAAAGTGAGACCCGAGTAGTCCCAATTTTATGCAACGATTCTCTGGTGAAACGGTTTCTTTAAATAGTCAACGAAATGTGCCAAAGCTAGAAATGGTGAGCGCTGTTAGAAGATATAAATTTCTTCTATCTTTAATCTCTTAATGACTGAAAATTCTTTCTTCCCAATTTTTTAACCGTTCATTTATTATTTTTAGTAAAAAAAATATTTTGATTAATGAAACAATTGTGGTTATTTGGTTGTTTTTAAGGAATATTCGTTGCTGCCGGTGAAAAGGAAGAGGCGAGGCTTTGCCGTTTCAATAAACGTCCGCCCATAGCAGTTTCATATCGAATTATATTAACATTCCATTACTTTATATGATTTATAATTGAGGAGTTAACGCTGTCTTTAATTTTTTTGAAATCCGAGCTGTGATACCATGTGCGTCTAACAAGTGACCTTCAATCTATTAATATTCGGGCAAGTAGATGAAATTTAGAATTTTTGTCCAGAAGTTTATTGAAACGAGCACAGCAGCCGAGTGGAGTGTCTAAGATCATCGTGCCGGGAGGCCTCGGCTCCTATTCCCAACAAATCTAAGCCTAAGTCTAACCAGATACGTTGGCTGGCTGTAGCCACTTAACTATTTATTTAAATTATTTAAAATTACGATTCGAAATTTATCTAAAAATTCAAAAAATTTTACCTGATTTCTCATCAAATATTATTAATGCTCGATTGGTATGTGGAAATATTTATTTAATTGTAATTTGTTTTTTCAAAGACTTTTTTCGAATGATTTTTTTCAAAAAAATTTATCGATTTAACTATTTATTATTTATTAATTTAATTCCATCAATCGTTATCGAATGAGCTCGGATGGTTTCTTGTAAATAAATACTCTAGTAAATAAAAATTTTTGAAACAGCTCTCATCATCATTTCTGGTTTAGCTGCTTCCATCGATTATCATCAGACTTCTTTGCCAAAGAGCCTTTAGGATGGAGACGCAGATGGGAGCTCACCAACTGGATCCCACTTTATCAAAGAAACCATCCCAACATGTGTTGACGTACTTTAGTCGAAGCAAGATTCGAGATCCAGTCAGCAGTGACTGTTCTTTTTCGCCCACAATAATCATTAGTAAATAGAGTTTTTATTCGAAATTCTTAGTTAAGTTTTGAAATATTTTAGTACATATATGGAGACAGAATAGCCGACTATTGTTCATAATCTCAAGGTCACGTTCTAGCTATGGTAAGAGTAAATTTATTATTGGAGAATCCGTTTGGTACTGGCGATCTAGTTAGCTCTATTACCGAGTGTTTTTCTAGCTAAAATTTCTCACTACAGCCATTGGTACGAGCCTAACTAACAGTGGTGATCATATTTTTTTTTTTCATTCATATCAAACTTTTGAAGGCAATTTTCGAGCAGAGACTTTCACGTTTAGAGAGCTATTTGGATATTATGGAAAAGTCGAATAGACTGAATATACATAAAAGAAAAGCATGTTTGGATAATGAAAAAAGTCATATGGAGAGCAAATTTTGCTCGTTGTTTTATCGATTCTTCGACAATTTGTTAGAAATCTTATAAATCCCATTTTTAAAGAAATGAATCTGCCACTGAATTATTATTGCCAAGTGAAAAGATGAAGACGAGAGTTACGAGAGTTAATAAACTTTTTAAATTGTCAAGTTCTCAATGGACTAATTTCGCTCATTTTTGTATTCATCTACATTTTGGAACGTTGCTTCTCAAGCGAGTTGTCGATTCTTCCATTATATAAATGATTTTAAAAAAATCAGCGCCCACCATTTCTGGCTCGATGTACTAATTTTTAGTGTAATGGATGAGAGAATCACTTAAGAATAAAAGGGACGAGTTCACAGCATCAATTGGAAATGAACCACTTAATACCGTATCCATCAACATAAAAACTTATCAAATGTCGCTCTGCATAAAAAATCGAAAAATCTCTCTTCCTTCGTAAGAAATAATTGATACGAAGAAATTAATTGCGAATTTGCTCAATTAATTTAGATTATCATTAAAATTGTCGATATGAAGATTTTTTTAAAATGGAAATTCATTGGTCTTTTCAAGCAGTGATTAACCTATGTGACACGATGAATAAATATAAATACATACGAAATTATTTCGAGCGAAAGCACAAATTAGATTATCACTAAGGCTGAGTGAAAGAAAAATTGATTTCATCCAGCCTAGAAAATAATTATTTTTCATCAAAGTGCTCAGGAAACTTAAGAAAAAATGAAATTGCTGTATTTCTTCAGTAATTAACTTCGTTATATGTGAACTTCTACTTCATCTAGTAGTGCCCATCACTTCTAATTTGACTGGTTTCTGTGATCTCGAGACAAAGACGCAAATGCAAGCGGATGCCTAGCATTATCTGAATTTCTTGAATTTTGGCTTAAAATATTTCAAATATTATTTAAGAGCTAGTGTAAACTGCTTAAGAATGAAATAATAAAGTAAAAGCACTGGAAAATTGTTGATATGATTTGCGATTTCGATCTATCGTATAATCAACGAGTATACGAACGGGAGTAATGAACGGGAACGAGAGAAGATAAAAATCTTTATCCTCTAAAAAACCACTGTGCAAAAGAAAATGTATAATTTAAGCGTTAGATAAAAGTGGACTATGTATGATATACTTGAATCAGAGCAAATTCCTGAGTCTCTAGGCGAGTCCTAATCATTGTTTTAAATTTTGGCATTTATTCATTCGTCCATTCTTTAAACTAAGTTCTTTAAATTTAAAAGAAATAAATCTAACTGTGGTGTGTATCATGCATAATAGGCTCAAATCGGCTTACCCCCCATCCATCGTTCGAGAATTTCCAACTTCCCATTTATTTTTTTTTTTTTGTTTATGTGATCTTGATGAATTATCCATAAGAAATTTTCATTTTTGTTTAACAAAGAGTTTTTTAATGGGTTCTTACTTCAATTTTGCTAGAAATTTAATTATAAAAAACAAATTATTTTATAAGCAAAATACGAAAGCTCACACTTTTTTTAAAAAATGCTTTATTTTCAATTTAAAAAGCATCTAATGAAAAAAAATTATTGTATTTTTATTATAGTAGGAATAAAAATAAATTTATTGTATTAACTTTTTAATTATTTTCTGCCACTCTTTTCGGTTTTTTAAACTAACTTTCGAATTTTTTGTTCATATTTCAACTAATTTACTCACTAAATTAGCCATTCGCTAATTTATTGCCGCAGTTTTTTTGTACCAAAGTTATTTTCTAATTTCTCTAATTACACCCAAATTGCGATTTTTTTTCTTATTTACTTGCTTATTTCTTAATATTTTATTAAATTTTAAATGAAAAAAAAGAACCAAAGGAAATTCTAATAATGCGTGCTTGCAAAAATAAATTTGATTTAAAAAATCGCAGGGAATATTCTCCTGATAAGACCCGCCTATCCTAACCTTTTTTTCTATGAGCACTTAGCGTTACTGGTTAGTCTTTCTATTTCATAAGATTCTCTGGTTTTCCAATAGGCAAAAAATTCAGACCAAACCAGAAATAGCTAGCGTTTTTGGAGGAAAAAAGGTTTGGAAGAGGGGCAGTCGAAATAACGCTATGAAAATTTATTCTTTGATCCATTAATCCATTATTTTATCAAAATCTGTCGAGCTTATTGGCCCAAAACCTATATGAAATGATTATCCAAATGTTTAAATGGTTTTTTATGCCTTTCAACCGAATTACCATTTTAAAATTAATTGAATTTTCTTTCTGCTGATATTCTGAAAAACGGCCATTCGACTATCGTGATTCCTATCAAATTTCTAACGCTCACCATTCATGTTTAAACTTCATAAATTTATTTTCGACTTTTTGATTGATATTAACAAAATGGCTATTGAACATGAGGAGGCAACTGACAAAATTTCGGTCGTTGCTTGAGATATAATTATTTAAGTGACTGCATATGAGCATTTAATTAAATGACAAATGACAATTATATTTAGCAATTATATTTAATTGAATAATTAAATATGAAATTATAAAAAGATGGTTTCAGCCGATCACATCTTACTTCGCCTATCAGATTTTGCCGACGATCCTCCAATATTTATTACTGTAAGGACAAGAACACGTGAGGGTGCAGTATCTTCTGATTCTAATGTATCAAGAGTGCCTCGAGGAATTTCACTGAATATTTCTTCTGGTTTGACTAGTGCTAAACCACAGTTACAAACGAACGCTGGCAATCCAACACCATTGATTCAACCGCATTTGGCAATCAGAATGCCAGCAGGATTAACTGCATCATCAACGCCTGGATTATTACAAGCGTCTTGTCTTGGTCTTAGTAATAACCAACCAATTCTTGGGCAAACAACTTATTCAAGTGGTCTACAACTTACAGTACCAACGGGAACGCTGCTGGCTGGTCAGCAAATTGGCCAATCGCAAGGTTTATCCATATTCTGGTGATATCAAGATATAATTTGAAAAAAATGTTCACTTTAAAAGAATCCATTTCAATTTCTCATACTTTGAAGATTAATGGAACTTTCAGGTTCAAATTTACCCCGGATTTCATTAAACCATATGCAAGCAAGTGATCCAACGATGACTCTACCTGGTCAGTCCGGTTCTAACCTTTTAACAAGAGCAATGTCTAGTTCCTATCCAATCAATTTACCTGTATCTGCAACCATACCTGTGACCAATTCACTTAATTCATACACTGCCGTTGGTGTGGCTAATCCTCTTTCTGCCTCAGGAAATTCTAACATTGGTTATCTAACATCTAACGTTTTAATGGATGGAACTGCTAAAGGATATCAAGCAGATCCAGCTTTACAAGAGGTGATTCTTTTTTCTTGGATTTATGTTCATAATCTAATTGAAGCTAGCAATGATTAAATTATTTTTGCCCAAATATTTAAAAAAAAATAATAAGTTTTTGCCTAATTAGTTGAAATCTCTCTCTCAAAGTTATTTTTTTTTAACTAAAGCACTCGTTAAATCCATCGATTTATTAAAATAAAGTATTAAAACTTGTTAATTCTTGCAAATTTTTATTAAAAAATTGCAATTTTTTAAAGTGGAAATCCCATAATCAGTATTACACATTCCATCCAAAGTCGCTTTGTCGTGAAATCGCGGCTGTTGATGAGAAGCCGAGTGTGTTGGAAATGGAACATAATTATTTGCTAAAACATCGAACTCAACAATGGCCGGCTATGCCTCAATCTTCGCGCGCAAGGTAGCTAATATACTTAAAAATATATATTAAATATAATTATGCCAAATCGTATGAATATTTGGGAATGCTGTTCTACTATTTTCTATCGTTTTTTATCGTATTCATGCACATTTTTAAGATTTGCTTACAGAAGAAAATCTTCCTTTTTTCATCCAGGAATATAATTTTGGGTTATTTCCTGCTTCCAGAGAGAATCATTCACGATATTTTTTAAGGTTTCCACAGGTTTTATGACTAGGTATCTCACTGTCGGACATTTTCTGTCGTATATCTTCCCCTAATTCCATTGTTTATTCCTTCTTCTAGTGAATAATTTGGTTTTTAAAATAGTTTAATTGTGCAACAAGCAAAAATTGTGGTTCGAAAATTTTTCAAAGTATTTAGTGAGCCGGAATATATTTTTAACTTTAGTACCCATTTTATCATTAAATTCAAGCTGATTGTTAAATGTACATTAATTATTTATATATTCCTTTAGCAGATCTTTAATAATTCCAATTCAACAATTCCGCTTTCCCCATTTTTCTTATAATTTCTCTTCTATGTTTTCAAAATATGTCAATATTTTTCCTGCATTTAGCAAGATAGAATATTTCGATAAGACACGTATTTTACATATGATGATATGAAGCTAAGGGGATAAAAAACCTATATGAAAAAAAGAAATAGATGACACATCTATTTTCAAATGGCTCGCTAGTGAAAGATTCTCACATTAGTAATAAGCGAAACCAGCCAAAAACGGACTATTGTATGTTATTAAAAACTGATGATCGGGCTTAATTTTCATAAAAATAGCTGAAAAGAACCTGAATCATTGCGATATTTGTTCAAATAAAGTAATGTAAAATTCTTTCAGATGAAATTTTTTGATTCGTCTTAAACTGTTGAATTTTTTTCCATCAATAAATTCACAAATTCAGTCTTAATAAGATTTCTCCATGAAATTATGTATCACATATTTCATTATAAATTAACCTGAATTAGTCAATTGATTGTTGCTGAAAATTGCTATCCTTCCGAGCCTCGCCTTGCTTAGTTTGGATATTAATTATGCTTTTGCCCCTAAGCTTCGGTTTTCTGATGAAATTGGTTCATCTCCTGTTAACAGCGAACAAACAGCAAACTTGAAATGTACTCACCCCTTACTTTTAATTACTTTTAATATAAGGGGTTATTATAGATGTTATTATTAATTTAATTTCATTAAACTGTCTTAGCATAATTCAATTAAACTTCATATTTCTTTAATAATCCAGATTATTAATAGTAACCCCTGTAATAACCCCTCAAGAAAATTGAAATATATTTTACAACAATATGGTCATTTTGCAAAATGCAATTATATTTTTCCTTGCATGATGATCTGATATTTCTGCATGAAAAAGTGGTTCTTATTTCGTTCCTTATTCCAAATTACGATTTAATTTTTGCACAAAGAAATTTTATCATTTGATGGAACCCAAAATTAATGAACCTAATGACTTTTAATGACTTTGATTTTAACTCTTTTTAAACAACTTTACAGAAGATTTTGAAAATTTCTAAGCTCTTTGCAAAACTCATTTGGATACGAAATATCATAAGTATAGCCAGATATCAAAAGTTTATTAACATACCGTATTTAAAGTCTGTCATGATGTGCAAAACCTTATTCCTGGTTTTTCTTATCAAGTGAAATTTTCGGTGATACAAATTGAACTAGAAATAAATTTTTGGGTTTTTGGATAGTTAAGGCATACTTCAGGTTCGAACATTATATACATAATCGAGTGGATGCAAGGCTACCGGTGGTTAGTCGGCCGACTATGCCACTCGTTTCGCGAGGCTTTTATCCACCATCGTTGGCTCGGGTTCGCAGCGAAGAAATTTGTAGTACAAGAAGTGAGCCTGACCTTCGGCCAGTCACGCTTGATGATTATAATTGCAGGTTTAATCTTTTTTCTTAATCATCTAAAATCTTTCGATTTCGATCGAGAATAAGATTAATCATTAACCTCGAGTTCATTTTGGAATTTTATATATATTAGGAAATTGCCCATAGTCTAGAACTAATTTTTCAGTATTGCATGCATATTTTGGAAATGAACCGTTTGTTGTGGCTTCTTTTAGGCAAAAATCCAAGTTTTATTCCAGAGAACACTTATTCTATTGGCATAGGCAATAAAAGATGATTTTAATTGGACTGTTAGACTATTAATTTAACCATCGATGAAATCATTGAGTGGTTTAAAAAAAGCGTTGCTTCCATTTAATATCCGTTTGATTTATGGCTTTTGATGAAATGAAGCCTGTCATGTAAATAGAAATCCATATTTAATTATTTTATTTAAATTAATGTGTGGCACTATATTGAATATGGTGGGGAACCATCTGCACACCTATCTCAACATTTTACCATAAGAGTTACTCCGACAGCCAAACTAGAAATGATTTGTGTCGTCATAAGAGTGGGAAGAATTAGGATTTAACATAAAATAACCACAAATCTTATCCAAATTAAAAAAATAGCGAAAACAAATTGAGATGTTCCAATTCCGAGAAAAGTGCCTTCTTTTTTTGGATTGAAATTAATGTTTTCGTTTTTTCAATAGATTTGTTGCACGTTCAGTTTTACTTTGATTATATTTTAGGCTTTTTCGTATTGAATTTTTATTAATTTTGTATTTAACTTGATGTGTCGTAAACTATATTTAGATTTAATACAGTAAAATTTATTTTATTTTAGGATTTTTTGATAATTTGCACATGATTTGGTGCGTCGGTGGTTTAATGATAAGATGGTTGCCAACAAGAATGGTTCAGGCTCAAGATGGGCTGACGCACCATGCTTTGTCGGGTGGCAGTATTGCCGAACGACAAAAATAGTCATTTGGGATAGCCAATGCTTGGGGTTCCCGTAAAAGACTTGTTTTTCAAAAAGCCGGGTGATACTGGCGATACTGGTATATTTCTATTCCCAAATGAATTTATAGCAAAATTTGTCTGGTCCGACAGGCTAGTGGACTTTTTTGCTAAAAATCCTCTTTTTCGATATCTCTTTTCCCCTTTGGTCTCATTAAAAAATTCGGGTAATTGTCGATCACCTACACTTCTGTCGTCTCTCGCAAAAATTCTAGCAACATCAAAAGCCAGTCGAAGAAATCGTGAACACTAACCACTTACTTATTTTTTTGCCAAAGAGGAAGGAAATATATTTAAACAAATAATTTGTTACAATATTTATTACAATAAATTGCTGGAAACGACTGATTATTTTTTAAAAATTAAAAAAAATATTTTCAAAAATCTCATTAGAGGATAATTGCAATGAATTGAGAAATTTTTAAACCAAGTAATATGCTAAAATCTATGATTAAGAAGGAAAAAACAAATTGATTAGGCTCATTTAGCCCTGAAGCAGAGAAATTTTTCCATATAACGACATAAGTGCGAAACATAATTATCTTCAACTAAATGCAATTTTATTTAATTAAAATTGTTCGCTTCAGAAAATTATTGTAAGATCTTTAAGTTATCTTTTAAGGGAAGAGATTTAAGAATTCTTGAAGAATCAAAGCTATTTACGATAAATATCGTGATTATTTTTAATGATGATAACATGTATAGTTATAGTTTAATTTTCAGATGGTTTGTCGCATTATTTGATTATTCGCATCACATGAGTCCGAATGCGAATGCTCAACAAGAAGAACTTTCTTTTCGTAAGCATCAACTTATTAAGGTATTGATAAGACAAATAATTTTATTATTATTTTTTTTAAAGAGTCATCACCATTACTGATTAGACTCGCTCCACTGGCTTGTCGCATTAGACAATAAGCCAGGAAGTGCCTTGACGATAGAAATACAGGTGAGTCGCCAGCATCACCCGGATAGGTTTACTCCTGCGGAGAATCGAGCCTCAGCATTGCCGCTCCCAATTGAGCAGCAACCCACTGAGCCATTCTATCCCCAATTTCATTAATTGGTAATTTTGAATTCTCAAAAATGCAAAAATGATTTCATTTCTCAGCGATTCAGCTCAGTTCGCCTTTCATTAGTGAATCCGATTGTGAATAACGAAGTCCTTCACCATAGTCTGTGCTGCTTCACTTATATCATCCAACATAGTTGGCTTCATATTAAATTTTTTGCTAGGATTAATTGCATACGGGTAACTATATGTTATGATAATATTGTAGCATGGGTTTAATCGAGTTTGTTGCTCAGATTATCAATCTAAGCATCAAGTTCAAACTTTGCCACTAACAGTAGTAAATCTGTCATTAAAAATTCAGGTAAAACAGTAAACTCCCTGACTTTCAAACTGCTAATAACCAATAGAACAAGCATAACCAGAAATGACCAGCTTACCGAGCTCAAATATCTTTTGCAATTGTTCATTCATTTTATAAGGCTGAGAAATATTTATATGGAGTATAAAATATAAAATATTGCAGGTATTTGGCGATGTCGATCAAGACGGTTTTTATACAGGTCAAATTGGCCACAGAGTTGGACTGGTACCTTCTAATATGGTGATCGAAATCGCCAAAGACGACTTATTGCCGATAAGGCGTCGGTCAGATGCGTTACCTGAACCATCGATTAGACGAATGAGATGGGGTTCTTTAAAATCAAGAAGCTATGATCACGCTGGTGATCGTCGTTCATCGCATCGTAAGCAACTAATGGAACAAGAACATTACGCATCGCTTGATCGACGAGACCATTCAGTTCCTAATCGCCCTTTGAATTATTTCACTTCTCGGAGAGCGCCTTTGGATATGCGATTAGAAATGGCTCAACGAGGAGAATATTTTTCCAGAAGCGAACGTGGTGAATATGCAATCACAGGTGAACCTGATGAGCCGTTCGAGCGATATTCAAATGCTCGTGATTACTTTGTTTGTCCGCGCGATTACAGGTAAACTTTTTTAACATACGAAGATCCTTATTAAATCTAATTATAAAAAATGGAAAAAAAGAAATAGAAATTAGAATAAAATTGAAAAACAAAAGATAAGGACAAAAGGTGAAATAAAATAAAATAGAATTCAGTTCTTTTATCCGGCCAACTATATCAGTAAATGAAAATATTAAGGAAGGAATATTTTATATTACAGGTTTCGAGAATCACAAGAAAGAAGGGATTATTATCGAGATGAGCGAGATGGACAAGATCGAGATCGAAGAGGGGATTATTACTGGGAGGAAAGAGATGCAGCTGAAGTGGATCGAAGAGATATGCGTGACATGAAAGACCTTAGAGATGTGAGGAATATTCGGGACGTGCGGGACATGAGAGAGCGAGAAATGAAAGCAGATCCGAGGGATATGCGTGATATTCGTGATTTTAGAGATATAAGAGATCAAAGAGAAGGAAGATTTATTAGGGATCAAAGCCTCATGAGACGTGAACGAGATCAAGAACGGGATGAAAGAGACGACCAACGATCACGCGATTATAGGTAAAATCACGATAATGTCAGCCAGAAAACTCTAAGCCTTAACCAGGAGAAAAAGTTTTTTAAAGCTATTTTTTTAAATTATATGAAATACCATTGAGCCGATAGAAAATTCAATCAAAAACTACAATATTTCAGAGAAACTCGCGACTATAGGGAACGTGAAACACGAGAATTCGAATATCGAGATATAAGGAAGGAACAAGAGCAAATGATCAGGCAAATGGACGATCGAGCATATAATAGTGGCCGAGATCCATCTTCTCAGCGTGTATGTGATAGGAGAGAACGTGATTATAGTAAGGAGAGGAGCCAGGAATCATATCGAGATAATTATTTAGTCGGACAGGCTCATCAACGTTATTCCGATATAACAGTAGAGGATTCCAGGTAATTGAGTAATTAGCTAATTGTAGGGAATAATTCGAAACGAAAAATCATAGGGTAATGCTGGACGCCCTTTTTCTAAAATCCTTAGTTCTTTTAACTAGTGGTTCTAAAGGGAACCATGGAACATTTCGAACTATAGGAAAAATTTGGAGAAATGGGAAGCCACAGGAACTCCGAAGCGTACCACAGAGCTATTAATAGACCATTCTAAGCTAAAAATTAAAATTATTATGTTTTTACTTTAAAAAATAAATTCACGTAAATTCACACACAAATCCTAATTGAAGAAATTTATAAAAGGAGAGTATCGGTTATATTCAACGAATTTCCATCCAATTATGCGAAAGTTTTCGTCATAGCTCAAAGCGGAAATCTTTGAAACAAAACAAAATTTAAAAATATTTTGGATTTCAAAATTAAATTTAGGATGATTGAAAATTTATGGAAATTTTCCATTTCATAATCTATTTTTCTACTTTTCTTTTTAAGTTTTATAAATATTTGTTTTATTTTTATACCGAAGTTCTGAAGGAACAAAACTATATTTGAAAAAACTTCATTTTAAGTTCTTAACGTTTTTGAGCTCCGATTCAATTCTTCTTTGTTTGTCAGTAAAAATTTTGTGAATGAGGACACGCATGAAACAGAAAAAGAACCGCTGCTTTAAACCACGAATACCAAAAATTATCTAAAATAGAGTTGTTGAATGTTTATCAGATGCCACATAAGACCAAAGTTTTCGTTGCCTCTGTTACTTCAACAATTCTTGTTCTAACGGCACTCACCACTTTTAATTGGCCCCATTTCAGTAAGGCTTTTAGAGTAAGGCTCCTATGCCAAGGAAATCATTTTAGGTTTCATAAGTACAGTTTAATCTCCAACTTCTCCAACCTCTGTATCTGTTGTAAATTATCTATATTATTGAAATAAATATTGATATAATTCAAAATTTATTTCACTTCAGATATGGTAGAATTAACGGTGAGAACGCTGTTAGGAAATTTGTGGCAAAATTCGATTATGATTCTAGACAGTTGAGCCCGAATGTTGATGCTGAACAAGTAAGCACTTCCTTCAACTTTGTTCCGCTAAATATTTTTGAAGCAGACTGCCAGTGAAATTTCTCTAAATTTTTCACCCTCTTTTTTTCATCGCTTCATAATCACCGAAATTAAATTCTATTTACTTATTATACTTGTTCCAGGTCGAGCTTTCATTTCATGCTGGTGATATAATTACAGTTTACGGAGAAATGGATGAAGATGGTTTTTACATGGGTGAATTAAATGGGATACGCGGTTTAGTTCCATCGAATTTTCTTCATACATCTCCACCAAACTCTCTAATGCCCCCACAGATGACACCAGGGCAAATACTTTCACAACAACAATCTTCTCAATCTATTCCTCCAATAACTATTCCCATGGAGCAACCAAAAGCCAAGGGTGTTGTGTTTCAGGAAGCTGCTAAAAAAGTAACTGCTTTGCTTTGAAAACATTTGTTAGTAATAATGCACTGTTACAGGATACACTGTTGATGCAATTAATGAATTCCATGGATTCTAAGCCATAATTCATGAGATCATTGATTATTGATTTTGTAGGGTATGCCACCTAGACAGACGAGTCAAAGCTTATCAAAACCAGCAACAACTGCAAAAGGTGCTCAAAAAGCCGGAACTGCTCCTGCACAAAAAACCCTTTCAAAAAAGCCCAGTGACATCGGCAGTAAATCTACTTCAAATGCAAGAAAAACATCACAATCTAGCAAAAAAAGTGAAGGAGCTGCTAAGGTTTGATTTCTTTTTTGTAAAATCTCTTCGGAAGTTGGTGTCTCTGAACTATTGCTGAAATAAAATAACAATAATCTCTTATGCTGCTGTAGGATAAATTCATATCTCAAAAACTGAAACTTTCAGCCTTTATTATTTTTGTTAGCCGTAAATTCATCTTTCTTGGACAGCAATGAATAAAAGGGATTTTTCTCTTCCAATTCCTCGATTTAGTCTGGTTTTAACTACGAGAATAAGTCCTTTCTGCTAGAAAGTTGCCTGCAGCTAGAGGCATAGATACTCCACCAATTGTCCAAATATCATTTTTGATGGCACAATTTCTCTTTTCGAAAGAGCCTTCAGCCCAAGGAATATACTTCCAACTGACTTTGTTCGGTCATAATTTGTATTCATAATTTGTTCATAATTCATTTTTTGCAATAGAATATAATTTCACTAAGGATGCGTTTATCCTCAGGCTGTTTCTCTTCCCTATAAATTCCACTAAAAAAAATCCCTTATAAATTTCACTGAAAAAAATTTATAAATAATCTTTTCTATTTTATTTATTACATAAATAAAGTGCTAAGACTTAATTTAATGACAAAATTAATTAATAAATTCTCAATTAGCAGTTATATTTTCAGAAAAAATAATAGTATTATGGCAATCGGCACTTTCCTCGATACTGTGATCTCTTTTCCCTTCATTTTTTGCAATAGAATATAATTTCCTAGTAATTTTTTTGCTCTATTGAATCTGTGCTATTTTTTTTTTTATAAATTTTTGATTAATGATATTAAATATTTGATAATATTCAAATATTATTTAAAATATACATTTTAAAAATTTAATAGCGTGTTATATGATGAAGGGAAATCTGTTATCTATTCAGATCAGAAAAATAATTTCCAAAAAATTATTTAAAAGTTAAAAATTATTTAAAAGAGATTTTAAAAAATATTTCGCCAAAAAGAGTCGAAAATGGAGAACTGCGATTTTTTGTGACAAAGAGTAACAAACAAAGAGAAAAAATCCCACTAAAGCCGAAAGAAAAATCAAGGAATAAAAAAATAAAAAACTTCAACTAAACTATTCGATCCATCATTCAGTTAAATCATGGAAATACCGTCATTTTTATAAAAAATATAAAAAAATTATGGGCGCTTTGAGTTGGATTTCATAACATGGCAAGCAAAACTTAGACTTGTGGCTTAGACAAATTAGATAAATTTTTCTGAGTAGAAAAGCTCAGAAATTGACTCAAATTTTGATTTTAAGAAGCCGAATATTATTCCACCGTTTAATAATTTAAAAAAACGGACTTTCACTTGATTCGAGTAGAATAAATTACAATATTGTGTTTTCCGTACACCTGAAATTTCAATTAGAAATCACCGAATTTGCCTTAAAAGTGATAACTGCTAAACGATACATTTCCTGGTTATCGAAATAATAAATTTTCGACGATCAGACACTAACGAAAATCGTTCAGCAATTTTACTATTATTATTATTATAGGGAAACGATGAAGGATTAAGTGAGCTATGATAATTTGTTAAATCGATTTCGTCGAAAGGATTCTCGCGTTTATTCATTCATTCATTCATTCATTCATTCCATCCTCTGCGAAGACGAAATAAACAAACTATTAAAAATGCATAGCGGCGAGAGATTGCAACTAATTTAGTAAAATGACTGCTTTTGGGATAAGTATCAACGAAATCAGCCAATAAATATGCATAAGAAATAGCACAAATAAATGCAGAAAAATTATCCGAGAAATTTGAAGGGATTAAGTAGATTTTTTAATTTTGAAAAAGTTAAGTTTGAAGGGTAATTTTTCCTTTTTAGACAACGTATTTGGCGAGATTCCACACTCGTACCATTTTCATTTCCCCTTTTCTAAATCACTCCATTTCTTTTTATTGTGTAACTCAACTATCAATAAAAGGTCAACAAAAGGCCACATGTTACCATGTAACTCGGGCTTCGGCCAATATTAATACGTAGGCGACGGCTAATAATCGAGTACTTCTCGGCATTCGGTACGTGATTTCGACGAATTTGATGGCTCTTAAGAATTATTTCTGCAAAAAATTTTTTGAACTTTGACAATGAATATGGAAATAAAAATCATTAAAATCTCAACAACCTTAATATATAAAATTTCTCGGAAAAGTTCGCAATGATATTTGCATTTGTATTATACTATTATACTAATGATATTTGCATTTGTATTAATGAACGTCTGTAAAACCTAAGAAACTTATAAAATGCTAAAAAATCTTGTAAAACAAGGAATGAAAATCAGTGATCTATGAAAGTCGCAGTGAGCATAAGCGACACTTCGTTTGATTAGTTCCATTGACAGTTACTACTGAAAAACTTTTATCGAAAGCTAATCATTCTTCTTCGTCTCCCGTAAAAAAGTATCTTTCATAAAAACAAAAACATTTTCGGCGGTCTGAAGTACTACTGCAATATAGTGGAAAACTTTAATTATTTCAATAAATTTCTTTTATAATTAAAAGACAAAAATTATAAATTAAAATTACACAAAACCAATATCAAAACTTAACTAACAAGAAGCGTAAAGATTAGAATGGAATGCACGCATATGCTTGATGCTCTCTCTCATCTCACAAATTTATTAAAATGATTCATTAAATCTGAACCCCTAGGGTAAATATAAATTACAAATTTCAAATATAAAATACAAAATAATTTTGATAATTTTACTAATGAGAAAACTGCGGAGTGAAAATTAATATTAGATTACGAATGTAGATTAAATAAAATAAAACTTCCAGCAAAACATACTGAACATTCTATCTTTATCTATCTTAATTGCCTATTCATAACTCTCCTCTTCATGCACATGACGAAATACCAGAAAAAGTACCAAAAATATCATTTGTGAAATTTTAAACCACTGCAAGCAAAGTCCTCTACTTGTCGTAGCAAATGAATATAATCAACAACAGGTAAACGAGCAAAGTGACTGCGTTGAACTCCATTAGGGTCAACTGTATTCAATTTTAAATTGAAGAAAGCTTTCCCAATAGAGGATTCATCAGATGCGGCAACTGTTACTGAAAATGATAAATTCTTTAAAAGGAGTGGCAAAACATTAATATATTATGAAATGAATATTTAATTCCGCCAATGTTATCTTCAAGCTAGAAAAAGAGCGATAGATAAAATAGAGGGCGATAAATTATCAGAAGGTAATTTATTTCAATAATAAAAAAAAACTAATCGAGTGCCTTTTTTAGCTTAGAATTTAAGGCTAAATTGTGATATTTGACATGATTTACTTTTTCTTCTTCTTCTAAGCTCTCCCCATTACTGATTAGGCTGGTTTCGCTGGCTAAAAGAGTAAAATGTCTCCAAGCTACCCGAACCAACGCCAGCAGTAATAATCCCTTTTTCCATCGTCTAAGTCCACATATCGCTGGTCCCCCTTTCAAAATCTTTCCTGACTGTATCAGACAAGGTCTGACTGGCTCTCCTCGCTTTTGACACCAACCGTCACAGTATTAGCAAGTAACGAAATATGCATCAACTCCTGTGGTGGACGACAGAGAACCTGCTCCAACCAGCGAAGACTCCGCTCTGTGATAACATTATTTATGGTATTTGAAATCAAGTGGTATTTGAACGAAAGTAGATGTGATCATGTGATATCTTATCCGCTCAACAGACCCGCAGATGTATCTTAGACAAGAGCGGTCAAAGATAGATAATTTCTTAATATCCTCCACTTTCATGGGCCATGTCTCACAGCCATATAGCAAAATCGAACGAATCACGGCTACATAGATGCGAACTTTCGTTTTTATGGTGATTTCACGACGGCTCCATAAATGTTTCGTCAACCTTGAAGAACACATTTCTAACTGCCGTAGTCGAGGTTGTAATATTGTCTTTTGCCTGACCATACGGTATTACAGTGGATCTAAGGCATTTAAAATCATGCATTTCTTCAAATCTTATTTCCTGAGCGGTCGTTTTTTTGTTTTCGCTATGCTATTCATTTACGCTAATTTCTGCAACATTCAAATTCACATAAATTTAACTAAATTAAAAATTAAATGAAATTAAATTAATTAAATTAAAAAGTTTCTTTTTTATCTGAAAAATTAGTTCGGGGCGCAGATACTAAGGTTCTATTCCCAGCAGAACTAAACCAATAAAACCCGGTTGATGGTAGCGACTCACCTGTATTTCTATCGCCAAGGGACTCTCTGGCATATTTGTCCAATGCAAAAAGCCAGAGGAGCGAATTTAACCAGTAATGGTTAGGACTCTTTAAAAAATATATTTATAAAGTTTTTTTAAGTTGATTTTTTTTTAATTTTTTAAAATTATTTTTAAATTTTTCTTTTTTTTACACTTAATTATCGCCGTTTTTTTTGTCTTCGACAGCAGTAAACCTATCATGGTGTCAAAAATCTGAGGACTCACCTGTATCTCGAAATGACTCTATAGTGAAAGGGTTAGGTCTCTATGATGTCCGCATCTTCCAACGCGCGATACTTCTGAATCGGTGGGATAAATATACGATTCGGATGTAATAATAAAATAATTCAGATGCACAAGCATATTTGCTCGAGAACCGATATAATTACTCAAAACCCGCCAAAGGAGGCGATTCTATCTGCTAACACTTTGTAAGCGCAGCGAAATGGAGACCAAAGCTGTTTGGAACATCAGAACGCTTATGGATGTTGCAAGCCAAGCAATCACAGCCCACATCCCTTCTAAATATCGCATGGATGTAGTCTGTTTGTCGGAGGTCCATTTTCCTCATGTCGATTCTCGAGTAATTGTTAAACCAGGTTTTGAGTAAAGATATTGGCTATATCACTGTGGTGTCTCGGATAACTCGGGGCTCGAAATGAATTCAGTAACTGGTAAATATAGCATCGCGGACCAGTGTATCAATGGTCATTTTCCCAAGCAGCATGAACTCTTTGGTGAAAGGATCAGATATTCTTGATAGAATCTACTAATAATAAATCAATAAAATAAAATAAAATCTAATAACTGTAAATCAGAAAATCCTGCTTAACCCTTTCAATCCTTAAACAGACTGAAATTTTTTTTAAAATCCAGTTACGTTCGCTCCGCTCCTTAAAAAACTAAGGACCAGAGAAACTTTGCTAAGGAATCACTTGGCGATGAGTCACTAGCAGTGCCAGGACTTTTGGAGAATAAGTTGGACATTCTGCCGGACAAAATATTAGCATCGGTGCTCCAAGCCAAGCAAAAGCTCAATAGGCCATTCCATCTCGCTTTAATTTTTTCATTGGGTCCGAAGCGTGGTGCGTCGACACGATTCGGACCCGAGCCATTCGATGATAACCATCTTGCCACTAAGCCACTGAATTAATGGACTCTAAAAACAAATTCATAATTGTTTATAAAAATTTCCGATTTAATGCACAAATTCTTATGCTTAATTTATGCTTCGAAGGAGATTTCCAAATAGAAAAAAGCGAACCATCAAATGAATATGACAAACTGTCCAACTTTTCGCCATTGATAACACTATGTTTCGGTAACATATCGTTGGACATATTTCACCTGCGAATAAATATAATTTAACGAAACGCAAAGGAAGTGCTGATACACCACTTCGATTAACATTAAGCATTAGGAACACTGCAATGCGATTTCGATTCGTAGATGCCAATGGACCTATAAGATTTTAAAAATGGGGTCCGCTGCTGGGGACTCATTTGCATTTCACCTATGACGAAAACTGTCCTACGAGAATAAAACATGGAGAACGAGAAGAACAAATCACTGACCACACAAAGATTTTGGAAATTTAATAATAATGAAAACTTTAACAAAATAAAAAGCATTAAAACAGTGACGTTTGAAATATTTTACACTTTTCCCATCAAATCTTTTCATTCGGATTTGTCTTTTCTTCCCTTCCCCTTTCTCCTCCTCCCTTTCTCCTTTTCCCTTTCTCCTCCTCCCTTTCTCCTTTTCCCTTTCTCCTTTTCCCCCCACCCATTTTCCACTTAAACTGCTATCGCTTTCGCTTATTCGAAATATTGTGAATATAAATTTCATTAATAAATTAATAAATTTTATTTAAAAAAAGCCATTCAATCACCAAATTTTTGCAATTTTTATTATTTCAAAAATTGTTTTTTATTTAATTTTTTAATATTAGCAAATAATTTGTTAACAATATTAATTAATTCATAGTTAAATTTTAATTACTCGAACAAAGGCTAAAGAAAACAGTTCAATTTCCAAATCATTTGACGCCAACGCCCTCAACATTATTCAACTGCAACTTTATGAAAGTAATCTTTACAATTCAAATTTTCGGACGAAATTTTTGATGACAATAGCCGACCTTTAGTAATTTATAAACTGACTTTTAGTTATGGCTCATTTCCTAAAGTATATCCTATTAAAGCAATGGACGAACGAAAATTGAATCGGAAACTGCGGAAATGTCTCGCGCAGGCGGAAAAGTATGATTCGAATCTAGAAGTCTCCGATATTCCAACAAGGGTTCGTATTAAGATTTTCGGTCACTAGTCGGTTAGCGGGGCCCTTAGCGAGTCTCTCCGTGTTCGTGCTTGACGTCTGCCGCCGCCTCTCGTCGTTGTTCAACACTCCGTCATCCTTTCACCTTATCAGGCCATTTGTTATAGAATGCTGAAAAAGACGACATAGAGCAGAGCAAATTGTTGGTGATGAGTTGAGAGGCTGTGCAGTTAGTGTTTATTGGATTAGTCCCATTATTAAAAAAAATTTTTCACCAAGTGATTTAAAATATTTTTGGTGTACGTGGTGTCCTTGGTACTCAGTGATCGAGTGGCGCCTTGGTCCAGTCAGTATCAGATCACCGTGGATTCGATTCTTTGGGAATAAATCTGTTATTAAATGCCAAATTGCACTTATTTCAACACTTTAGTTCAGGTTTTTTTAGCATTTATTTGTTGGAAATAGCAGCGTTTTATGTGGTGTCTCACTCGAGAATTTAGAGAGAATTTTTCATGAATACGACTCCAGCTGTATTTGTACAGTTTTCCCGAATCAGCGGCCATATTCGTTTGTATCATTCGATTTAGCTGAATCTGCTGAATTCGCTTATAAGGCGTTGCATGGAAAAGTATCGCCCTTGCTCGGCAAAAACGCTCTTCCATTTTATATCGCATATTTAAAAAAATGTAAGTTTTCTTGACTTGACTATTCATTTTTTACTCGATGCGGTGCTGCGGGGTGGGTATGTTTGCATGTTTGTCTAACAGTAGTGGCTGTTACGGATAAAAATAACATGTTGTAGCGCTTGAAGATAGAAAAGTCGACAGGTGCCTTATAATCGGTAGACAAGTGCTTTTTTCTTCCCTCTCCTTCTCCTTCGATCCATATTAGTTGCCATCTTTTAGTTCGTCGCCTTCACTTGACGTGCTCCGCATCTTCTTCTTGTAACAGCCCTTTAATGGTTAGGCTGGCTCTAACGGCTACAAGGGTAAGACGCTTCCAAGCGGCGCGGTCTGATGCCATCGTCGACAGTAATGGAAGCCATTCCTTTTTCCATCGTCTAAGTCCATATATTGCTGGTCCACCTATACGTCCAAAATCTTTTTTCACCGTATCAGTCCAGGTCTTGATTGGCTCACCTCGCTTTTGACGCCAACCGTCAAACGCTTTAGCAAATAATGAAATATGCGTCAACTCCTGTGGTCGACGACGGAGAATGTGCCTTAACCAGCGAAGGCGACGCTCTGTGATAACATTATTTATGCAAGTGGTATTTGAACGAAGGTGGATGCAATCTTGTGAGATTTTATCCACTCGGCGATTAAAATATACCTTAGACAAAAGTGGCAGATAACTTCTTAATATCCTCTACTCTCATTGGCCATGTCTCAGAACCATATAATAAGATCGAACGGATCACGGCCATATAGATGCGGACTTTCGTTTTTGTGGTGATTTCACGACGATTCCATAAAGGTTTCGTCAACCGGAAGAACGCATTTCTAGCTGCTGTGATCCCAGTTATAATATCATCTTTTGCCTGTCCATTTGGTATTAGAGTGGACCCAAGGTATTTGAAATCAGGCGCTTCCTCAACCGGCAATGAATTTACAAAAAAAAAGATTTTATCAGCTTCTTGCACATAAAACAAAAAGACTTTCGTTTTATTTACATTGATCCTGAATCCGATTCTTGCTGCAGTTTCTGACACGTTATTTAGTATTACTTGCATTTCGTTATAACTGTCAGCAAAAAGAACTACATCATCAGCGTATTCAAGATCTGTGATACGATGCTTTGGACTACTTCGGACACCTCTTGAGTGCAGACAAGCAGTGTCCATTATCCAGTCTATCGCATAGTTGAATATTGTGGGGGAAAGGACGCAGCCCTGATGTTCTTATTTCGAAGGAATGAATCTGTCAGCTCCCCATATACACAGACCTGCGCCGACGTGCACTCATAAAATGCCTTTATGAGTCTAATGGTTTTCTCTGGAACACCATCCACGTCCCATCATCCTCCAAAGCGCCGCTCTTTCAATTGAACCAAAGGTAGCCGCAAAGTCGATGAAACACGTGACAGTGGGTTGCAAATATTTGAAACGATGTTCCAACACCCTTCTTAACGTGAATATCTGGTCAGCACAACCGCGCCCTGGTCTGAAACCAGCTTGATTAGGGCGCATCCTGCTGTCTCATACTTCCATAAGTCTGTTGAAGTAGCAGGGAAGCAAAAATTTTTGCCGTCTAATAGGCTGATGCCTCGATAATTGTCGCAGTATGTCCTATCATCTTTTATGAGAATTGGGAGCAGAATTGCTTTGCTCCAATCATCTGGTAATATTTCTTTTTTCCATACTAAGAGTACATTTGTTGAAGGTGCCTTATGAAGGACAATGGACAGCATTTGAAAAGCTCAGCCCGAAGACCATCTTCTCCTGGAGTTTTGTCGGCCTTAAGCTTATGGATAACTGAAATTATTTCTTCTTCTATTGGAGGCTGGCAACTGCAAACGTATCAGCTATATCAGGGGCAAAAGATGGCGCTTCATGGTTAAATTTGGCCTCAAAGAATTCTTTCCATCTTATGAGGCGATCCTTAATACTTTTAATTAGTACGTCATTGCTGTCTCTTACCATTTCACTGATCCCCGAGTCATAGTTGCTTTGTGAAGAAGGTAGAATAGTTTCCTATTGTCGTCTAATTGAGCCGCCACCTCCATTCTTGAGGCCATGTTACTCCAATAGAGATTTCTGTCTCGCCTTGCTCCGCATAGAACTTGTCTTTATCACGGTCATCTGCCGTCAGCGTTGGAGCATAGACATTGATGACCGAAATATTGCAGAATTTACCCTTAAAACGGACATAGACCATATGGTCGTTTACCGGTTTACAGTCAATGAAAGCGGAATGGGCCTTGTCAGGCATGACAATCGCTACGCCATTTCGTCCCGAGTTATTCGAAGCATAGTGATATAGCCAGTATCTCTGCTCTGAACCAGGATTAATAATTTCTCGAGATCCAAAGTGAGGAAGACCCAAAGTGAGGAATGGACCTCTGACAAGCAAGCGATATCCGCACGATACCTAGACAGGGTGTGGACAGTGATCGCTTGGCTTGCAACGTCAAGCGTTCTAACGTTCCACGCTGATACGGCTAATACCTCGGCGCGCGTGTAGAGGGTTGTTCCTTCTTGATAGGTTTCGAGCAATTACCCTGGCTTGAGAGCACATTTTATTTACCATCCTTGGGATTGCTTTAAACCCGGATTGCTTATATACTTATCGCATGTACCACCGAAGTATCATGCGCATTAGAAGACGCGGACGCCGTATGAAGTATATTTGACCCTTTCATCATAGAGTCACTTGGGGATAGAGTTACAGGTGGGCTCCCAGCAGCCACTTGACATAATAGCAGCTTTACTCATGCCAAAGACAAAAAAAAAATTAAATTTGAAGAAAATAATAAAATGGACAATGAAATTTAAAAAAATATATATATGATTATGTGTATATACATGAAATATATATATATATATATACATATGTTATTATTTAATATATATATATATATTTATAATATATATTATTATATATTATTATATATATTATTTAATTATAATTTAATTAATTTGATTTAATTTAGTTGATTTAATTTTAATTCATTTTATTTTAATTTTAATCTTAATTTTATTTTAATTTTAATTAATTATTTTAATTTTATTTTAGTTGTTTGGTAAAAAAAAAAAATTAAAAGTTCAAGAGAACTCCGCATCTATTAATTTCCTTTCACATCTGTGTCGTTTTTTCACCAGCAAATAAATATTAAGTCGTTAATTGTTAAGCATCTTAATATTTTTTCAATTTTTTGCTTTTTTCAATTTTGCTTTTTTTCCAATTCGTTTATTTGGTTTCACTATGTTATAATCGCCCTTCTTTCATTCTTTCATTTAATTATTGAAATGAAACAAATGATTGTGAAAAATAAAAAACTGTAATTTAAGTGCCATCAATTCGAATCAGCCGAACGCTAATTCCTCCTTCCGGTCTTTTTCTATACAAAAATTTTATTAGCGCTGAAGAAGAAAAAATTTTAATGCAGTCCATTGAAAAGTATATCAGCGAAGGAAGTATTTGTTTTTCATATTTTGTTTATAATTTCGGTTCGATTTTGAACGCATTTAATTTGTTAAGAAGTCTTGAAATCTCGCAAAGTGTTACATTTTGGATATGTTTTCAATTATGATACGAATGAAGCGGACGAACGAGCTGACTTGCCGATTCCTGATTCATGTAATTCGATTACCGATCGCATGCTGAAATTCGGCATATTTAGCAAAAGACCGGATCAGTTAACGGTCAATGTATATGAAAAAGGAAATGGTATTCCATCTCATGTTGATACTCATTCTTCATTTGGGGATACAATTGTTTCTATTAGTTTACTCTCCGGTACGCCTTTCTCCGACTATTCAAGCTTTTAAAATTTCTAAAATTTTAAAATTAAAAGTTTTTTAAGGGTAGGATAATTTAGTCTTCTTCGTCACGAGAAATATTTACCATTTTTGTAGACGTTTTACCTGGTAAAATAAAAGGCTGAAAAAAGTTCAGTTTAGTGAATAATTTCAGTCCATGAAACACAAAACAGTCAAATAAAAAAGAAAGATGTATATTAATATGTATTCTTTAGTTCTTTTTTCTTTTCTTTTTTATTAATTTTTTAGATTTGGTGATGGAGTTCCGAGATTTTGCAAACTCATGTTCAGTATATCCAATATTACTTCCGCGATATAGTTTAGTTGCTATGAAGGGAGAATCGAGGTATAAATGGAAACACGGGTATTACTTTCAAATTATAAATAATTATAAAAAGGTCGAGATTTTAAGCCAAGAAATATTTTGTAAAATATTTTTAATTTTTTTCAAATTTCAGGATAGCAAAGCGAAAATATGATGTCAATCCAGAAAATAATCGGCTTATTCAGCGAACATACAGAATATCCTTTACATTCCGAAATATCGCTAAACAAAAGTGCCAATGTTCATTTATGGAATATTGTGATTGGGACCGTGATGGATCTATGAAAATACCAGAAACCGCTGAGCAAGGAATCACCATCGAGAAAAATTATGTCAGAACGGTATGCCATTGAGTTGCGAATAATCTGAATGAAAAAAAAAAGAAAAAATAAATTTTTTTTGTAATTTTCATTCTTTATAGGTTTATGAAGCGATTGCTTCGCATTTCGATAAAACGAGGCATGCACAGTGGTGGGCTGTTAGCAATTTTCTTAATGAACTTTCACCATCATCTTTGCTAATTGATGTTGGATGTGGCAATGGCAAATATTTGATACGAAATAATGAACTGATCAAGGTGATATGGTATTACCTTTAATTAGTATAAAAAGTAATTTGTGGAAATGGGTGATTCTTATTCTTATGTATCCTGGTCCTGGTGTATCTTATTCTTTAAACGGGAAATTTTAAGAAATTTAATTAAATTGCATAATTAAGATCGGATGTGATCTTTGTTATTCTCTCTGTGAAATCAGTTTTACGAAAGGTTGCAATGTTATTTGTGCGGATGCCTTATCATTACCTTTCAAGGATTCTTGTGCCGATGCTATTATCTCAATCGCAGTCATCCATCATTTCAGCACATATGAAAGGCGGTAAGTAGTATAATATTCTATATAAACTCTATTTCATATAATATTCAGTATATTCTATATAAATGTTTATTTTTCCAATTTTTAGATTTTTCGAATTTTTTCCAATTTTTAGATTTTTCGAATTTCATTTTTATGTTTTATTTGTGGATTTTGTTTTCAATATTATCTTTTTCAATATTATATTTCTATATTATATTGTATTGTTTTCAATATTATATTTCTACGATATTTTTTAATGAACACTCTATTTTTCTGTGGACAAATTTTACCAGGAAACCATTTGGCTATGGAAGTACGTATAGAGGGCTAGTCAGCACTCACTGTATGATATGGGTTATCCTCAACCTCTGTCAGAGGCCTGGGAGCTTGAAGTTTCCTGCAATATTTTAATTATTCCTAAAATGCGATTTTTTCGACAGAAATCCCCGATATCTTTTCTGGATTTTGTTGAAACGACTTTTCTAGCTTAGGGCTTACAATTTCTAGTGCTCCTGTTATCATTGAGATTCCTTTGATTTTTTCTTCCCACATCTCTAGTTCCTGTATTATTTCTAGCTTCTTTCATTTCTTGTTAATGTTCCCGCCACTACATTGTATATCCAATGTTGAATTTCTGTTATCACAGTACCTGATTCACCAATACTCGTTTGTTCGCCTTGATGGGGGAATCCCACAGAATCTTGGCTTTGTTATTGTTTACGGTTTTATGTGCAATTTCCTATTATGTGCGTAAAGGGTCTATCTCTATGCTTTACAGATATTTTCGTAGGTAATTCGAATTGCTTGGTTATGCTTCTCAGTATATGCTATTGTATTTTACATTTATTATGTTGCCCACTACATCGGACAGTTTCTAAAGCATTTTTGCACAATCTGCATCTTAAATTCTATATGATGAATATGCCTGTTCTTGAGCTATGATCTGTGCTGCCTGTTATTCCAGCTTTTTCTAACCGCTGGGATTTGTCAGTGTCAGATACTTCAGCTATATGTCGAGTATCTGTAAAAGTTCGACCCTTCTACAGTCGAATTCCACACAAAACTGTAGACAATAACAAAGCCATGGATGGTCTTGCTTTGTATGGTGCTTGGTCTTTCTCCACTGTCTGTAAAAAAAATATAATAAACTGTGATAGTAGCGGAATGAATGCTCGCCTATCACGCATTAATATTTCAGAAAACGCTTGATCCGCTTGATCCGACTGCTTTATCAGGGCAGTAGTAGAAATATTGATCACCGCACGTATCAATAAAAATTTTATTCTCTATCTCAGATCTGTGTTATTAAACCAAAATAAAATAATAAAAGAAAACGAAAGAAATTGGAGAATAATAAAAATTAAGAATGAAGAAAGAACGAAAAGGAATATTTCAATACTTATACAAATACTTATATCAACAATACTTATACAAATTAATTCCAAAAGAAAATAAACATCGAGTCTCGATAATAAGAAAATAAAAATAAAATTGTTATAATATGAAAATTGGGGCCAACTCAATCGCATTGGCCACAAAAATAATGTGTTTGGCAGGCGTGACGCATCTCCAAACAAATGCAATTATGAGGTCAGTCTCATTTTGGAAATTAAATATTAGAGAATAAAGGAATTGGCCTCACAAGCAATTAGAAATAAAGTCAATTTAAAGAATAAATAACTCTTTTGGCGGATGAGATCGCTGAATTCATATTTACAATAAATATCGCATTTAGCGACAATCTATTTCATGCTTTCTCTCAGTAGTCCTTTGGTGCATTACTGGTGTATTCCTCAGTGCTTCCTGTATTCAATACATTCATTCAAGACAGTGGGTTTGACAATAGCCAAACCCAATCCCTTCTTTCCGGTTGGTTTAAACTCTTTTGGTGTTATAGTTGAAGTGGAAATTCCCGTTCATAGTGTGGAGTTTCCGGTTCTTCACATCCGCAGCCACCAAATCTCTCTTTGTCGGCCTCACTGTGCCAGCTGTGTATTTGATGACTGGCAGGTACACGTTTATGGTATGGATTTTGTTCTTCGCATTAATCTGGCTCTTCAAAATTTGTCTTGTCCTTTGGTGATGCTTAGGTGTAACATTTTTCCTTGCCTCCTCATCGTGGTTGTCATGTGACTGTGGGATACCAAAGTATTTATAGCTAATCTGTATGCCCTGGTGACAGGTTCTCCCTTTCAGTCATTATTAATTTCCCTCTCTTTATTACCATCCAGCCACATTGTCGGGACCGTTATCGCTGGAATCTCACCAGCTTATCAGTCGACTTCAGCATTGGCGGAAATTAAAATTTATAAATTAAAATTTATAAATTAAGATTTATGCTATTTCTATGAGATCGATATATAATCTATTTTAGCAAAGAGATTTTTTCAAAAACTATGATATTTTTATACTTTATATTTTTGTTATCATTCATTATATTCTTTTTAAATAAGCCCTATGGCATATTAGGAGCTGCAACTCTTTATGTTATAGGGCGCAGTAAATTCCATCAGTTTTACAATTAATTTTTGAATTACAGTTGTAGTTAGTTATAATCTATGCTATAGCTATTACTGAGCTCGTCTTTAATTATTTTAAAAGTTTTCCCAAAGTCGACATTTATACGACATTTACTTTTTTATCTTTTTAAGCCCAAATTTTCTTTTCTATTATACTCATTTATTAGTGGATTATAAGAAATATTCAAAAAATTTATTGCATCCACCCAATATATTTTTTAGATGCATATCCTATGTTTTTGCTTAATCTTTTTCGGTTAAAACGTTTTTTTCGATTTCATTTTTTCAGTTTACGTGCAGTTGAGGAAATACTGAGAATATTGAGAAAGGACTGTCGCGCTTGCATAACCGTATGGTCTATGGAACAAAAAATGAATGATACCATCTCGGAATACCTTAAAATGCGTGCAAAAAAGAAAAATGTTCAAATGAATCGAAGAGAAGGCAATGGTCGATTACGAGTTCACGAGGGAAGCGATTTCACACAGCAGGATATGTTGGTTCCTTGGCAGGATGCCGGTGGTAATCATCACCTTAGGTCATTATTTATTCTTTGTTTTGCAATTTTTGATTAACATTTCATAAAACTGTAACAGATACAGATTTTAGAAAATATCCGATTTTTAGGTACTACCATTTATTCGTTGCTGGAGAATTGGAAGCGTTGGTTGAAAAAATTGAAGGATGTGAAGTGGAAAAGTCATTCTATGAAGAAGGGAACTGGATTGTTATTATTAAAAAAAAATGAATAATTATTCGGGTGAACTTGTGTAAATTTGCATGACAAATCTTGGAGTTTTTTCATTAGTTATTGGAACAAATCACATTGTTTCGCGTTTATTTTTTGATGTATTTTGCTTCTGTCTTTTGTTTTTTTTGAAAAAAGTAGGTTTATTCACAAAGTCCATAAAGTTGTTGCCTTTATTCGGTCCTCTGGTTGATTGAATTGCTCTTGAGTCGCTTCCCTTACGCATTTCGCTTTTCGTTAATACCTGTCGTTATTATTAGCGGTGTTTTATTTATTTGGACCGAATGGGACCATTTCTCAATATTGTTTGCTTGGTTTTGTGAATAATTATTGCTAAAGAGTGCCTTTCAGTGGCATTTTTTCGTAAATTTTTGAAATTTAATGATTTATTCCAAATTCATTCATCATAAATATGAGGAATCTGCTCGTTAATTTGCATTTCATAGGCATTTTTTTTAGATATTTTTTAAATATTTTTATTTTTAATTCATTAAAACACTATCTACTCCGTTTTATTTGTAAATAGGTTTTCGATAAAAGGTGAAAATAATTTAACTCCATAAGTCAGGTTACGTGAACTGATTGCATGGCGGGGAATAGGGGGAAAGTCGCCAGGCGAGCCGCCTTTATCTTTCGAACTCACTGAGCAATCGGCAGTTCACTCGATCAGGAATCATTTTCTATTGATTACAACGAGTCATATGACGAGATGACGCACGCAGTTGAATTTCGTCACTATCGATTATTACGAAATGTGCGATTAGTTCAGTTGATTAGTTGGTGAATGAAGAGAGAGTTCGGAAAGGTGGTTAACTGGTGGGGAAGGGGGGGTACAGGACGAGGTTTGGGTTTTGTGCTGTAATTTTTTCATCGATAAAAATTTCGCATCAGGATTCGTTGTGTAATTTGGGACGGTTTTTTATTCGGTGGGTATTTTCTCTTTAACTGCGATTTGTGATATGGAGTAGGGGTTACGCTTCTTTTAACGTCAAGCACCATTTTTGACCACAAAGATTGCTGGTATGCGGGAAAATGAGCAGAACACAGTTTAGAAAGTTGAGGTGAAAGGTCACCGGTGAAGCAAAGGTTGTAGAGGTGACCTCCATTTGAGACGACTGTATAAGACCAACAATTTTGATCTTGGAAGGTTAACGACAAGGTGGCTGTTGCATTTCGATTTTATTTGCTTTGTGGCATTTTCATGTGATTAATGATGTCCTCCTACATAATCTCAATCAAAAATAAAGATTTATTCAGTTACCCAAGTCTGAGGAACGCAACAACGATTATAAATAGGTTGCAATACTTTAACGGGAAGGCTAACGATTACCAATGACCACAATCTGAAAACCTTTTTTCGTTACAGCTGGTTGAGGTGAATCCTTCACCAGAGGGCCATAAGGCCACATGGTCGGAAATACAGAAGGGCTTTTTGCGCAGCACATGTTCAGATCAGGCGAGGTGCACTTGAATATCCGTTGTGAAAAGATTGATGAATAAGGACCAAAATAATTAAGATATTTGATTTTTAATCTTTAAGGTTTTTTTAATATTTATTCTATCGTGTTGCTAGCGAGGATCGTTGCATGCTTAATAGTTTACTTAATTATTCTCTTTTCCCTTTTCCGCAACTTGTTGATTTGTTGTTCATATCCCCGCATTAAATAAAGGAGTCGCAATGATGTTAAATCGAAGGGCAGTTCAGTCTCCTGTGGTGATATCGTATTTTTTTATATACTTTAGTGGTTGCTGAATGAAATCAATTAAATTGATGTAGATTGTGAAAATGCCTCGTCGTCGAGTGGCTTCGCCAAAACCTTCAGCACCTGTTCGGAGTGCTGGAAGACAACCAAATGCGACAACTCAGTCTCCAAGCGCATACGCTGCTGCGTCGCCGCAACCGACGAGAACGGCGATACCAGCAACGGTTCCTCCAGCAACACCTACATCAAATGGTCCAGGACTTTTCGGGCAGATGGCTGCAACAGCTGGTGGTGTTGCCATTGGATCTGCTGTGGTAAAATTTCTTAATTGCTTTGTTTTCTTAATAGTTCCTTTATTGTTTAAAAATCATTTTTTAATTTTTTCATATGTCTATGTTCTTAATAAATTCGGTTTATGCGGATATTTGAAACATTTTTCCGAAATTTTTATCCTCCATTTTCTTATGTTTTTTCTTCAATTTTTTTCTCCTATCGAATCTGTTTCAAGTGTTAAATGTTCTGTTAATTGATTAACCTTTTATCAGTCCATTTTTATAATTTCTTAGCCTATCATTTTATCGTATTTATTAAACTTGAGTATTTTCTAACTATGACCTTACTACTTACGAATGCAGGGACATGCGGTTGGTAATATGCTAACAGGAAGTGGTGGTTGTTCGAATGAAGCGGTAACGCCACCTTCTGCACCAGCTTCAGCTCCAGCTACCCAGCCATGCGAATTTGAATGGAAACAATTCATTGAATGGTCGGTTTTAAGATTTGTATCTTTGTGTCATTATATGATTAATTTTTGTGTCATTGTATCTTTGTGTCATTATATGTTTAATTAATTAACTATCAACTATCATTTTTTCAGAATTTATTCAAACTGTTTGTCATTTTCTGATCTGTCTATTTGCCGATATAGGAAACTCGTATGGCTTTTTTGTATCTAAATTTTATTTTCAGTACACAGAACCAGGCGGATTTAAGCCTATGTGAAGCGTATAACAATTTATTCAAACAATGTCGTTCTCGATTGGCTTAACGAAAAAATTGAGTACAAATGAATTTACTTATATCGCTTGATTTGATTTTACTGGTTATTTATGATTAGAATGACTGTTGACTTTACGATTATTGTAGTCCAGATGCTGTGTTTTTTATCAATAAAATAAGGAATATTTTGTTAATTACATTTAGTTAAAAGAAAGCCCTGATCTGTCTGGCAGAGTTTTTTTTTCAATTTCATATTTTCAGTCATTGAAAAAGCTTGCAGAATAGCGAAGATTTCACTTGAAATTTTAATGTGTAAGGTATGTAAGCTAATAGCTCAGTCGAAGATTGGAGTTTATTTAGAAATTTCGCAAGGATTTGTGAAACTGGTATTAAGAAAAATTAAAAGGGATATTTGCAGAGAAGTTCGGACAATGATCGGTTTTATCGGATTAGGGAATATGGGTATATGTATGGCGAAAAATTTAATGCGAAAAGGTCAGAGGGTTGTGGCATTCGATGTTGATTCGATGAGGATTAATGATATCAAGGCTGATTTTGAAGCAATTAATTTTTTTTTTTTGATTTCCTTTGTTAATCGCTGAAACATTGAAGAGTCAACCACATTGAACTGTCCATCTTTGGTTGTAACTGGATGATAATCCTTGGATGGGCCACAGAGACCCTCTTTTATTACTAACTTTAAGGAAGAAGGGAAAGTTAAGAGAAAATTACGAGATTATGAGACTGTAGAACAGATTTATTAGTGACGAAGGAATAGTGTTAGGAGGATATTCAAAGAACAATTCAGTAGCCAAATGTGATATCAAAGCTTAAAGAAGAAAAGGATGCGAGGTGGAGAATGTACACGGCCGTCCTTGAAAGAGCAGAGCAGAAAGCAGAGAAATGAATGAAGAATTAGAATTATTAAATTGTCACCAATTTCTAATTTCGAGTATCATGCAAGCAACAAACTAAATTTTCACAAACAGTATTCTTTTTGTCCTAAAAGAGTTTACTGCTATTTTCAGATACTTCCATTGAAACAGGGTCCCTTCGCTTTGCTTGGAACTAAAAGCGGTGTTGGGTGGATCCTTAGCAGCACACCTTTTATGATATTGTATTATATATTCTGTGTAGTTAAAGGCATACTAGAGAGGATTTATAGGAATTAAAAGAAAGTTCAGATTGCCAACTTTCGAGAGGGATTTACTAGAAACTTGTGCAAAGTAGTTGGATAGATTTATTACCTTTCAATTTTCAATTTTCAATTATGGGGTAAAATTCATTTGATATTCTTTTTTGGAATTTCAGTGCTAAATTATTTTACAATGTGACTGTGTTTTCTCTCATATAAAAGATGTTTCAGAAATTTGGCGCTGAAATTGCTAAAGACCCAAGTGATATTGCTTTGAAATGTCAGAGATTGATAACGATGCTTCCCAATAGTTCACACGTTATGGAAGTATTTACAGCAGATAATGGCATTTTGAGGTTTCATTCATTTTGAAATTCATTTGAAATATTTTTGTTTAATTTTCATCCTATCTTAGTTCTTCTTCTTCTAACAGTTCTCACCATTACTGGTTAGGCTTGCTCGGCTGACTACAAGGGTAAGACGTTTTCAAGCTGTTCAGTCTGATGCCATTACTAGTATTGATAGAAGCCATTCCTTTTTCCATAGTCTAAATCCATATATCGCTGGTCCTTCCTCCCTCCATACGTTCAAAATCTTTCTTGTCTATATCAATCTATGTCTTGATTGGTTCTCCTCGTTTATATCAGTCCATGTCTTGATTGGTCCTCCTTGCTTTTGACGTTAACCATCACAAGTAACGAAATATGCGTCAACTCTTGTAGTGGACGACGAAGAACGTGCCTTAACCAGCGAAGGTAATGCTTTGTGATAACAGTATTAATACAGGTGCTTTTGAGCGAAGATGGATACAATCATGTGCGATTTCATCTGCTCAGCGGATCAGTAAAATATATTTAAATACGAGTGATCAAAGGCTGATAACTTCGTAATATCCTCCACTTTCATTGTTTCGCAGCCTTGTAGCAAGATCGAGCGAATTACAGGTTTATGGACGCGGATTTTCGTCTTTATGGTGATTTCGCGATTTTTTTGTCAACCGAAAAAGCACGTTTCTAGCTGTCGTTATCTGGGTTATAATTTCATCCTTTGCCTAGCCATTTGGGATTAAAGTGGATCCAAGATATTTAAAGTCGGGCAATCCCTCAATGAATTGATAAAAATTGGTATTTTATCAGCATCTTGTATATAAGACGATAACACTTTCGTTTTATTTACATTGACCCTGAGTCCGATTGTCGTTTAGTTGCTGACACGTTATAATTATGCTAAGCATTATTATTGTTATACTAAGCATTATTTGCATTTCTTCATAATTGTCAACACAAAAAGAACTACATCATCATCGCATTCAAGATCTGTAATGCTATGATCTGGACATATCTCTTGAGTGCTGACAAGCGATGCTCATTATCGACTCTATCGCAGTTAAATATTGTAGGAGAGAGGACATAGCCTTGATTAATTCTTATTTGGGAAGAGTCTGTTAGTTTTCCATAGACACAGACCTGCATCAACATATTCTGATAAAATGCCTTTATGAGTCGAATAATCTCTGCGCCTCACATTCCATAACTTTCCAGCGCACTGGTGCATCAATCGAATCGAAGGGAGATGGAAAGCGTAAATAACTGGTTAACTTAACCGCGTACCGGTCTGAATTTAGTTTGGTTAAGACTCATTCTGCTGTCTGGTGTTGCCATGAATCTATTTAGCGAAAGGGAAGTGAAAATTTTTCCTGAGATATCTACTAGACTGATTCTTCGGTAATTGTCGCAGTTCGTCCTGTCACCTTTCTTAGGAATTAAAAGAATTGCTTTGCTCCAGTCTTCTGATATTATTTTCTTTTGCCATATCAGAGAATTTGTTGAAAGTAAGTCTTATCGTAATCTTAGTTTTAATTTTAATAAATGATTTTATTAAAACTAGTAAATTTCTTAACTATTTGCTATTTGCTATTTATTATAATGAGTCGTCAAAAGATTTGAATTTTAAGTTTGAATTTTAAATTTGTAAATTTTGAAATTTTCATTTTCTTTATGGTTACAGGACGATGAAACCGGGCACTTTATGCATCGATAGTTCAACAATTGATCAAAATGTTTCCATTGAAATTGCTAGTTTGGTTAATGCAAAAGGTGGACATTATATGGATGCTCCGGTTAGTGGTGGAGTGATTGGTGCAGAAAAAGGAACTTTAGCATTTATGGTCGGCGGTGAAGAACGATTTTTCGATAACACCTTGGAACTTCTCAAATTAATGGGTCAAAACATCATTTATTGTGGCAAGGTTAATAAAATTATAAAATTCTGTCGCTCATTAAACGTTTTAAAAATAAATAAGTGGTTAACACTCGATATTTCTTAGTATGTTGACGAAAGTTTTGCTGAAGAGTCATTTAATAGAAGTTAGACTTTTTAACGAAAGATTTATTCCTATCGGAGGCAATATTCGAACTTTGAGAATGGAGATAATCTGATTAACAGTTCTCACTTGGCTCTTCCGATTTTAATAAATGTCATTGAATTTTCCCGTTGCGAATCATTCATTTAAGACTGGTAATGGACAAGCAGCGAAAATTTGCAATAATATGCTTTTGGCCATTGAAATGATCGGTGTTGCTGAAGCCATGAATCTTGGAATTAAGCAAGTTTTTTTCTTTTTTTTATGAATAAATGAATAATAAATGAATAAATGAAAATAAATGAATAATAATTTATATATGAACAATAATTAATTTATCAAAAATTTTTATAGAAAATTTATGTCTATAGAAAATTTTGAAATCTTGAATTCTTTTTGGAACGAAAAATTTACCTTTATCTTTTTTTTCTGTTTTTTCTAGAATGGGTTTGGATGCAAAAAGATTAGCTTCAATAATCAATTCAAGTTCTGGTAGATGTTGGAGTTCGGATACTTATAACCCTGTTCCGAATATATTAGAAGGAATACCGTCTTCAAATAATTATTTAGGCGGATTCAAAGTTTCGCTTATGGCTAAGGTATTTTGCATTGTTTATATTGTTTATATTTCGATTATTCATTGTAATAGAAGGAACAAGGAAGAAATATCACGTATTTGGTTTTATTTCTTCCCTCTTATGCCAATGATGATTATTAGCCAATTCTGAGAGATACGAACAGTTCGGTTCTAATATAGTGAATATTTATGAACGAGAAGCGAACTGAGGCATAAATGATTAACATTTCACAAATTATTGACTTCTTTTTAAGTTCTTTTTAAGACTTTCGATGAAAATTAGAAGGAATAATTAGAGGATACATTTATTTGAAAAGCCATGGTGCATATATGAATCCATTAAAGGATTTAAAGGACAGAATGTTTGAATATTTGATCGTTGTCTTCTTTTCCAAGAATGCTCACCGTTGCTGCTATCGGAGCAAACAAATCACATGGTGGTAGAAGTACGTGAGTCGCTAGCATTGCTCGGATTCTTGAGGATTCACTAATTTTATAGGACGAATTCTTGTTTTTTGAAAATCTATCAGAAGTGATGAGATTAATGCTGGGGATCCACTTGTTCTATCTGTCTAGATAATTTTCGGGAGATGGGTTATTGGCATTCTAATCAATGGAGTCAGCCAAGCAAAAGACGGTTCTTCTTCTTCTAATAGCTTTTACCATTTTTTTTCAGGCTAGCTCCACTAGCTACAAGGGTAAGATGTTTCCAAGCATCATCAGTAGTAATAAAAGCCACCTCTTTTTCCATTGGCTAAGTCCATATATTGCGGGCCCTTACTTTCAAAGTCTTTCTAGTCCAGGTCTTGGTTACCCACTTCATTTTGATGCCATCCATCACAAGGTTTAGCAAATAACGAAATATTTGGCAGTTCCTATGTTGGGCGACAAAAAACTTGCTCTAACCAGTAAAGATGGCGTTTTATGATGGTACTGTTAATACAAATGGTATTTGAAAAAAGTTGGATTCGGTCATGTGAGATTTTATTCACTCGACGAACCCTTAAAATGAACCTTAGACGTGAGCGATTAAAGGCAGGCTTCTTCCTAATATCCTATTCTTATTGACCATGTCTCTCAGCCATATAGCATAATCGAAAGAATCGCAGACTTTCGATTTTATGGTGATTTCGTAACGACGGCTCCATAAAAGTTTGGTTAACTCAACCGGAAAAACGCATTTCTAGTTGCCGTTATCTGGGTTATAATTTCGTCTTTTGCCTGGCCATTTGGTGGATCCAAGATATTTAAAATCTGACACTTTCTCAACCGGCATTTGATGCATTTTATCAGCTTCTTCTATATAAAAAGGCTTTCGTTTTATTTTTATCTGAATCCGATTCTCACTGCATTTACTGACACATTGTCTAGTTTTTTTTGCATTTCGTTATAACTGTTGGCAAAAAGCACTACATCAGTAACATATTTAAAATCTGCGATTCTTTGGATTGATTTGTACATCTTTTGAATACCGACAAGCGGTTTCCATTTTCCAGTCTATCGCATAGTTGAATACTGTAGAGGAAAGGATCGACGGATACCATTTCTTATTTCGAAGGAGTTTCTCCATATACACATACCTGCGTCGACTTACACTAATAAAATGTTGCCTTTATGAGACGAGTGATCTTTCTGGAACAGCGTCGCATCGCATTCCATCATTCTTCAAAGCACCGTTCTATCAATTTAATCGAAGGCAGGCGCAAAGTCGTTGAACATGTAACAGTGAGTTGCTAATATTTAATCTAATCTTATTCAATCTTAACATCTGGTCAGCTCAACCGCGGTCCTGTTTAAATCCAGCTTGATTAGGGCGCATTCTGCTGACCCATATTGTCATAATTGGATAAAATACAAACTAAAATTTTCGCTGAGACGTCTAGTAGGCTGATTCTCCGATAATTGTCGCACTATTATGTCCTGTCATTTTTCTTGAGAATCGGGAGCAGAATTGCTTTGTTCCAGTAATCTGGTAATATTTCTTTCTCCATACCAGAAAGTAAATTTGTTAAAGGTGCGTTATGAAGTACGATGGACAATATTTGAAGAATTGAGCTCAGAGGCCATCTTCCTCAGAAACGTTTTTGGCTTTAAGCTTATTGATAACGGAGGTTTTTTTCTGTTGACGATTCGCAATTGTAAACGTGTGATTCGACGAACTATCAGCTATGTCTGAGTAAATAGATGGCGTATCATGGTTAAGATTGGCCTCAAAGAATTCTTTTCACCTTGTGAGGTGATCCTTAATATTCTTAACGGCACGCCATTGCTGTCCCTTACCATTTCTCTAATCGTTCTCCGAGTTATAATTGTTTTATGAAGAAGGAATAGCTTCCTGTTATCGCCTAATCGAGCCATCGTCTCCATTCTCAAGGCCATGTCTCTCCAATAGCGATTTCTGTCTCGTCATATTGCTGTTGTTATAATTCGATGAATGCTGGAATTTATCTTCAAAGTTTACCTATATGAATCATTAGATGATGAAAGCTAATGGAAGCTTCCTTTTAGATAATTAAAAAGAATCAGAAATTTCAGGATTTGGGTTTAGCACAGAATGCTTCGACAGCAACTCAGACTCCAATCCCACTTGGTTCTGCAGCACATCAGATTTATCGAATTTTGGCAAAAACGTCCGAGTATAAAAGGCTCGATTTTGCAGTTGTTTACCAGTATTTAAAAGACAATTGAAACTTTAAGATATGTTTCTACCTCTGAAATTATTCCTGCATTTGTTTCTGAATTTATTCTTGATATATTTCTGCACCTTTTTACCGCAATATCTTTATACCTCAATTATTTGTTTTTAAAAATCATTATTTTTTGTTATGTTGTCTTAATTTTTTTGTTTTCGAGATTACTGCATCAATTAGCAGAATTAATCTATCATAAAATATTTACTTCTATTTTTTTCAAAATTCTAGAATGTGCCTTATAAATAAATTTCATTGTTTATTGGTAATTTATGATTAGTGCAAATAAATGGAAATTCCTCATCCTAATCTCATTTTCCTAATTTTATTTTAAACATAATCCTTCGATAACTTTTAGTTTTAGTTAACAATTTGTTCAGTGTTTGCATTTGGACATATGACTCGGTCATTGCATTATGTCTTTAAAATTGGCAATCGGAAGCACTCATATGATTTTTTTGTGAAATTGCTCGGAATGAAGGTTGTTTTTTTATTTTCTTAATAAGGTTGTTTTCTTGGATTTTCTTCTAAAGTTTCAGAGGTTGAATGGCAAAGAAATGGTTGGGAATTTCTTTTTTGGTATCATTTATTTTTTGATAATATTGATAATTGAGGTGCTTCGACATGAAGAATTCGATGAAGGCTGTAAGGCAACTTGCAATGGGTTCGTTTTTTTTCATTCCATTTATTTTAATATTAAGAATATGGTAAAGTAATATCGGCAATAAATGAGTTTAGGCTGAAGTTAAAGTGTGAAAGTTCACTCAGTAAGTAAGATCTCACCTTTGTTCTTTATGTATAGATTTTCTGATGATTTAGTTTTATACATAGGCTGTAAATGGCCAAATAGCTTGTAAAAAAATTTTGTTAAATCCTTATAGATCCTCATGGCTCATAATTATGTTAGGTCATATAAGTTGGATTATATAGGTCAAATTAATTTATATTTATAATTTTTAAATCTTTATTAAGACTCCATCAGAAAATGTAACTTCTGCAGACTCTTTACAAATTTATTCTTCTACGTAATCCGAAAAAAATTATATAACGTGTTCTATTTCGAACAGATAAAATTATTTATATTCCAATTTTTCGAATTTTTATTATTTTTCGAATTTTAATATTTTGGAAGATTTCTTAATAACTAGCATACTATGAGAATCAAAATGTTCATCAACTCTTATGTCAAGATCTGAATTATTTTTTTGTGCAAGCAAGTTAATCATGGTTATGTTATATAAATTTATAAGATTCCTTTGGTATTTCTTTGCTAATATACTGTTAATATCATACATAACCTCAGCTGATCTATTCCTTGAAAGGTCGTGCATGTCATTTTTTAATTTTTGCAAAACATTTATTGAGTGGCAAGGAAAGAAAAAGAATGGATGAATCACTTTAATAGCGATAAAGCAATAAATTCCCGTCGTCCTTATCAAGGCTTATAAAAAATAAGTGTTGAACTCACCATATGTATTTGAAAACAAAAAATTGAGACGTTATGGAATTGCTAGGCACTAAACGGTAAAGTGATACAGGCAATAATGCGCTGAATCCGGAAAAGGATAATTTACCTAATTTATAAGATTTGACCTGTAATTTAGAAGGAAAAAAAGAAAATATAATGGTTTTAGGGTGAAAATTTGGTTTGAAAACTGGTGCTTTTTAAATTATTGTTCAACCAAATCAACAAATTATTTAAATCAAAATACAGTGAAAACTGCGTCAACGGAGCAGATCTTATCTATATGAGTTATAAATAAGTTATAATACTTCACAGTTTACAACTCCTGCCGGGGTCTACATCTGGTCAACTTTTCTGCGATATATTCGCATTCTCTCTAAGTTTTTTGCTATATGCAGACTTAACATTCCCTACAACGTTTAATTAGGTTCACGAATGTCAAGTGTACTTATGAAAGTTTCGATGTTGCTTCTTAAAATAATACAGTGATATGGCAATAAGAGATGCAACGAAACCGTTGTCCACATACAGGGATCTAATTGAACCATAAGTCTGGAGACCAATATTTTCTATTGTTCCATATAATAGAGGCAAGAGATTTAGCTGTGGTAAAATCGACTAGCGCCGATTCTAGCTATTACATTTATGGGCTAATTTGAAAGATGTATATTTTGAGAAAACCTTATCTGTTGCAGATTCGGCTAATATTTTTCTCTTGAGCACAGCAAAAAATAATAACTAAGAAATGTATCAGCTCACGAAAATGTTCACTTAGAAGAAGAACTACCAAAAAGGAAGCTTGGTTATTATTTCTCAATTGTAAAGTTAAATAAGTTATTAATACAGTTATTAATACAGTTTTTCAGTATGCACATAAATTTGCATAAGAAATCATGCAAAATATCCTCTACTTCAGTTCATCCTATGAACATGGAACATTCTATCGTAACTCAACACTTAAACTCAACTCAACAGGTCAGATGAAGTTTATAGCCAAATTTTGCGCAGCAAAAGTGGATACATTAGTATATCTAGTTGCTGCTTATGTTGCGTAATACCGTAAATCTGTGAAGATAAGTCAGCCAGGGCCACTAGACTTTCACTTGTTTTATTGGTAAAAGCCGTTTTTTCTAGGATTCCATTTTAACTAGATCAAAGATTTACGGCTAGGTATCTATGTATATGTGTCTTATATGCCGGGGGAGGGGGGAGAGAGATATAAGGCTTTTACTTGGTTATATGTGAGTGTGGAGAAATACGTAGAGGAAATGTTTAGGCTTCCAAACATGCGAATCCAGGAGCACCTAAAGCGCTCAAAACATCCTTTCAGTTCATCATATCAAAACATGTTTTTAGCGAAGCCCCGAATTTTATAGCTTTGAGGAAGGCTCGGACATTATCTTTTCAGGTACATACAAGGAGAAGAATATCGAAAAAAACACAAAAAAATTCTTTCCCATAAAAACGCTTAAGCCAGAAATAAGCAAGAGATATCAGGTTCGTTATGCAGCAGGTATAATGATGTATAATGACATCCGATTTTGCACTTTCATCGGAAAGGATAGAGCCGTCGCAAAATTGATAAATAGCAAATTTAACACTCTTTCTGACACAAAACCTGTTAAATCTGGTGTTCCCCAAGGTAGTTGAATTGCGCCATTGCTTTTTCTATTATATATAAATGATATAACCAATGTGGTACTAAATTCTACTATTTATCTTTATGCTTTATGATGATTTTAAAATTTATTATTCTCATGGTAGATCAGATAGCCTATCTCCACTGCAGGAGAACCTTAACAAAATAGCCAGCTGGCTATATGACAGGCAAATTACCCTTTCCTTTCAAAAAGCATCTTGATATCAATTCTAAAGGTTTCGTTTTTCCTAATCTTTTTATTAATGGTAATATAATCAGTATCATCTCACACATTTCCGATCTTGGAATAATCGTGAATTAAAATCTCGATTTCGACCTTCATTGCAGAACCATATTAAAGAAATCCTCAAAAATATTAAATTTTATTTTTCGTTCGTTTGAAAACAAAACTGAAGATTTTCTTATCAAAATGTACAAAATGTACAAAGCGTTCGTTCGGCCAATTCTTGACTAAAATTCTACATGTTCATGTTATTCCTTGAGATATCGTAAATCAAGTAAAATAACTGAAGGACTCCAAAAATATTTTATACAGCGCCTCTCTTCTAATTGCAATTTTAATTAAAAAAAAACTTCTACAATATAACCTGGATTCTCTGTTAGTTCGTTTCGTCATATTAAGCAAGATTTAATTTATACTTATAAGATTTTGATGGTTATGTTAAATTAGATTGTTCAAAATATTATAATTTTAGGTCAAATTTAAATCCAACAACTAATGGGCTAAAATTACTAAAATCTATGTGTGAAACCTAACTAAGGTCTCATGATTTCTTTATTCGTAATATTAATTTCTGGAATAAATTATTGAACGACATAGCTTGTGTGCCATCCCTAGCTATTTTTTTAAAAAAAATAGATAATGTCATTTATATTGTTACTTAAAGAATTCACATCATGCAAGAAGTGAGAAATCGCGATTTTTTCCATATAGTTATTTCGAATTGTACTATATTTTATTTTGCAATATCCTCTATTTCATCTTTAAATTGTTTATTTTATTTTAATATTATTTTTTTGTTATTATTTTAACCGATATTATTAATACAAGCACATGGCATTGCGCTCTGTTTGGCCTGTTTGGTTGGTTTTCAATAAATATTAAATTAAAAATTGCCAGTTTCCAAATTAACTTTTGGCCCTAAGACCATTTTATTTCCTTTTTTTCATTCCAAATCAAAAGTCAGATCTTACAAATATTAGACAATTTATATTTCCTTTTATATTTAATATTTATCCTTCGAATTCAGCGCTTTATCGCTCGTCTATATCGCTTACAGTTAGCACTTTGCATAAATCCTCATCTTTTTGTTCCCAAATACCTATGCTGATATAATTTTTTATAGCTTTTTTCAAACTTAGGCAAGAAATTATGTCGGTATTTATTATTTTTATCCTTATATTGCTTTCTCTTCGCTGTTTCCTTGCTATTCAATGTTTATTTGAAGTATATTTTTTGTGAATGCGTAAGGGAGATGTTTGAAATTTCTTGAAGTATTAATTAATTTTTCAGACCGTATGATGGCAAATGGAGTAAAACAATGGTTGGTTATGGTGCCGAGGATAACCATTTTGTGCTTGAACTTACCTATAACTATTCTATTGGCTCGTATAAGCTTGGAAACGATTTTGAGGTTCTATAAATTTTTTTTGATTATTTAGTAAATAATCATGTTCATCCTCGCTCACCTATATTAATAATTTTATCACAGAGCATCGTCTTCGCTGGTAGGGCACGTTCTCTGTCGCTCGCCACAGCAGTTGACGCATATTTCGTTATTTGCTAAACTGTATGATGGGTTGGCGTCAAAAGCGAGAAGGCTTAATGAAGATCTGGACTGATACAGTTAGGAAAGATTTTGAACGTGTAGAGGAACCAGCGATATATGAACTTAGATGATGGAAAAAGGAATGGTTTTTATTACCACTAGCGATGGCGTTAGACTGAACTTTGGAGACGTCTTGCCTTTGTGGCTAGCAGAGGTAGTCTAACCAGTAATGCTGTTATAAGAAAAAAAGAAGAAAGTAAATTAATATGATTTCATTTTGCAAATATTTTAATTTCTGAATCCTAACTTTTAAGGGGTTTTATATAGAATCGTCGCAGATATATGAACGATGTAAGAATGAAAAAAAAGTGAAAGTATTATCAGAAAATGAATTTGAAATCAAGGATCCTGATGGACATTGTTTTTTTATCAAAAATGGCCAACGATTCGGTGATCCAGTTTATAAAATTGCACTTAATACGAACGACTTGAAAAAAACTGTTGGTTCGGATAATTTTGCTTGCTTGAAAAAAACTGTTGGTTCGGATAATTTTGCTTGCTTGCTTTGCTTGATATATTTATTTTCAATTTATTTCTTTTAAAAATTTCTTTGAGGATGAATCAGAATGATAAAATTAATTAGAATTAGAATGATAGAATTAATTTGGATTTATTGAATTTATCAATTTCTTCAACTATTTTTTTGTAATTTTATATATTTTTAAATTTTATTATATTTATGATGGTTGATTAGATAAAGCTTCCTACAAATTTGCTTCACTGGCTGCACCCTTTATCTCAAACAATCTTTTTAGATTACTGGACGCGCCTACTCGGCTTAAAAACTGTTTTTATAAGCGAGAAAAAATTTCTTGGAACATATGCTGACAACCAAGTAATTTTATACATCCAATTTTTGTTCAAATTTATAATCTTATGAAATGTTTTTCGATAATTTCATTTATCTTCATTTAAAAACATTTTACTGTATTTGCCAACAATTAATAAAAAAATTCTTATTTAATAATTTAGAAAAAAATTTATTTGATTCATTGCAATAATTATTGCACTGCTTTAAGATGCTTTAATTACTATATTTCAATGAATTGTATAATTGTATAATTGTATAATTATAATTGTTGTTTTTAAATTTCCTAAGAATCGTTGATTATCATCTTTGATTAAATTTATGTTCTTATCGTTTAAGTGTCATATTGAATGGAAGAAAATTAATGATATTATTGATCGAGGCAGCGGATTCGGGAGAATCGCTTTTGCGATAACCACTTCCCAGGTATTTCTTTCTAAAAGAAAATCACTTTTCGTTTGCATTTGAGAGGCAATTTCTCGCTTAAATTCTCATGAAGGATTATATATACCGTTCTAACATATGTATTCATGGTCGGCTGACTCCATTCTTTAAGTTAAAAGTTAAGTTTGTATTATTTCGATAAAAAATCACTTGGCGATGAAAATATTATATTATGTGGGTCTCCACTACTCATTCATTTTAAGTGGTTTTTTTTTTCTATTTTATAGGCGTTAATAAACTCTTAGGGAATTTTGTTGGTTACTTAATAATTAATTTAACTAATTTAATTTGTGGAAGTCAAGAAATTTTGCGATCTTTGCATTTGAATTTTGAAAAGCCCTTGATTATTGTAAGACTGGCCCATATTTATTATCGTTTTAAATAAACGAACTGTGTATACTAATTTTTCTTAATTAAAGAAGAATTATTCAAGTCAAGTTTTTTCAGCTCGGACCTCTTCAAGAAAAAATGCGAGATGCGGGCACTACAATAGAGGTTCCACTTGTGAGGCTTGATACTCCTGGTAAGGCAACAGTTGAAGTCGTTATCTTTGTTGATCCAGTTAGTTTAGCATCATTTTCCTTTATCCGTTGTAAAAATTCTCTCTAGAAAATTGGAATATCGACAAGAAATAAACTAAACTAAAGCTTGTTTTGTGGAGGAGTGATGGGTATATATATCAATAAACTCATGAAGAAAAAGTGGTTTATCGAAAATGTTATTTTTATTCGCTTTAAGAATGGTCATGAAATCTGTTTTGTGGGCGAAGAAGCTTTTTGTGACTTATCGAAAATAGATACAAATGCAGATGCGCTTTTAAAAGAAGCAATTTTGGTTGATGAAAGCGACCACTGGTTCAAGGATGGAAAACCTGGAAATTTAACTGTTATGTAAGCGAAATTGTTCCCCAAATTTTCTTTGAAACTTGTTTATTTTATTGGATTTTATTTGTAAACTGTATTTTTACTTTATAAGAATGTTTAGAATGTATTATTGCATTAGATTAAAGAAAAATTCTTGAATTTTTTTAATCTGAATTGAAAAATTGATAAAGATGTTTCCATAATGTTTAAATATTTAAATATTTGTCTTTTTACATTCACCATTTGAGAAAAATGGTTGAATCTGTGGATTCAGCAGGATTCGATTTTCGTAAAACCTGTTTGATTCACCTCATTTGGTTATTGATTCATCTTACTTCAATTACCAAATGTGGCAAAGTATTCAACCCTTAGCCAGCGGGGTCAGCCCATATTCGAAATGATAAGCGATAACTAAGAGTGCTTGATTTGTTGAGGACCTCTAATAATAAGCAATTATATTACTGAACTGTAGATTTGAGAAGGCGCAAAATGTAATTATTATACTTCAATAAAAAATAAATTAAAGAAAAAACTGCAACTATCTCGTGTTAACGAAAACACTAAACTTAAATAATAGAATAATGTTATATAATAGTAATCGCGTAAAATCGCTTAAAAAAAGCACTGAGAAAATCAAAATAGTAGCTGCAAAAATAATTAAGAGAACTTATCTTTGAACTTGTTAAAATACTTTTTCGAAACAATATTTCACTACAAAATCGAGCTAAAATAAAAAAATGCGAAAATGTGAAAGTAATACAGATTGAGCAAATAAATTTATATTTATTTATATTTACAGCAAATGAAATACAATAAGTAACTGAGGTGATGATGAAAGAAGAAGTTTTTGGAAGCAGTTAATGCCTTATTTGAGGAGATTGCAATACGCATTCCTCCACCACCGATAAACTTAGTATTAGGGATGGTTTTTCAGTTATTTCGAAGTATTATTAGAAGTTTCCCATATTATACGCGTATTCGTGTTGGAAATTTCATACTAGCGACTTTGTTAATCAAGATAAGGAAGGAAATCTAAATTATCCCTTATTCATTAGTTTAGCAAGTCCAGTAGTTAAGAAAGGAAGTCTGAATAGAACATCTTCTTCGTCAACTCTTCACTCTGATTACGGTAATTTTATGAAATAATTGACAGGTTTATAAAATTCAAATGACAAATGATGATAAGCAGAACCAGGTTCAGGTGATAATCAGATGTCACTTCAGTTTTATTTCAATGGCAAATGAAAAGCAAACTGAGAGCACAGTTTATTCTTCGAAAATTTTCGATTCATTATTTTTAATGCTTTCGAAAATGTTTTACAATTCTTGATGTCCATATTTATCGACTGGCCACATGCAGTCACAACTACTTGGAACATTAGATAATACATATGGATACCATTTATTTGAACCCACTTTTCGACGCGAGAAATGAACGTCTTTATATACTTGCACGCATCGAAGGAGGTCGTATACACATGTCTAAAAATTAGTAAATTTATCACTAGAAACCGGGTATGGTGATCTTATTCTTCTTCCAGTATTTCTTGGCTTTACAGGCTTTTGACAACGATGAGCCACTAGGGAAAGAATTACAAGGTGGCTGATCGCATACTTTCTTTCTTTCAAACATGTGATTCGGCTTCAATCCCTCCCTCTCCATTTTAAAAAAACATTTTGAAACTTTTAAAAAAACTTTTTATGGCAGGCTTTTTAAGAAAGAGGAATTTCCCTCGATCCTGCTTGGAACACTATAGCGCTCAATTACTCTACATCCAGATAAACCGCGAAAAAAATGCTATCTTCAGTTGCTTTATAGACTGCAGTGAAAGAGCCGATTGTTGCTCTGCTAATCGTCAACGCCAGATTGCACTCGGCGTGAGTTTCGTTATCATAAAAAAATACGCATGTTGCTTAGCATCCATTAACACTAAATATCCTATAGAAAAAAGTATGGAATTACCTATTTTTAAAGATTTCTCCGATGAATCAATAAAGTTGTCCTATAGTAAATAAAGGGATTAAAATAGGCGATACATACCCGCAACAAAATTCCGCGTACTAAAAATCAACTTTATTCAACTGTGTTTTATAGCTTATTATTATTATTATTACTCGCATTATTTACCATTATTCATGGTAGGTTTTGCAGTATTCAATTTAATACGATCGCTGAGAGGTGTGGAACTTCTCACACTTGCGAAGTCACGTTTTAGTGTAAGGGCGTGCAGTGGGCCTATAAGTTTTAGCCAAAAAGATGATTTGTTTTTCTGTGCTTTTCAGCGGACGAAAAACCAAAATTGCCATTTCATTAGTTCGATTTTGAGTTTTTTAATAATTGCGAGAATCGATTTTTGCGAATAATTATTTATTTAATAAAAAAAAGGGAATAAGTAATAAGAATTTGATTCATTTAAAGGTGCAAACGATCGACGAATAATTCATCAGTGAAGATTGTTTTTTTCAAAAAAAAGACGCATTTGAATCGTTTAAACGAATTTCTTCTTTCTCATCTTATTTTATTAAAATTTTTTTAAATCGAAAAATTATTTTCATAAATCACTTTTCGAATTAAATACTTTAATATCGATATAACTAGCGAGTGGTGCAATAAATCTCGCTGCACTTCTATCGCCAAGTGACTCTCTTCTGAAAACGCTCGCATACCAATCGAGCGAGCATTGCCAGAAATGGTGAGCAGACACTAGAAGGAGAAATATCGGTGCTTCCTTTTCCATTTATGTCCACATGGCATAGTACAGTGAAAATTTTCTCATGGAATCCTTGTTTTCCAACAAAATTTTCAAATATAGACAATTACAAGGCAATTTCACTGAATTTTACTGAATTACAACGAAATTTATCATAATCTTATAAAAATGCGAGCTAAAGTTTTCTATGAACGAATAGAAATCGAAAACATTCGTTTGAAAAAAAACGATAAAAGAATCAAAGTTTTAAAACAAAGCCAAAGAAAAATTTTACAAAATTTGAAATTTTTTATTAGAAATTTTAGAAGGACTACTTTCGCAAATATGTGGTACACACCATTCCTAGTCGTGTTCGTTGCACGGGCTATTAGTAAAATATTTTAGCTTAGGGATGGCCTAGGAATAATGCAGGTGGGTACACCATCAGAATGGGAAGAATATCACATGTCACTGCAACTGTCGTCCTAATTGCGAATATACGATGAAACTTTTAAAAAAACTTTATTTATTTATCACTTTAACAATTTAAAAAAATTGAAATCGCTAAGCATCGTTTGATTTTAGCGATTTTTTGAGTCGGATTTTTGTAAGTATTACTTGAAAAAAATTTTTGATCCATTTCTGACGCTCGTAAATAATTTAAATAAAATAAGAAAATAAGTGTCTTTTTTCGTTTAAAACATAAAAATTCTCTTGGAACATTTTGTATTTTTTACCAATTTTTTTTGAAAAAAATTTTACAATTTTACAACTTATCAATCTTTTTAATATTGTTTTATCAAATTTTCTCGAATTTCGTGAGAACGAAGGCTATCAAAACGATCATTAATAGAGACAATCTGTCAAATTTGGCGTCTCTCAATTCACAAATGGCGCTAATATTTTAATATATTGGGAAGACTTAAAATTTTTATAAAATATTCTAGGAATGCACATTCGTTTCAAATTATCCTATCTACATAAAATCTATACAATGGAATAAATATCAACGACTATTCTGCAACGGCAGATGAAATCTAATTTTCAACTAAAGGAATGTTTCCAAAAATCAACCATTTCCATGCTTTTTCGTAAAGTAAATGTAACTAAGAAGAATGATCAGTGAAATAGTAAGGTGTGCCTATTAAAAGCATTAAGGATCGCTTGGTGGAATGGGTTTTTTTGGGACCAAACTTAACCATGATATATCTACCCCTTATATAGCTAATTTACTCGTCGAACCATACTTTTGCACTGATAGAAGAAAAAGAAGATGACTGGGGCAAAGCAATTCTCAATTCCCAATAAAAATGACAATAAAGATGTACTGTGACAATTATTGAGGAATCAGCCTACTAGATGTTTCAGCAAAAATTTTTGTTTGCCTACTCAGTAGACTTATGGCAGTACGGGGCAGTAGGGTGCGCCCTTATCAAGCTAGGTTTAAACGGGGCCGCGGATATTGTCCTGATATTCACGTTAAGAAAGGTGTTAGAACATCGCTTCATTAATATCTCCAACCCACCATACTGAGTTTCATCGACTTCGTAGCTATCTTTGATTCAGTTGACAGAATGAGGCTTTGGAACAAGATGGGATGCAGCGATTTTCGAGAGAAGATCATTCGACTCATAAAGTCATTTTATCAACGTACTTCAGGTGTGTATATATGGGGAAATGACAAATAAGAACTGGTGTCCGTGGTATGGTTAAATAAAACGGAAGCATTTCGTTTTATATATAAGGAAGCTGGTAAAATATTTGCTTTTATAAATTCATCACCGATTGAGGAAGTGTCCCATTTTATACTTTATACACCTCCACTCCAATGCCGAATTGATGAAAGGCAAAGGCACAACAATGCTGTAGCTAGCAATGCATTCTTCCGATTTACAAAACCTTTATAGACTCGTTGTGAAATCATTATTAAGACGAAAGTTTGCTATTTGGCTGTGAGACATGGTCGATGAGGGTGTAGGATATTATGAAGTCATCTGCCTTTAACCACTCTTATTTAAGGTATATTTTACGGGTTTGCCTAGTGGAAAATCTCACATAATAGCATCTACCTTCATTCAAATACCACTTGCTTTAACAATGTTATCATCTTCGCTTTCGCTACACATTCTTTCTTCGTCGTTCATAAGAGTTGACATAGTTAATATATAATAAACCCTAATATGAATGGTTTTAAGAGCGAGCTGGGATCTACCTACAGATGGATTTTGGATTTAAAAGGTAAAAAAAATGGTTCTATACTATCAGCGATGGCATCAAATCGAGTTGCTTGGAAACGTCTTACCCTTGTAGCCAGAGGAGCCAGCTTAACCAGTAATGGCGAGAAATGTAAGAAGAAGAATCAATACAGAATTATACGACTTTCTAAATATTGGAAAATAAATAAGAAAAGGAAATGTATTGAAAAGAGATATTAAGCGGCTGCGTTATTCTGCTTATTCTAGTTTTAAATCAACCATTTCAAAAGCAAGCATACAGATAAAAATAAATTTGTGTCATTCGAAATTGTTTAGCAGACTTAATGTTTAAGATTGCTAAACTCTGCAATGTTTCCACTGATAGCTTCATTTATGCCCACTTTTTGTCGAGCAAAAGTGGGTTTATCTGTAGACAGTAGCAACTTAAAAAGTATAGAGATAAACATCTGGTCAAATAACGTGGTCAAAATTCAGACTGAAATAGAAAAAAATTTTTAAATTGTTTCTCAGGAGAGAATGAAAACCATAAAGTGCGATTTAGGAAAAGTGTGATTGCAAGTAAGTGCCACAAGATGCGGTTCAAAATTGATGAAATTGTAAATTATGCATACACTTGATCTGGCCTATGTACTAGTCGAGCAAAATTCAGCAATTCAGCTATTATGCGAAATTATAAAGTTTTTTATTTTTAAATGGAAAGATATGGATTTTGGAAACAGATATGATTTATCTAGGAGAAGACAAAATGTTTGAATTGTAGAAAAAACTATGTTATATTTGATTAAAAATAAAAAATAAAGGGTTAATGAATGTTTTCGCCATAAGAGTTAACCTGTGGAGTCAGTATAGATAATCCATTATTCCTTTCGAATTCTGCAATATTCCTACACCGAATCTCAACCATGAATGGTGGATCATATTCTAGAAATGGCGTATTCATATGCACAGTGTTTCGATGACTCTCACATAATGCTTCATTTCGTTCTCGCTTCCTAGCGATATTCTTGAATTAAGATTTTCTTGAAAGCCATATTTATTTTTTTAATAAATAAACCATCTATAAAAAAAGTATGGTCTATTTTGTTTATTTTGTTGTGGATACATTAAATATTCAATTCAAAACAAATCATGCCTTGTGGTGATGGATCCTTTTGAGCATCTTAGAGGTCTGCTGGCCTAACAGATGTCTTCTGAGATTATCGAAGACTTCCTCGGTGTTTTGTTGGTTGCTCTCTGTGGTTTTTAACAGATGCATCGTGCGAAAACGCCGTCGATGTCGCTCTTGATGCCTTAGGCGATGATAAGCTGACATTTCTGAAAACATACATGCAAATTTCTCAATTTTTTCGACCGAAATCAAATAAGTTATATAAATTATGATTTTTACACAATCCTATTTCTGCATTAGATCTGCATTAGATCTATCTATCTATTTGCATTTAAGAAGAACTATTGCGAAAAAAATTTTGAAAAGAAAAAACTACTAAAATTTGTGCGGAAAAAATTTGTTCAAACACTACTAATAAATTTTCCCATCGCTATTATATGTCTATTATGAGTAATTTAAGCGACTAAAATGAAAGAGGGATGACGATTAATTCAGGCGGAAAGAATGCTTCAGCCGCTCACGGAGCCTTAATCATAATAAAAAAAGAAATTTTCATTTATTTCTGTAGATGATTTAAATCGATTTTATGAAAATTTGCTTGTTGTGAACTTTGGCTGTCACTTGTAAATTCATTTGCATGAAGTTAACAGCTAAACTGACCATTATGTTCTCTTTTATAAGAGGTTCCAGCAACGTTATCGTATTTTGTAATAGTATTTTGCATTCTCTCGCAGTTAGTGTTTTGAAGGATGAACAGCGCCATAAATAGAAAAATCAGCCGATTACCAGCTTGCATAAATGAACACTAGATAAACCTGGTTGTTACCACTTCTCACTGTAGTGGTGAAATATAAAAGTTGTTATGGAACTCCACCTGAATCTTTAATATACAGGTCGTTTAAAGAGATTTATTACGCCAATTCGAGATAATGAGGGTTGATTTTATTAAATTAAATCATATTAAATCCATAAAAGTTAAATGAACGACCAAATGACCGTTTAGCATTATCTCGAGATTTAATAATTCATGTTAAGCGAACCATTTTATTGTACTTTAAACCAATAAATTAATGAATTTGTAATTTATGAAGTCGTCTAATTTTTACAAATAAATCATTGGTATTGATCAATTAATTAATTAATTAAAGAAGATGGAGATCCAATGATATAAAAAGAAATTTTAAATTTATTGTTCCCATTTAAATTGTTATTTCATTTAGAAAATGAATAACAATAGGAATATAAATACAGGAGGGGGGATACGATAGCCGAATGGTATGTTTCAGCTAAGACATAGGTTTGATTCCTTCTGCATATTTGTTATTTGTTATTAAAAGAAAGTGTTAGTTCCTCTCTTCTATCTTCTTATCGTATCTTCCTATATTTTTCATCCTATATTTCTATCTCGAGTCAGCCTTCGACAAAAAGGTCTCATACCAGTGGCAGTGAGGCGAGAAAAACCGTAAATAGTTAAAAAAGCTGGTTAAACTCGCTCCACTAGCTTCAATACTAACATAGTAATACAGATAAGTCACCCGGATTTCTGGACACGTTTATTATCGCGGAAAATGGAACCTCAGCATCGAGGCTTCGGATTGAACAACAACTCACTAAGTCATCCTGTCTTCATGAGCCTAAGTGGAACAATATTATATTTTGATCTCATTATTTCATCTATTGAAGTGCATAATTCTGGACAAAATCTTTATAAAATCTACAAAATCGTTCTTTATGGAGCAGTCATAAGAGCAAAAGTCCGCGTCCATGTGGTTGAATTTCGCTCGATTTTGCTATTCGCGAGACGTGGCCAGTGAGAGTGGTGGATATTAAGAAACTATGTGCCTTTGACTACTCATGTCTAAGATATATTTTACGTCCGATCTGTCTAGCGAAATCTGACATGATTATATTTTCCTTCGTTCAAGTACTAGTCAACAATAGCATTTGTATTAAAAGTACCATCACAGAGCCTTCGCTGGTTAGGACACGTTCTTCGTCACGTACCACAGAAATTTATTGACATATATTTTGCTACTTGTTAAACCTTGTGATGGATGACGTCAAAATCGAAAAGGACCCATCAAAATCTGGAATGATACAGTCCAGAAAAGATTTCGAACATACAGGTGAACTTGGACGATGATTTTATCTATAGCTCAATTATGGAAGACACGATAGGCTATTTTCTCGAAGGCTAACTTTGATTAGGTTTTAAAAAAAAGACTTCGTGGTTTCATAAGCGTGAATGCATTAAGATCGAATGAATTTGAAAACCATAAAATCTATAAATTAAAATGAATTAAGGAAAGAAGGAATTGGATGAAAGACGGTAATAAATTAGGCATTTCGGAATCACTGCAATTAGACAAATATCTCAAAAGCAGCAGTTGTCGAAACGAAATTTTCTTAAAATAAATTCGAAATGCCTAATTCATTTTAATTTTTGCTCCGAATTATCTATAAAGCGTAACAGTCACATCTCACCTCACCTATCAGCACCTGATGCTTCAAAATTCGGGTTGGCTTGGGTTGGGAAAAATTGATTAATTAATTTTATAAAATTTCATTTTTATTCTTAAATGGATAGAAGTACACATAAAAATTCGTCCTGCAAGAACAATCTACAACTATCATTAGTCATAAAATTCAATAGCACTATTGTCATTTAATGGTTCTAAGGAATTTTTTAATCGTGGGCGAAAATTTGTAGTTATAGTTGAAAATGAATGAATAATTTTTTTTTGTTTTATTAAATCAAACTATTTATTAAATCACCTTCATTTCCCGCGACGACTCCAGTAAATCCACAAAATGAGTGAAAATATAACATGTTGCGGCATCATCCCTAGAATCATCCTGCTAAAACGAGGATAATGAGGGTTAAAGTTTAACGCTATTTTCAGTAGCAAAAATATTTACTGAATTTTACAATCATGCTTATAATAAGCTTAAAAATTCCAATGGTTTCAACCATTACCTCATCGAATTAGGCTAATTAAACAAAAAAATAATGTGGATTTTCCACTGTCAATAAGAAATCACCATTTTTGATTAATATTAATGAGAAATTCCTGTTTTCAGATAACCACTTAACGACAGGAAGGTTAACACCTTAACACTATTCGAATTTTCGAGTGTCAAAATATATAATCTGGAAAACCACCCCTTTTACGTCTTGGAGAATCCAATTAAATAAATTTCGCAAAAAAAGCATTACCAAGTCGTTTAGGGAATCATCCGTCAAAAAATCCGTTAAATCGAACACAATAAAAAACGAAAAACCTTTGACATTTCTTTCATATACAACGTCAGAAGAAAGGATTCTAAAACTGAAATCAATGCTGTAAGATATATTTATTACAATCGAGAGGCTGAAAATGTCTCACCGTTACAGCCAATTTTTTTTTAGGACATTACTGGTTAGATTCGTTCCACTTGTCGCGCTAAACAAATAAGCCAGGGAGCCTCTTGGCGATAGAAATACAGGTGAGGCGCCAACATCACCCGGATTTTCCGAGAAATTCCTGTCTCCTTCAGGGAATAAAACCTTAGTATTAGCCCTCCGAACTTAGCAACAACTCAATGAGCCATTCTTTTTTAGGCAGTAGGCTATTGACTAACCAGTAGCAGTTTGCATGAATGAAAACATAGTTAAAATCAAGTAGAAATAAAGTAGAATAATGCGATCTCATTTGCTGAATCGTAGCCCAACCAGATTATCCATTATATGATCCCTGATGACAAATAAAGAGGTAAAGTATTTGTATTCGTTGTATATACACCGAGGTGGGATAGCCGAATTTGTTGCTTAGATTATCATTATTTTTATTATCATCTCGATGATTTCAGAACCTGTCTCCCTCTGGCAAGAATAAACCTTCCATGAACAAATCGAGGTGATACTAATAATGCACTTGTAATCCTTTAGTCAATCGATTCTCTTGTAAGAATTTCTCACCATACTCATCCCTTATACACACCGGTAGAGCGAGCCAATTAGAAATATAAAAGGCTAAGCAATCATTTATTTAGCATGAAAGCACAAAAAGTAAGTAATGAGATAATGAAGAAAAGATTCGAAAAATTTGAAAGCAGTATAAACAGTAGAGATTTTAAAAAATTTTTCCTAATAAAATAATGTTTGCTATGAAAATCACACAAATAAATGTGGAAATTCTCCAATAATTGTGAAGATTTCCGATCGTAAATATATATAATAACGTTAAAGCATAGAAACTCTATAAAATTCTGCCACAGACTGAATTTATTTTAAGAAATTTATTATAATACAATTTATTTACTTTTTTTCCACGAATTTAATTTTTTCAGTTGATGAATATTTGTTTTAATCGAATAAATCAGTGTATAAATATATGAAAAAAAAAGTTCTTGCCCAGGCATTGATGGCTTAGCTCTATTACCAAATCATTCTCCGACCAAAAACGGCTTCATTATAGCAATAAATTGAGCCAGCAAAATAGAAAAATGAATATTTCATTAAAAAATTTGCTGATTTTAATGATTCAGCTGTATTTCTATCGGTATGTGACAATGATGATTTTTTGTGGTACAAACAAGTAGTATAGCCATAAAAAACGGAAGCTAACTAATTAACTCATTTAGAAGTTTTTTTTTTTTAAGAGAACTCACTACTAGAACTTTTTAAGAGAACAAATACACCGCTTGGCGATAGAAGTGCAGGTGAGTCGCCAACATCAATCGGATTTTTGGACAGACTTTACTCCTGCAGGGAATAGAACCTTAGAGAGAATCTTAGTATCTGTGCTCCGATTTGAGCAACAACCCACTGAGCCATATTACCCACTTCGAATAAGTTATAAGTTATATAAGAAATTAATTCAGTCGATGGATATGTTCCTTTTTAGTGAATATATTGCTTATATTCATTTGATGAATCAAAAGAAGAAGCTTTTTGAATCTTTTTTGGCTGGCTTTCATAAAATATGCCTTTTATATAATAATAAATTTCAATAGTTCGCAATAATTATTAGTATTAAGTATAGCAAAAAGAACCATAGACGAGGATAAAACTACCAAATATAACTATCCATAAAATGTCTAAATCTATTAATCATCAAAATTAATGGAATTCATGAAAATATCACAAAATAATCATAAAAATGATCAGTTAATGCAAAAAAAAGCAAAATTCTGTAGCATCATTGAGCAAATTTATATTTTTCTTCAAGTTAATTGATATTTGAGCTTAGTCTTGAAAAAAATTTCCAGTTCTTTCATTCTGCTTACATTCTGCCATTATTTTATCATTTCCCTATTGGTAAAAAGGATTACGAATTTTGTTCAAGATTTTGAACAGCTGGAATTATTAATTTTTACGCAAATATAAGAAAATCCGGAGAAATTTTTTCTGGACTAGATAGTCCAAAATATATTCTATATTTATAAGTAAATTTATGAAAAAGAAGTACGCTTGGTTCGTAGTCAAGCACCACAGGAAAATGCGTTCGTCTTCGCCTTCTTCCCGTTTGCAAGAGTATCACCAGAAGTGAAATCAGGTGATGTTGAGGGTCCATCTTTATTTCTATTCTCAAATGGTTTTTTCTCGGAGGATGTACATCAAATTAGAATTGTTAGAATCATTTAGAACCAAGCAAATCAGAATTATTTTAGTAAGTATTGTTAACAAACAAGAAAGCAAAAACCAAAAGCAAAAACTATAATTAAAATTATTTAATTAGTCGAATTAGAAACGATTTTGAGATACGCTGCGAAGATTAAAAATACCATTTTAAAAATTACCAAAGAATATATTAATTTCTCGAAAACTGGTTGAGTGATAAACGAAAAAAATTTACGGTGCCACATTACTGCCTGACTAGACGATAATTTCTTCAATTTTTTTGTTCCGACTCAGTTTGTGAAAAAAGAAAGAAAAAGCTAACGAAAAAGGATTTTTCTTGAAAAATCTTAGATAAACATCGATATTCTTGGCTAAACATTTTTCGAAAAATTGTGGAAAGTGGAAAACTGTTATTTATGTATATTTCAATAGAAAATTGCTGATTCAAATACAGTAAATAAGAAAAAAAAGATTTTTTTAAATTCATACAAACATTTATTGAGCATCAAATCCATTCAACCATCACCAACAAGATGATGTTTAAATTCAAAATTAACAATGACATCTAAGCAATTCAATAAGGCGTGCCCTGCCTTCTGTTGAATTGCAACACTGATTTAACCATATATTAATAATCTCCATAATCCTCGCCATGGAAAAATGAAGCTAAGAAACTTAATTCGATTAAATGTCAGTCACTTAATGAACCATAATATGGGTGGTAGGAGCCTAGCCGCCTATATTTTTGTTTCCATGCAACTCTTTGACGAACTGATCTCGTTGAAATTATCGCCAAAATGGAGTTTTTCGATATTTCTAGCAGGTCGTACCATTATTAGATAAGTTGATTGCTGCTAAGGATGAGGCACGAGATCTAGCAACAATTCACACGCTTTTCCTTAAATTTCTTAACTCCATTAACTATCTCACTAATGGTTCTTTTTCCTTCAACGAAAGATTTTAATTTGAAAAATCTCAAATATCAAAATCAAATCAAGTGTTTTTTACAAATTTGGTGAATTGTTTGGCGCATTTTAATAAAGAATTTTTCCAATTATTGCGGAAAACACCACTATTTATTTATGATAATTCATGCCATAAATAATTTTATTTTATTAAATTGTCCTAACTGTCGCTCCTCTTCTAGACAATCGCGATGCCAAAAAAAATTTCTCTATATACAAATACAATGAATGTTGGTTTATTGTTTTTTATTACTTCGAAACAACTTATTCTAATCATATAATAAAAATAGTTCAAAAAAAGTGCAGTTAATTAGGTAATCATCATTTGGTTTCTTTTCTATAATCTAAATTAAACCCAAAAGAGATTTTAGTTCGAATCATTCATCTGAACCCTTTTTTTAAACATTTCTTTAGTGGAATACTTTAGTAGTACTTTAACTAAACTAAATTAAGATTTTAAAGAAAGGATTATCCGAAAAACTTTGCTCAAAATATTAAACATAAATGGATATTTCAGGAAATTCAGCTCATCTAATAAATTATTCGGGTTAGAGTGGCATAAAGTCATAAGGGAATCTCACTCTGTGGAAGATCAGGCGATATACTTCGAATGTCATTTGCTAAAAATTAAGCACGCAAGTTCTGGGTTTATATCAATTCACGGGAATTATACTCAATCCTCGAATAAAGTTAAAATTGAAAGTGAAGTACAAAAATAATAAAAAAACAACTCTGTGCAAAATTATTTACTAGGTGAATACTGTAAAAAACCCCATTAAAAAATTTTACCAATAGTTAGCAAAAAAGAAATTAGGCTAAAAATTATTAAGGGCTCATGCAAATAGCAATTGTGCTGCTTCATTAATTTCTTGATTTAAAAAAATGCAATCAATTTTGCGGAAAAAAATAAAAATAAAATTAATTATTCTCCGTATTTTAGTTTTAAAAAAAATTAAATAAGTTTCTAACTGTTATGCTATATTAACTAACCGACCAAACTCATTTTATAAAGGAATTATTATGATCTAATGTTAGTTGCTTTAATTAAAATGATACCATGTTAGGTTCGGTTCGCTTTCTGTCCCTCGACGAAAACAATCGTCTAGTTATCGGTGAGATTTGAGTTGAACGGAAATATTTTCATTCTCAAGCCATTCTCTTGCATGTATTATTTGATTGCTTTACATTCTATGACTAAAAACTACGAAATTTTATTTCTTCTTCGACAAGTTATTATCTGTGAAGTTGATGGTTGAAAACAAGTTTATTACCACTTTAACTTAATATTTAACGTCACATAATTTCTTTTGCTATAACACAAACATTCTCGAGCAGAAAAAAAATTTTAATTAAAAATTTTGCTTTTCATCCATAGTGATGAGCTTTCATTTTCTGCCAAGCAGTAGTGGCCATCAATATTAATCTATAATTTTAGTTTGGACAGCTATACTGACCAAGAAAAGTTAGCTTTCGCAAGAGAGCCATTTAAGGATAAATGTGCAGATACTCATTTCTCGAGGTTCGCTATTTTAGTTATTTTTAGTTCTCTTGAAACAATGTAAATAATAGTAGTTCGAAAAAGGAAGATTTTAAAGACAATCATTTCATCGTCTTTTCAATTTCATTAAAAAGTTGAAATTGAAAGTGATGCTTCAGCATTTTATTTCAGCATAGATTTATTCATTGTGGAATTTTCCGAAAAATATCTTTCAGAATTAAAGAATAAATCGCGAGATTTCTGATATTATTGATCAATGTGTAAAAAGTTCTAAAATCAAGTATTTGGTTATATTAAATCATTTCTTGATTTTCAGTCAATTTTTTCTCGTTCTTCTCGTTCGAATCAAGAAATTTATCGAATAATAAGAGTTCGTTAATCGAATTAATGCTTTTATATGAGTTTCATTCTTGTGCATGGAAATTATATACAATATATCCTATTGAGTGAAAGGAGTCAACAAAATAATCCAAAAACTTCGCTTAAATCAAGATTTGAATCATAGAAATGTTTTGACTAATGCTAAAATAGCTCCCCTGAGATGCAAGGGCCTAAAATTCTTAAAAATATTTTGATCAATTTAGTGGTTCTCGTGAGACTTTTGTCTTTTCAAAATTTTATGGAAAGATGGATAAATTTATAGGTTTGCTTTGCTTGCAAACTGATTAATTAAGAATTTTGAGATATAAAAGCCATAAAGTATGAAATAAATCCTATAACACCAAGTAATTATTCGTCAAAGAAGAGATTGCATAGTGTTTTTTTAAATTTAAGAAAATTAGAAGAATGGATTTTGCAGCATTATTATAACGCCTTAGTGCATGTTTTCATGAAAAATAATAAAACTTGGGAAGCAAATAAGGATTTAAAAGTGAGTGCTTACTATTAGCACTTACCATTTACCATTTTTGGTAAGGCGAGCTACACTAATTTAGTGCAGTTACAAATGTGTGGATTTAGAATGAAGAAATTTAGAGCCTCTTGATGGTGAAAATATAGGTTGGTTGCTAGTATCTGGATCTATCTTTACTTAAAATATGCATTACAGGCAACAATATCAAAAAATAAATCCTCTCTTCTCCTTCTAACAGCTCGCACCTAGGTAAGTTGGCTAATTATAGGAATAGCACGTTTCTAAGTCGCTCGATCCAATGTATGTGAGCAAGACAAACCACTTCTTATTTGTACTTCCTACGGACATATATTGGTGAGTCATTTAAATGTTCTTCGGAATATTAGTCTAAGTCTTAATTGGTTCTTCTGGCTTTTCAAGCCATCCATTTACCAGATATGAATCAATTCCTGCGATAGACATTCTGTGATTCTATGACGCGTCTAATATTTGAGTCGAGCGAAGGTGGATGCAATCATACGAAATTTTATCCATTCAACAATTACTCGCAGCTGTGCCTTAAAAAAAATTTATTTTATACATGATTTGCCGAAGGTATTTCTTATATTCCATTGTCACTGACCATATAGTTATACATTGCAATAGCTGGTATCACTGTAGCCATGCAGATGCGAGATTTCGTTTTGATAATGATTTAGTAGTGATTTCATCGCCAAACGAAAAAACTCATTTCTACCTGCAGTTATTCAAGCTGCCACTTAGTCTTTCGCATGGCCGTCTGGTCTAAGAGTGGTTATTTAAAATCTGGTACTACATGGATGAATTGATAAAAATGATATATAAAACATATTATCAATGTTTCCCATGTAAGACAAAAGGGTCTTCGTTTCATGTACATTCTCAGTCTGATTTTTGTTGTCGATACGCTTCATAAAATCTCTTTTATTTTTTCACAGCTGATAAAAAAAGAAACTAAGTGTTCAAGATCTGTTATATTTTGCTCAGATTTGACTTGTACAATTAATGAAAAAGAAAAGATATTTATGGAAATTAGTAAATATTCTAGGTTTGCCAGTCATTTTTTTAAAGGTGCATTTGTACAAGCTTAAAAGCTTATGATAGCTATTAACTAAAATTGAAGACATAGATCAGAAAAACCGTTTGCTTTGCTTAAAGTTACAAGCATCATGAAGAAGAATAAGAGTAAATTTCTCAATAAAAATGAAATCTGAGCAGTGCTAAGGATATGATTTTTTAGCAATTCTCTAGACATCAATAATTATTTGAGTAACCACACCAAAGGTGATCAATGCAAATGAAGTTTTGTTATAACCAGTACGAAATTTCAGTCTATGCAATCGCATTCAAATTCAAAAAAAAAATTCACTAAATGTCGAAAAAGAAATTTTTGATAAGATTTAAAAAAAAGCCTAAAAAATCAAAAGTATGACATCTAAAAAAACGATAAAGACACCGAAAAATTATTTATTGTAAAATTGATGATAAGTCAACTAAACGAATTCAAAACGAATTGATTTCCTGCATTTTTCTATACTAATGAAATAATTTTATCAGTATATCATAGACAGGAGAGCGAGCGGCCGAAATTTTCAACACGCACCTTCTCTATATCGATAAAAACATCTAATTTCGAATGAATGCTCTGCAAACTGGATCCATTCAACTCTATAATTTTTCCGAAAAAACTTAAGAGTTAATAGCATGAAGATCAATTTTAAGCAAAGCCATGCGAGATTCAATTCGTTTCGAGGACTTGCCAAAGGCGCGTTACTTATTCACCTATACTTCAAGTTTCGCGAATCGCAAATCAGGATTTTGGCTTATAAATGTGATGTTGTAATACTTCTTGCTCAAATAATATTGAATGAAGAAGAACTTCATTATATTGGCTAAATGGAAGAGCTTGAATGTATAAAATTGTAAATAAAAGATAAATTATCTAAATTATCTACACATTAATATAATGGATCTCTCGTTAAGTAGATTCCGGTAGAGGCAAAATTAACAATATTTCCGACAAATTTGGCCCCCTAAATTATCATAAAATTTTAATGGAAAGAAGCAGTAAGCTCGTAAATTAGATGAAAGTATACGATTTTCTAAGCGAAAAAACTGGCAGGCACATCGATGACAGAAATATTTGCTGCGCATACTTAACTACACACTGTATGGCATCATGAAACAGATGTAAATTGTGATAACTTCTGAGAACTGTAGCATATTGTCAAATTTAATGTTTCAGTATATTTCCACAAGCAAAACCAGTTAGTAAAACTTTGTTTGAATTGATCTTTACAAATTATACCAAAAATTAAATGATAATATTGAAAGTTCATCTTCAATTTGTGGTGCTAAAAATTCGAAAAGAATGATTTAAATAAGCCTGTTTTTGAAAAGTGTCAAATAACATACATATATCATATTTTATATTATAACATATTATATATTTCAAGTTATAAATCATTTTATTTGCAATCGAATGAATTCGGAAAATCTCGTATTATGGCGTATTTCACTTTTGTCGATTGTTTTGTCATAAATAATTTAAAAAACTAAGCAGTCTATTGCAATCTCTGAAGGTGACCGAGTGGTGTACACTACTCTGATTGGAGCATCATGGGTTCAATTTTAATGATCTTGACGAAATTCGGATGATAAAGAGGAAAGAAGCTATCTGCTGTTCTATTCCAGAAGTGGCTGCCTTGCAGTGGAGTCTCATCCTAATAATCAGTGCAGTCGAAACAATGTGTCAGTTGGCCAATCTTCGACAAAAATTGCTTAGTTAAGCAGTTTAATTTCTTGATGTTCATGGAAAAGCGCGATATCTGTCGATATTTAATTATTTCCTCATTAAAGCTTAAATTTCTTCATGCTTTCTATTTAATAATGTCAATTAAAGCATAAATTTGATTTAAAAAAACAGAAAATTTTCTATTTATTTATTTTTTTCCAAATGTTATAGGCAAAAAGATTGAGCAATTAAACGAGTTTGGTGTAATACAATTTTAATAAATAATTTTGCCTTCAATCGACCATTTCGTTTCACTTCTTTCGGTTTACAATAAATTTTTGCCCTCTAAAATAAGTCGATCACATTTCAATCGAATAAAATGATAAAGTATGGCAAAAAAAAGGAATGCTGGCTCATCGATCTATGTACGATAAATACTCTAAAGGATACTCGGTGCACAAGTTGAATCGCTAGGACTGAATTGTACCTCGCTTAGTATTTACCTAATTTCCGCATTAAACAACTCCATTAATTCAAATGATGCAATAGGAGTGAATATTAACAATTAAATAGCGGCCAGTGAAAAAGGAATAAAATTATTTGGCTCCGTTAAATTATGTTTAACCTGTAATCTTACTCGTAATGGCACTCGATTTATGGCATTACTCGTCGTTATGAAAGCGATGCACCGAGGGCAATAATTAATAAACAATTTGCATATAACATTTCGATGAACGGCATAGGACAATCAAAATAGTAATAATCATGAGCAATTTTTTTGGAAATCAATTTGATTATTTTATTTTCGGAAATATTGAAAAATATAACAAAAATTAAATTAAAATATTAGAAACATAGAATGTTCGATTAAATCAGCAAATTTGCCTCGTGTTTTTCAAAAAAATTCATAAGTCTTGCAAGTTCAAATATTTTCTAGGGTTACTGAATGGTATAATAAATGGTATTAATATGTGGCATCAACACCGGTTTGGAAAAACTTTATGCTGTAGACAAAGAGGCAAGTTTAACCAGTAATGATACGAGCTGTTAGAAGAAGTTGGCGTTGTGGAAATAAAACTATTTGGGCTAACAAATAATAATTTTGGTCTCCACAGAGATTGGTAATCATAAGATGATTTAAAATCTTAAATTACTTGTTCGAGAATTTCAAAAAGCATGTATGAATTCGTAGGACTAGAATATACAGTGCTATGTGTTCCTCTGTTAGGAATTTTAATAAGAGATCAGCCAAGCTAACTGAAAGCAACATTTCATTTGCTGCTTAAATTTAAGACATAAAATTAAATAAAATTAAACTCAGATTGTATAATTTAATAAAGGAGAGTGAAATAACTGGTCCCATTGGTCTGATCTTCAAGAAATACTACTAAAATACTATGATTTCTCGCTAAATAATAGTGAGATTGAAAATACAAACGAAAACTTGTATGCAAGACAAAAATCACAAAATTTCTTCGAAATTCGAAGCTTAACTATTCGGATAAATTTGCACCATATAAAGCATATAAAAATAATGCAAACTAAAATTAAAAATTTGGAGTGAATAATATCAGAAGTCAGCATGAACCTAACATATCTTTTACTTTTACTCCTATTTATCGCGATTCTCAGTATTTCTTCCATATTATTAGAGCTTTTGTATAATCTTTTATTATTATTCACCCACTCATTCGTTACCGTTAATAAAACCAGATGAGCGTTATTATACTTAATTTTTTTAGTAAATAGATGAATATTTTTATCCGACAAATTTAATTGTTAAAATTTTATAAAACAATTTCTTATTATGGATATGCTACTAAAAGTATTTATATAGAAATATTTAGCGTAATATGATTTGGAAAATATCGTGTCGGCACAAGATTTCGGTTCGTGAAGAATCAAGGAACAAGTACTTCGTATTATAAAATTAATGGAAAAATAATAAACAGCATAACATGAATTTTTTTTTAGCTGACCCTATTGACTATGGAAAGTTTTCCAGAGTTTGCGAATAGAAATATTTATGGCCATTCACATCTAACTTTTAATAATGAAGTTCATTTCCTTATGAAAGGCATCGAATTCAAGAAATTGAATTCATAGCTAAAACTCGGCTAACTCAGTAATTATTAAAAATAAAGAAGAAGAGAAAAAAGTAATGGGGGATTAATAACAGTTGCGGTTATTAATAATATTAACGTACGATCGAACAATAATAATTTAAGATATTAATGAACAATAATGGCGAAGAGATAAGTGGTGTTTAATGATAAAAGGTGCGATTTAATATTGGCGATGAAGATGTCAGCGAAATATTTGCCAATTTCGTATCTTATCTTGTTTATTGATAGTTCGATTAATTGGAATGATTAATGATGAAGAAATAATTGGAATTCTTGGAAATTCGCGCTGCAAATTGTTTTTATTGTAGTTAAAACATAATGAAACATATGAAAAAGAAATTTTATTGCAATATAATAACTATAATAATAATATGCAACAGAATGGTCGAGAGACATCAATGTGACTGAGGTTAAGCCATCATTGATTTGGCTTCTAAAATCTGTCATTAAAAATGAAGTAGTCTATGTTGTAGTTCGATCTTTTAGTGAGATTTTCGGTTTCATTTTAATAGTAGTCAGCACATTTAACCAAACCAGGAACAGTGAGTGACATTAGGTGTTGCTTCTCAAATTAATCTGGATTTTCAAATTCCATTTATTTATATTGTTTATATTATTGGGGTTTAAAATGGCAAAGTTTCTTAAACTAAAATATCAATAAATTTGATGAAATGAATCGTTGACATAAATAAAAATGAATTTAACAAAATCTGCAGTTAAAGCTTGATATATATTTTTGATCCATTTCATTTGCGAAAATGTGCGTTTTTATTGACACTTAAGATTAATAAACTAGATAAATTTCGTGGAATTGGATCTGAATAGATAATCCGAAAATGAATTTAGAAATGCGAAAAATTCATTCCAATTAATGATCATAAATTTATATGAAAATGCAATGAAAAGTCAACAGAAAATTAAAATTTGTTAGGAATAAAATTAATAAATATTTCAGATGCGTCAGAAAATTTTGCTGAAAAATCGCAAAATTTATGTGGGAAACAACAAAAAGCAATTGAATGAAGTCTCCTTATCCGTATTCTTTATTTACGATTTTACGATAGACTTCGATGATGCCACCGATAAAAATGCCACTAATTTTTTGTGACGATCGACTAACACTCGACGATGCAAAAAATGGGATAGCTTGAGGCGCTTCTTTTCAGATAGCCTTCCCATAAACGATTCAAAAATTCGTCCATCTTCTTGTTTTTTCATAAATGCAAAAAAAGATATAAAAAGTATCGTTCGAAAATTCCAACCACAATGATGAACTTTGTCTGCCCTCTAGAGAAATTTTTTACGATGGTCTTGATCGATTTTTTCTCACATTATAAATTCACTGAATTATTGTTCCTTTACTAATATTAGCGATCGCTTGGATCCTTAAAAAGCTGGGACAATTAATTTGTCGAAAAACCTTATAAAACTTATGTTAACTTTTGTCAACATGAGGCGTATTTTATGCAAAATAACTTTGAAAGATTTTATCGCCACGATTTGCATGTTCGTTAAGGTGTTGTTCTCTTCTGAGGAATTTGCGATCCTTTTATTAGATCTTTGATTAATAATCATCGCATGACGATTGTGGAGAAATCCTTAAAATTGTTAAACTTGTTAATCTTTTATTTTTTTGGAAATTTTAGTGATTTTAATTGCAGAAAATTTTTGATAGCCGCAAAAATATTCCAAATATTCTGATTTTGGTTAATTACATCGTTAATAAATAAAATTTGTTAATTGCTATTAATTATGCAGGAATTTTTGTTTATTTGTCTCATAATAAATGCAAAAAAATAGGATGCTGAATGCTTAATTCGGCATAATGCGCAAGAGTCATGGATTCATAATCAGCATTATTAGTAACATTATTAGAGTAGTGTGTTAACCAGAAACTGTGAGCCACTAATATTGAAGGAGATGCTTCGAAACAGCCATTAAGCAGCGACGGAATTGACGGATTTTTCGAAGCATTTATGTCAATTTAAAAAACTTAGAAAAAACTGGCTGAAAAAATCATTGTTTGACACACCTATTAAAATTAAAATATACCTATTTTTGCAAATTTTTTCATAATTATTGTAAAAATTTTTATGAAAATAATTTGCAAATGAGAAACACTTTGCCGCATTTAATAGGGTTCCTCATTTTGGCTTTTCATGTTCGAACGCGAAAATTATTGATTTCAATTTGAATTTTTTAGAAATTTTTTTTGAAAGTAAAAGTCTGATTTGTAAATTTAAAATTTAAAATTTAAAGATATCACAGCAAATTAATAGTGATTAAGCGGTGCTGAACCTGCATTTCTATAGACAAGTGACTTCCTGACGAAAATTTCTAACTGTACTAATAGCCAGCAGAACTAGGTTAATCAGAAACGATAAGGGCTTAAATTATTATTGAAGATAATTTCATAAAAACGCAGAAAAACTCTTTCCAGAGAAATTCATAAATTCATTAATCATTTTTATATAGCTTTTCTTAAGTAATTCTGCTAACTCTGTAAGCTAAAAAAACTTTGATTATTTCAAATATCTGAGATGTGTACAGTGGACAGCAACTGAACGAAATGTATGAATAGAGAAGAAAAAACCTTATTCTATTTAGAAAAAAATAATTTGGCAAAGGACTTTCTCACAGCCAAAATAGTACTTTCCTCGAAATTTTTTTTTAAAAATTAGTGGAAAGGAAATCCTTGCAGCGAATTGATATGCGGGTGCGGTAAGTCTTAAAATTTATTTCAATATATAATTTTAAGCGTAAATGTAGTATGAAAAAATATTATTAATATAAACTGCGTAAAGTATATAAAGTATGTAAATTATTGTTGAATTGTGGTGGAAGGTAATTGCTGTTAAACTGTGGTGAACACTGGCAAATCGAATGCCTTTATTGAATCGTGGATCAGACTACTCAACAAGTTCACAGTGTCACCAAGGCGCACAATAATATAGTCCAATATAGTATAATATAGAAAACATAGGTGGCTTGTGTGCTGGCACTACATTTATACCAGGTCTTTTAATAGTCTTTTCTACTTTTCAGACAGATCGAACCTCTGATGCGCGTTGCGAATCGAGACAACTATACAAGTATAGCTAAACAACTATTCAGCCATCTCTGCTCTAAAGCTGAATTATTTGCAAAATAGAAAGAGCATAGTAAGAAAACTGCTTTACTGAAATGTTAGAAATATTAATGCAAAAGTCGTTTAAGCAAAGAGCCTTTTCTTATAGTAACAAATCGAATAGTTCGGCAAAAAATAAAACAGTAAAATAATGCAAAACATGCAGGACGATGAAACGAATCAATTTAACTTTTAATTTTCAATTTTAATAAAAAAAAATCTATAGTAAAAGCAAAAAAAACGTTTTTATATTTCATTTTTGCATATTACTCATTAATCAATGCGCAGGAATGGTTATCTGATATGGTTGCATTAATTTGTTTAAAGCATCGAGGCTTTGATACTTCAGCTCAGGCAAGAATCAGGCCTCTCCCTAGCAATAATCTCTAAAAATCAGTGAAGCTAGTGCAATTAGAAATGACAAAAATTTACTTCATTTGCCTTTCATTCTCCTTTCATTTTTATTTCACTAATAAATTGCTAATCATCATTACAAAATTAGAGAGAAAATTAGAAAAAACGAATTTATAAATAGAGAATAATAAAAAGTTTTTAAATTTTGTAAAATTTTGCATCAAATAGAATTTATTTTAGGAAAAAATCAACCATTTTGTCAAGCTATTTACCAAACAGAAAAGATTAAAAAAATGCAAATTTTATGAAATTTAGCCATAGAAAAACTTATATATATACGTGATTAAAATTGGCTCAAACATAATATTGTAGATTTCAAATGCGTTTGAATTTCATTTCTAATTTCGCCTCAAATGCGGATAAAATTGCGAAAGAAATGAACCATTCTAAATTGCAGATAAACCTTTGTCGAATTGACAGGATAGCTGGTTTCTGCTATGGCGAAAGCATTATAGGTTTTCTCAGTTATTATAATGGTCAATGGGACCAACTAAACCAGAAATGTTCCCGTGGTATTAGAGGGAAAAAAAGGAATGCTGTAATATTGTTAACAATGGTCGTAAATATTTACTTTTGCAAATTAATCGCTCAACCAGTTGAATTTAATAATTACATGAAGTTAAATTAAGAAACCCAACAGCTTCCATTTTTATTTATGAATTCGGTCTGCAAACCAGATTCTGATCCATTTTGGAATAAATTTACATGTTGAAATCGAATGAACATTCTGAGAAATACTTATTATATTTTGAAAAAATATTGAAAAATATTCCTCTTAAAATACAATTTCTAAAATATTAATTCTTGCTATAAAATCAAATTATAAATTGTTTAATGCAATAAATAAAAACTAATGATAAGGAAAAGATTGCATATTATAATTGTGCAAATAAACGGGATTATTATAAAAAGAGCTGACAATCGCCTGAGAATCTTCATGGAAATGCAATGATGGTGCTGCTTCGACGAGCAATTTTTTTGGATCTGAATCTTTTGGAGCCATTCGTCGATGGAACGGATTTCTCGAATTCGAAAAGGTGGCTGGAAAATGATCTTTCACTTTAGAAATTAATATAAAACATATGATTAAAATATTTTGACATTTTCAAGGTAAGAATAAAAATAAGCATGTAAAAAAAAAACTTAACGATAAATTATGGGCAAAAATTATTGACTGTGGATTGCAATCGTTTTGCGAAGAAGCAAGAAAAAGTGCAAAAGTAATTGAGTTTTTTGGATCAGAGAACTGCGGACAGAAATGCAGGTGGAACTTTAATTGAATTTCACACTCAGTGTCAGTAAGCATAAATTTTTGATTTTTTTCATTTCTCTCGCCAGTTGACACTGTTTGCATCGACAAAAGTTTAGAAAAATACTTTAACAATAATTAAAATTTAATATAAATACATTTAATATTTTTCAATTTAATTTAATAAATCAAATCAAATCAAATACTTTTATACTCAAAAAGAACAGACGGATATATATCGATATATTCTTATATTAAACTGCAAATATTCAAGGATTTATTGATAAAAATCTAATGAAACTAACAGTTTTCTTGATTGATACTCGATAATTCCGTAAAATTTTTTGCATTTACACCATAAAATCGGTTCATCGCCAGAAATTTCGAATTCCTTGATGGGTATTCCTATCAAAAAATTTTTGTTATTATAACTTTAACTAATCTTTAAATTAGAAAAATTAAATCGCTATATTTAATGGATTGATTGTTAAGCGAATTTTATTCTAAAAAAACTTGAAATGAAATTGGGATAGTTTCGGTTGAAAAAAAAGGGTAAAAAATGATAGTTGTGGACATTAAGAAGAAAATTTCTTTGCAGAAATTTTAGAGGGAATTTGGATTTCTTATCCCAGATGGCATGTTGTCAAAAAATTTTCGTCATTGCTTAGAGCAAAAATCTACTGAAAAACGATATTTATGAGAATTATGCTGGGTTCAAAAAAACTAACCAAATCACTGTTGGTGTTCAAAACCTAAACTCACAAATTATACGCTGTCTTATCATAATGATTATTATTCTTCGACATAGTAAAGCCCAAAATGATATGAAAAAATTTCTGCTAGGCTATCATTGAAGATTTGGCTAAAAATCAACTAAATTTATATAAAGACTGAATAAACCTGCAATAAAGAAGTTAAAGTATTAATATAATTGATCGCAGCTTTCAAAATCTTTAATTTCGAAACACGTTTTAAATTCGTCCGGATCGATGGAAGATGACCTTTGAGGTCAACAAATGCCTCAAAATCAACAGATAATTTATTAGCAATTATGGAGTTATATTTTTATATTTTATAGCAGTGGTTTTTTAAGTATGATATCGGTTTTTTTTAATTAAGCGATTGGATCATAGTAAAAAACCTATTTTACATAAGTTTAGCAAGTAAAATTATTCACTCAACGTTTTCATTTCATCGCAGCAGTTTTCTACATGGTCAGGCAATTATTATTTTACAAGTACTAATATTGATGATTACCCATGTTCCTTGAAAAAGTTTAAAGAAGTTTCATTGGCCATTCCTACGCAATAAAAAACTTTTTTGCGTTACCTGGTTAACGATATGGACTCGAGTTCGTTCCCGTTCATTTCGTTTTGTTACAGCCATTGGAGGTTTATTTTTTGCATATTTCATTTCTAATGGCCTTTTGTCAAAATTCTTTCTTCCTTTCTTCACTGCCTTCTTCATTTGTTTTTTTCCTCTTCCTGAAAAATAAATGATTCTTTTAGGTGGCTGGTACTTAAGTTGTTCAGTTCTTCATTTTAAATTATTTCAAATTATTTATTATATATCAAATGCATCAATATTCAGACTGGAAAGTAAAGCTCATTTGATACTTTCTGCTCTTAAGTAAATAATCATTCTATCAAAGAAGATAATGATGGAAATAAATTTTAATAAATTTTAGTATTTACCATTATCATAGTTATTGATGCCATCATTATTTTTCAAATTCATTGAATAGCCTTCACTATATTGAAGATTTGTTTCCGGCATATGGGGAATTGAATCATTTTTCTCACAGATCACAATGTTAGGATTAAAAGGCCATGGAATAGGTTTTAAATAATCTGGATTATTTGTCGTTTGCATTACAAATTTTTATATTCTTTAATATTTTTTTTCAGTTTTTCATCCATCAGTTGTGGAAGAATAAACTCTTGAAATTTCTGTAAATATCTGATATCTGATACTAAATATCTGATAAAGAAGCATATTTTTCTCTGATAATTTAGGGAATTATATATTTATTTAGTTGGTTGCATAATATTTTCAAAGCCTCTGCTTTTTTAGGCAAAATTATTGGAAAGTTTGTTTAACTGATAAACAAGCAAACATTTATTCCATTAGTGATTTATTCATCACTTTCAAAATTCTTTTAGCGAAGTTCAAGATATTTTTTATAAAAACTTTTTAAATATAAAAAAAATATATAATATATTTAAATATAAAATAACTTTTAACTTTTTAACTTAATAATAACTTTTTAAATATAAAAAAAATAAAATATGTAATATATTTAAATATAAAATAAATAAAATAAAATAAAAAACTATTCAAATATAAAATAAATTGATTTGGCCTATTTGAATAGGAGAATAGTGTGATTCAGAAATATGAAGTGCAGCCATGGCCTTAATCAATAATATAAATTACTTATTTACTAAAATGAAAAAATTTCTCCCTTGTCACCGGCTGACAGAAGTAACTGGTCGAGTTTCTTGGACAAAGTTCGCTAATTTGCTCCGATACTTATTTGTTCATTTTCTAAGAATTTCTGCTAAATTTTTAGCTACCATCGAAGAATTAACTGTATTCTTTTCTTATCACATTTTTTGAACGCAAAAAAATTTAAAAAACAATAAATTTGTAAATCATATAACATATTAATATAACATATATTTGTAAATCATATAACATATTATAAATATAAAATAATACAGCAAATAACTAATCGAAAAAGAATAGATATATTCAGATAAGCAATCGAAACAAATTTTCGTTATAAAAACAATAAATTTACTTTATCTTTGACAGTTTTAACTTAATGACTTGGAATTTCAACTTAGTTACGCCTTATAAGCCATACAAGAATCAATAATAAAGATATTTAATAATTCACCAGAAATCTATGCTGTAATGGAACTTTAAATTATAAAATTCGTTGAAGAAGTTGATTAAATGGCATTAAATGACTTATTAATAATATATGAATATCGCGATACATTTGTTGTTTGATCGACTTACATTTGATTTCAAATTGTGATAGAATTATTAATAAGTTTGAAGTTAAAAATTTAACCAAAATATTTCAGAAAAATAGCACTATGAAAACCTATTATTGAGTTATTGGACGAAACAAAAGGTCATCTAAATTTCTGAAAGAAAAAAATTCTTTCTTTTCGAATTAACTGAAGGAACAATTTTTTCTTCCCTTTGGCAGTAGCATTTATTGGGCATCTTGTCCTTTAGTTAAGATTATATTTGTGATTTAATGACAGCAGTTAAGATGAAGGAGAATATTGAGATAGTTCCATGTTTCATGGAATAACTTCGTATCCATCAGTACCATAGGCGAAACATCTTTCCTTCGTCCTAGATGGTCATATCAAACAAACAAAATTGGATATTCTCCAGATCCACACTAATTTTTTCAAGTACCATCTTCATTAGAATAGTAAAGAGGTGTTTATATCAAACTTGAAGTAAACGGTCAAGGTTTTTTTTTGGATTTTTTTAAAAAACTTCATAAATATTTGTTGGAGATAGTTTATTTGTAATAATTTTTCACAGTTCCAGTTCTACCTCAACCTTATTTGTCATTTAGCAAACTTGCCGTTTGTTATTTTGTACTTGCCACTTCATGCAGCGATTTTCTTCGTCCATCGACATTGTGGATTATAAGCTAATTGCAGATAAAGTTGGATTTAATCCTCAAATTCAATTTTTTTGGCTGTAGATGATCATAATAAAATTATTATATTGGAATCTACTGTAGGAATGCCTTTTTACTAGGTTTATAATGTACGGATTTTTGGTAGCATATACTTCAACATATATAAATGATAAACTTCTTATTAATTACCATCCTTTAAGCCCTTATTAAATCAAGAGAGATTCTTGGAGGAGTATCAGTCCTTTCGTTTATATATCAATAGAAAATCATCATACCTTGATACTGTTTTATAATATAGGCCGCTGCAAAATATTGTTTCATCATAATCTTCTGTTTCGATATCCCGAATCTTTTCTCTTTAATCTTCTTCGACAACACTTTAAATTGTGTCGTATTCTTACGCGATGTTCCTGCAGGAAAATCGCAAACTCGATTATACTAGCCCTGCTTGATGCCGCTATATTTTCTTAACATACTGCAATCTTCTGATACTCCTAAAAATCCCCCACTGTTTGCGAAATCTCAACTATTCGCGAATTTTTTTCTGGATAAGGGATCGGCCAAGAGAAGAAAGCTTTTGTATATTATTATAATGGAATATTGTAATACATTATAATAAAGGTATGATGATAACCCACTGATATATAGAGGAAAGGACTGATACTCCTAAGAATCTCTCGATTTAGATTTAGTTTAAATGGATGTTATCAAGACATGTTTTATCATTTATTATAGTAACTTTGTTTATTTCTTGCATAGTTCACCATATATGGTCCACTGAACTTTTACTAAATCCAAATGGCTAGTGAGTTGAGCGCAAACTTAACAACTTATTGTCTATTTGCAAACAAGATTTGACATTTGTGATAATGTGATTTGTGATAATTTTGCAATACAGTTGCATTTTTCTCTTCATTTTTTAAAATTTAATCATATTTAATCAGAATTTTTAAAAGTTTAAGCAAGTTTAATTCGATTTAAATTTAAAGGCATTTTAATTCAAAAAATATTTAGAAAAAATTTATCGCAAAATTTTAGAAATTTTAGAAATCTTTGCTTTATTCTCAAAGGAACGAACGATGAGCAATTTTTAACGAATTTCTTGTGTTCAATGAAAGCGAAAATTTTTTAATAAAAATTACGACGTATTGTAAAAAAATACGAGGAATGTATATACATACACGAGTAAATCAATTGAAATTTATTCATTTCACTAGAAAGGGACTTTCACTAATGCAATTCATTTAGGCCGTTTTTGCAAATAATTATGCCATTTAATTTTTATTCAAAATATCGATCACTACTTCTTTTAATCTTCAATGTGATTGTCGCAACTGTATGGTTTCATGATGGAGTTTGTCGGCTGAATCAAATCTTCGATCAGATTTCGATTTTAGAATAATTTTCGTTCACTTGAATTTCAATTTGATCTTATTTTATGGTATGTTAAAAGGTATCTCTAGAGTTAACTATTTTGGCTAGGCGCGCCCCACTGGCTGTTTGAGGTCACTTGGTGAGCGAAGAGCGAAGGAAAAAGATTGGTTACACTATTCAGCTTTTTGTCTCAAATTTTTTATTTATAGTTTTTCAATTAAATTTAAAATTCGATGTGTTATAATTATTTTGCGTTATTTCTTTTTAATGGTTAATTTAAAATCATTAAATGTGCTATTACAGAATATTTCGTCTAAAATACTGGAAGTATTGTGAAATAATTATAAAAATGGATGTTAACGGTTCAAATTTATTCCCACTGATCGTAACTATCCGAATCATCCCTTAAGATTTTTTAATTTTTTTTGAATGAGCTTTAACTGTTGTCTATGAATTGTTCAAAATGATTTATGAATCAATTCTGATATCTAATACTGCATAATATTTAATTTTTTTTTAACAAATCGTTTTTTCTTTTTTTTAGGAACCCTTACCATCACTGGTTAGACTCGCTCTGCTAGCTTGTCGCACTAGACAAATGTGCCGGAATGTCCCTTGACCACAGAAGTACAGAGGAGTCGTCATCATCGCTCGGATTTTTGGACAGGTTTACTTCTGCTGCGAGTAGAACATCAGCATCAGCATTCCGAATTGAACAACAGTCCACTAAGCCATTCTACTCCCCAAATTCTTATCATATAGTTTCACCATTTCTTGTTTAACTTTATTTATTATAGTGATATGACTCTCTTTCACCGTGAATGGTATGAACGAGGAATAGAGATACTAATGAATCTTTAGCACCAAGTTATCATTTTTAATGGAAGATTTATTCTGATTATGCGAAATAAATTCAAATAATTCAGAGAATATAGAAAAATAGAAAGCTCAACGGTAGAAATAGAAATAGTTACGCCAATATTTCTCAATTAAAGTAAGTAAGTAAACCTCCTAGCTGCATATAAAAGTTGCGAACGATACTTAAACTTGGGTAATTAAACCTTTTGTTAAAAAATCCACAAAAAAAACTCAAATGAACCAAAATTTTTGCGATTATTATGTGACCAGAAATGGCACCAATAACACGTTTTAAGTGATCAAAAGAAAAAAAATAAAATGAAGAGCATAAAAAAAAGAATTAAAAAATAAAAATTGACTATTGATCATGAATCGTTCTTTTGGCATATTAATGGTAATTTCTTTAGTAGGCACAATGATCGTGCCAAATAAATTTTTTATTTTTTTTTCAAGAGTCCTCTCATTTACTGGCTAAACTCGCTCCACTGGCTTATCGCATTGGGCGATATGCCAGGGAGTCCCTTGACGATAGAAATACAGGTAAGTCGGCAGCATCACCCATATTTTTGTACAGGTTTATTCCTGCGGGGAATCGAACCTCGGCGCTCCAAACTGAACAATCATTAATGCCAAATAAATTTTTTATAATTTAATGTTTACTAGATTTCAATATTGCGCTTTATAGAGGAAGAGAATCATTCGCCAAAGCGACGAAATTCTCGGTTCGGTTCGTCAATTTTATGTACTAACTGGTATATGAGTCGCGTTACTTTTATTCTACAAAAACATTCATTGGAAATGATATTAATGGTACTCGATGAACAAAATGTAATCACCACTTTTTAGTCATTACACCATTTTTTCTTTAGTGTTACAAGACAACCAATTTAAAAACTACATTGCGCGATACTCGTAAGCCACAAGGAAAAGCAAAAAAACGGCATGGAATTTTCATAATTTATTAATATGATATGATAATATGTTCATTAAAGCGACTCTGCTTCAAACTTCATTTGCATAATGTTTAAGCATTTGTAAAGGAATTAATTTTTCATGCTCTCCATTTTTTGATGAATTACATAAATTACAACTTGCATCGAAAGATACCTTGATTTCGACGAGGAATTTTAGAAAAATCGTTCTCTTAGTCTAAAATTCCGAATGGATGAAGATACGAGGATACTAGCTAAACTACTTCTTTGCGACTGGCTAATCTAATAGTTGGTTTTATGATATTCGGATCTACCTTTCCACTCAGCTGCAGATTACTCACTTTGCTATTCTAACCAGCTGCCAATTTCTACTAGATTTGCTGTCCTTGTTGTCAAGAATAATGCCTTAATGCCTTTCTCTACTCTGTATATAAATTTGCTCGAGCATTTCGATACCTTCAATTAGCTCTCGAAGTCAATTTGATTTTGATGCCATGCATCCCAGAATTTTTAATGTCCTTTGTTCGCATTAGATGGGTCAGCTTTATACTCGTAATTCAAATTCTTATCCATCAACAAGCATTTCCTTGTCATTTGTCACCTGGGCGAATAATAAGGTACTGGTTTTCTGTTAAGGAAATTAGTGACCGAAGATTCACAATATTTCACTAAAATCAATTTTTTTTCATTTAAGAGCTTTTTATCAACCATTCTTTTCATTTTTTTAAAAGAGTCCTCATCATTACTGGTTAGACCCGCTCCACTGGCTTTTTACACTGGACAATATGCCAGGAAGTCCCTTGGCGATAGAAATATAGATGAATCGCCTGCATTGTCCGTATTTTTGCACAGGTTTACTCCTGCGGGGAATCGAACATCGGCACTTCCAATTGAGCAACAAAGGAGCCACTGAGCCATTCTATCCCCATTCTTTCCATTACATTTTTTGTAATGCTTATCATAGATTTTTTTTTAATAGAATTCTTCTTGTTAAGGCGCATGCGGTATTGCAAACTTCCAGCTCACTTTTGTAATCATTCTTACCATTTAGTATTGAGATAGAAACTTGAGAACTTTCGAACTTTCGAAGTTTGCATCTTGTGGAGAATCTGCGAAACAGATAGATGAAAAGTTTGATCTTGAGCTGTCTCTAAACAGAGATAGCCTGAGTTGAACAAGTAACAAAAACTACTCAATTCTTAACAACAGGGTCATCTTTGCGAATATTTGGAGATCTATGTCCAGCTCAGACTTATTCTCTGAACTCTGCTATCAGGAATATCGAGAGCTTGAACGATTTCTCATCGCATCTTCTATGCAGTTTCCATGCACCTTATGCAGTTCTTTCTTATTACAATTTTCACAACTTCTACGGTTTGAAATCCAATGTCCTCGTCGTAGTTGAATTGTATGCTATTCCCATATGTACAGTGAAGGAATATGAATTAGATTAATTTGCTTTTCAGAAGAAATTGCTTGATTTGATCTGGGCACCTAAAAATGTGGTGCTCACCTTCGAATGCTTCTACTTTCCAAAAAATTTTCTGGTTCAATTTTTTCCGCTTTATCTCTGCGAACCTGGCGCTAACCAGCTACAAGTTTGAATTTGTTAAATAAATTTCATTCTAACCTATAATTGATATCCATTTTTCTCAAAGTTTTACAATGTTTCGTGAAGAATTTTCTTACATTTCCATTACTGTTAGCATAATATATGAGTTCATCAGTTGAATTGCTTAAAGATCGCATTGAATATTAATTTGTTGACAACCTGACATCTCTTGACTAACCAGGTTTATTTGCATATCAAATCAGAATCAGAATCACCATCCCCCTCATATTTTTTTATAAATCAATTCAGTGGTGGATCTCTTTGCTGGATCTATTGGGTTTTGATGGGAAGGAACATAACATCTCTCAACGACTTTTGTCAGTGATAATCTTTACTAATCTATTTTAGATAATTCATAATAATAGATAACTCATTTTTGTTTCTTTTGCACTGTTGATCTAATCCAGAACATCACTCCACACTCCACAAAAATTGTGACATTCTTACAATGGTGACATGTCCCACAAAATAATTCTGTTCGAGAGGTTATAAGGGGAATAAGTCTACAATCGATCAAGGTCGTTTTAGTATTGGGATTATCAATGAATTTATGGGAATTAATCTTGGTTTGGTCATCATGATCTTTGGCGCTCTTCATCCACATTAGTGACTTTAAAGGCTACAACAGCTCTTGCTTATGCATGGGCGAAACAACATAATTTGATGTGCTGGATTTTTTTAGATTTCCAAAGTAAAGGAACATCAAGGATTCGAACCCATACTGAAACAACGACGATCGTTATATCTCCTGTCCTACCTTATTACCCTTAATCTTTGCTAAAATTTGTTTTACCCTCTTCATGATGTAATTTCTCTTCTTCATTTCATCAATAATATAGGAAATATAAAAAGTAGTTCCAATCTTAAGATTTCTTGGATAAATTAAATTATTCTTTCATGATAATAAATGCTTTTCGTTCTGCATTGATTGATTTATGCTATACCGCTATACCCTAAAGGAAAGGCTATTTTTTCCGCAATTTTTGTAATTTAAATTTAACAAAGCTGTTTTCATTATTAAGTGATGGATTTCATGCATAAAGCTATTGAAGAAGCTTGCCATGGTGTACAAGCTGGTGATGGAGGTCCATTTGGTGCAGTTATTGCTCGTCAAAGACATATTGTTGCAGTGGGCCACAACATGGTACAATTTTTCTTTCTTTTCTGTTGGCTTAAAAGGAAAATTGAAAAGAAAAAATTGGATGTCATGACATAAGATTCAAATCGTTTTCATACCTGAAAGCAATTTAAATTCAGTGTTTTAAGGCTAGAGCTAAAAATGGTGTTTTCCAAGACTCTATATTTTAAATTCTTTTCCGATAAAAGTTTTATTATTTCCGGGATTTCCATATCCAGAGCTCGAAAAAATAATAGACTAGGTACTTCAAAATAATCTACTAGTGTTAATTATTACCATCCTCAGGTACTTTTGAATAATGATCCAACAGCACATGCTGAAATAATTGCAATACGAAAGGCATGCGCCGTGTTAAAAACATATGACCTCAGTGGATGCGTTCTATATACTTCATGCTATCCATGCCCTATGTGTATGACTGCATCGCTATGGGCGCGGATCCATGTTATTTATTATTCTGCAACCGCACAAGATGTTAGTTCATATTTTCTCTTTGATATTCTTAAAGGTTGAAGTAAAGGTTGAAGTAAAAATATTAACAAGATAACATCCATCACATGACTACTATCATATTTATACCGTATCTTATTAATTTCTCTTAGGTTTTAGTTAAATTATTAATTGTTCACGCAAATTTATGGGTTTTTAACTGGTTCTGTATGAGAAAAAACGAATACATAATAGATGCTCAGAAATAGAAGTTTTTTTAGAAGTTCTCATTTAAATTTTCCTAATCAAACTGTTTTTCTTGTTCTATTAAAATAATAAATTGTTATGAGGCTTCTTCAGGCAGCTAAAGCCGGTTTTGATGATAAAATATTCCATGATTTTGTAAAAGATCCGAAATCAGACAATATTCGTCGATTGGAACAGTTAAACGTCCCAGAAGTTTTGAAGCCATTTGAGATGTGGGCAGCGAAAGAAGACAAAACTATATATTGAATATTTGTTTTCTTTGGTTTTTTTTCAGCTGTTTTTGTATTGGTATTGGTCTTTTATTTTTCTAATTCTAATAATTTTTGATTATGAAAAATAGTATAAAGCATTGTTTCTATTTTTTGAAAAAAAAATAGTTTAAAAGCACTTTGCAAGTACAAACAGTACAATAGGTTAAAGTGCCATTTAAATAGGTCAATAATATCATTTTTCCAAACTAAGAATTATCGAACTATATTCCAAGGATTATCGAACTTGCTCGAAAATTTTGATTAAGGGCTAGACGATTTATAGAAAATTATGTCATGAGCTTAATAAAGTTCAGATGACAAATTCAAGGGAGACGTGGTTTTAATTAGCTGGCGAAAGTTAAATATTCAGTGAAAAGAATAAATTGTATTTAAAAAGAAAGTTTGTGGTTGACAAACGAAAGAAAAGCGGCATCTCATTTTTTTTTCTCGCTTCGTTAAGGATTTAATTATTAAAATTTTTTAAAAATATTTATTAACTTCATGGAAATTCCTAAAATGTTTTTTCTTTGCCACAACTCTTTATTATTGGTTTAATTCGTTTCATGATGGTGAAAGTTGGCACTTGTAAATAGAAGCAGTGCAACCTTTAGCTTCAAATTATTATTTAGAAAGATTATTGCCATCAATAAACAAAGATAGAACTATAATACCACAGGATTCTGAGCATTCGATTACACCCAGAAATAAATAAAAGCTTATTCAACACCTAATTTTTTATTAGGCTAGCTGGCTGTTAATTAGAAATTGTGTTAATAATAAGTGGTTACCTATTGGACTGGTAAAGCAGAATATTATGATAATGAGTGACATATTTATAAAGCAGCTTTGGATAGTTAGGGATCTCTGGGCCTTTTCAAAGGATTCTTGAGTTTAAGTTATTTCTTATTTTATTTCTCATAGGGCAAGTATAAATCAATTTAAAGGACATAAGCAAGATCTTTGGAAATCTTTGGAGATCTTCAATGATTTTTAAGCAAGTAATGGAGTCCTGTAAGAAAATCTGAAAATCACCGATCCTATACATAAATCTAAAGTCAATAATTATAAGATCTGAATGGTGCGAGTGATACTGGAGACAAGGTTAACTTTAGCACGTTAATCGTTTTTGGGCGAAGTGCCAATAAAAAAACAGCCTTGTTGAGTAATACGAAATATTCGTTTGCAGCAAGTCGGTTGATGAGAAATTGCCCAAAAAAGTAATAAATAATCGATTTCGACCCTGTTAAGCCCCCACTATTCAAATTTTATTTGCTGCTAGGTGGTCTGCTAAAGAAGAAGTTTTAATTGAAATGAAGCAAACAAGTGCAAAATTAGTATAATTAAGTAACGTTATAATGTTATGTTTAAGACATAATTATCTTTTGAATGCTATTGAAAATACCATTTTTCGTCATATTCCAGAATTGTTTAATTAATTTCGTATTATTTCGAATCTTTTATTTTTCACTTTTTCCATTAATTTTAAATTAGACGCCTGCAAATGTTTAACTGTTGATTTTCCTCAAAAAGCGGCATCGGGAGATGAAGAAGATAAATGATGAAAAGGATAAATGATGTATTTAAAAGTGGATTAAGGTGACATTGAAGTGAAAATAAGAGGGAATGTTCCATGAAAAAATTATTTTTTTCACGCTTTTCATACTTTTCACTCTTTAGAGTTTCTCCTTAAATCATTTAAATTTTTAAATCGCTTCTTTTAGCTTTATAATATTTAAATAAGTCGACAAATTTTAATTTTAATTTTAATTTCATAACATTTAATAAAAATCTTAAATTTATTTATATTCACAATTTATAAAATTTCTAAGGTTCTTCATTTTTATAATTAATTTGGCTGACTCAAATTGGCAACTAGAATAAGAACTTTGAGAAGTCTTATCTTCCAAGCATTTTGCTTGTATGTACAGTTAAATTGAGGAAGCTTTTTTTAAATATGAAATAAGAAATAGATTTTGAAATTTCTTTAGAATTACTAATCATTAAAATTTCAAAATCAAGAAAAGAGAAATTCAAATTGCAAGTTCGAAAAGAAAATGAATTCAATTCAAAACTGTTGGCAAAGAGGACCTGTAAGGTTCGCACAAAATTGACAATTCAGAAAAACAGCATACTCCAAGATTTTAAACCACCATAGAACTAGAAGGCTTTGGGACAATGACGGCATTTCAAACTAAGTTTTTGAAGTATCTTAATGATATAATTATTATTTTTCTGGAATGGCAGAATGAATACTGGTCTCAACTAAAGGAATGTCTCCGAAAGTTAACTTTCATTCTAGGGTATGCTATAGGAAACTATTTTACGCTTGTTGACTATGCGAAGCAACTGTCAAACGGCCTAAAATCATTGTCAAAGCAGAAATATGAGGAAATTCTGACTATCAGATGTTTCGAAGAATTGAAACGACAGCGACAGAAATCGTTATTGGAGGTAGATGGCCTTGAGAATAAAGATAACGGCTCGATTAGGCAACAGTAGAGAACTATTCCGTCTTCTTTATAAAATTATAATTCAAAGAACGGCCAGTGAAATATTGTGCGATAGCAATGTGGGTTCAGAATATTAAGGATCGCCTCGTAAGATGGAAAAAATTCTTCGAGGCCAAACTTAACCACGATACCCCAAGTATAGTTAATTCGCTCGTTGAACCAAACGTTTATGAACCGCTAACAGAAAAGAAACTAATTTCTGTTATCCATAAGTTTAAAGCTTGTAAAACTCAGGGAGAAGATGGTTTCGAAATGAATTCTTCAAATGTTGCCCATCTTCCTATAGTATAAATAAAACGTCTTTTCGTCTTATACAGGAGAACTTGATAAAATATCGCCTTGACCACTTATGTCCATTTTACGGGTTCGTCGAGTGCATGAAATCTCACATCGAGTTTCATTCAAATACCACTGGCATTAACAGTACCATCACAGAGCGTCGCTTGATTAGGGCACATTCTTCGTAGCTCACCACAAGAAATATTGACATATTTCGTTATTTGTTAAACCCTGTGGTGTATGGCATCAAAAGCAAGATGCACCAATCAAAACCTGGAATAATACAGTTTGGAAAAATTTAACATTTATAGGTGAACCAGTTGTCGCTTTATGCATTTTGTCGTAGCAGTGTATGATCATTTCTATTTACTGAATATATTAGAAAGCAGTGAAATTAAGCACCAACATCTTTATACAGTGCGAAGTTAATGGTAGATTTGCTTTTGCGAGAAGATAAAAAATCCATGCAGCTTGACTCCCAGATGAATCAAACAACCTATACTCTATCAATAAGGAGGTTTTTCGCTTTATTTGCTATTTCACCCAGCATACTTTCTACGCAAATGTAGCTAAACTTTGAATTATAATAAATGTCGCTATAGATTTTTTTTCTGGAAGAAAGTATAAATTCGCTACAATTGGAAAAAAACTGCAGACAGATCAATTCGCCAAATTTTTATTTTTTGCTCAAATAATTTCTGGTATAATTTGTTTTGCCACTAAAATTTGCCGTTTCAGAAAACTTCATCTTTAATCATTCAAATATTTCTCGTATTATCAAACCACGATTTTTCTTAAATTAAATCACAGATTATAATTAATTACTTCAAGAGAATCAATTTTAGTACAACGCCTTAATGGTGTACATTACTGTAGCTACTGGAGAGAATTAACAGTAACTGTGAGCAAGAAGAAGAAGGAGGAATCAGTCAAGTTTAGATAAGAATAAAAATAAATAAGAACAATTTTTCGAGAATTGACTTGCTTTTCCCCATTGTTTCTTACTTATTCAAAAGAAAATATTTTGAAGACAAATTGCTTCTGTTGGTAAACATTTCTTTAGCAAAGCATGATCATCATGGATCCTTTGTTTACGATCGCCGATTGATTCAATTATTGAACGATTATTGAATAAGTAAGAACTATTATTGAAACTATGAAGCCATAAGAATTATTGATGATATGATAAGCACAGCACTAGTTCATTTGTCTGAATATGGAAGGCAGACTAATGGAATTTGAATTCAATAATTAGCATCCAATCTAAAAATGCTGTTCTGGCGATTTACGTTTTATATGAAATCGAAATATCATCTCCGCAAGTATCTTTTCGTCATTTTTTAAAATTTTTCTGTTGCTTTATACTTTAAATTTCGATTTAAATTTCGATGCTTTAAATAGTTTATTTATTTATTGCTTAAGATTCAGCAAACTGTCTTTACCCATTCAGTGCATGAAAAAATCGATGCTATCCGAATAATTCTGATTTAAACCAATCAATCGATTACTGATTAGATTGACATGGAAGTGGATGAACCGAAATGATATCCGTCCATCTTTCACCTTCCGGAATCCAACTCTGTTCCACAGTATTTTCCAAAGATAGAAATAAAATGCCAGCTGATTTAATATTGCAGCAATGAATCTAGTCCAATTTTCTGCTCTTGGTTTATTCTATTTATTCTACTTATTTTTATGTTTTATGTTAAATTTCCAAGTGATATCACGCCTCACTCAACATTGCATTCCTCTTTCATTTATGAATGACATTAGTTTAGTTCGAAAATTTATCACTTCTTCTGATAGAATTCAGCATTTGTGGCATTGGCTCCACTGATTACAAAAATGAAACCTTTTTGTTAGTATATCACTTAGAGATAAAAATACGGGCTTAAGTGCCACACGGATTTCATTTTTTAATGTCAATTTGAATATAATTACTAATCATCTCAGTTCTTTTTTTTCATTTCTTCTTCTTCATATGAGAACAAATCGTTAACTTTCAAAAACTTTTTAATTTTTTTCATTTTGCCGTTGCCGTTATTAAGACTGTCGTAATTGGATTTGGAGAAGAAATTTATGCGTTTCTATTTAACTAAACATTTTCATTTGATTTTTAGGTTAAATTTTTTAAGCAATTTATTCAATTTGTAAACAATTTCTTCCTCGAGTTTAATAAATCATGAGAAATAATTTATTGAATTCCTTCGTAATTAAGAAGATTTCTCATCATAAATTTCTGCAAGAAATTATTTAAAAATATGATCCATTTTGCCGAATTCACTATTTATTTTATCAAAAAATTATTGATTCGCCATTTTTCGCTCTTTTTTCTTTTTTTAAATCAAAAAGTCAGAATTTAAATTGAAATCTCGAATAGGCTAATCAGATTGTGAATTAAATAAATTAAATTTATCAACTATTAACTATTTGTTATGGATGAATTCACTAAGTTGAAATCGAAGCTCCACCGCTAATTCCATTAATAAAATTGGTTTTTGCTAGTTTTCGTTATATGTTTATATAAGCAATTAATCTCTTTTAAAATTTATTAATTTCATCAAAAATTTCATTTAACATTGACATTAAATACTCACTATATACCTTTTGAGCGAAATATACTTTAAAGTTTACAATTATACTCAATGTCTTCTAACGGCTCTCACCACCGTCGATTAGGCTGACTTCGCTAGCTACAAGGTAAGAGTAAGGTTCATCGATAGTAATAAAAACCATTCCTTTTTCCATCGTCTAAGTCCACATATTGCTGGACTATTTATATGTTCAAAATCTTCCCTGGCGACTATATCAGACCAAATCTTCATTGCTCCTTCTCACTTTTGACGCCATCCATTTAGCATGTAACGAAATATATGTCAACTCCTGTGATGGATGACGATGAATCTACCCACACCAGCGAAGGCGACGCTCTATGATGGTATTGTTAATGCAGGCGATATTTTAGCGAAGTTGGTACAATCATGTGAGGAGATTTTATATGAATGGTCAAAGTAAATAACTTAATATACTCCACTCTCATTAGCCATGCCTCGCCGCCATATAGCAAGATCGATCAAGACCTATATAGACGCTGATTTTGCTTAACATAGATTTTTTGAAGGCAAATCGAATAGTGATTTTTTCAAATGAATTGCATTTTTCTAACAACAGTCACCATTTCTAAGCTGGTTCGACTGTTTATTAGGGCGAGACCCATTCACCAATGAGATGTTTGGTAATTGATGAAATGAAGTAAATGTGAAGCACCATTCGTATTTCGCTTTTAATAGAAGGTTTGTTATCATCAATTCAACACAATTCGAATCTGCAGTTACTTGGTCTTGTCAAATCAACATGCCACTCGACTACCACATTTTTTTGAGAAGCAATAAAATTTTTTGCTTAGACTCCACTCACTCCTCTAGTTCAGTCAGACCAGATTAATTTTTGGTAGAGTTATTTGGTAACTGAAGTACAGATACATCGCTAGCATCACATGGATTTTTGGAAGACATGCTTACCCCTGCTGGCAATAAAACTCCAATGCATGCGCGCGTGTCCACTCATTAAGTCATTCTTTCTTCCAACTTGCGTTGAAAATACTGGTTTGCCATTTATCATAAAAAGTGCAAAGTCGCAAAATTATTAATGAAAGCAATTTAATAAAAAATTCTATATAATAGTTGGAAAATTGTTGAATAAATTGATTGTCGACAATCTTTTGCATAATACGTAGATTCTGGCACGAAAAATTGCTATTTCATAATTTTTACAATGAATATTGGCAAAGGAATTTCATAAGAAAAATTTTGGTTTAATCGAAAAAATTTAAGAAATTTTTTCCAGAAATTTAAGGAACTATGAGATAAATTGGAATAAGATCAAATGGAATTTTTGTTTCAGCAGATTTCAGCCGACGCAAACTTCATCTTACTTCATTGAAATATGTTTTCCTTCTATTTATGAAGAATAAATTTGATGCATATATCAAATATAACGGAATAGCGTAGTGGTTACAACTCGCGATTATTACCGGACACAATAAAAACGGTTCGGATCGCAGTCAACCCTCTTTATATATATGTATATATATATTTTGTTTTTGGTTACCAATTTTTTGGTCAGGTCCCTTTATTGGTTAATTAAATGCTATCCTATTGCCAGAGAGTCAGAAGAAAATCTTATGCAGAAGGAAATCTTTAATTCCGTCCGGATTTAATGACAAAGCTTGTTTCTGTCAAATAAGGATAAAACATGATACCACTCGCCATGCTAAATAATATAGAAATAATCGTACTTTTCCGATATGCAAAATATTTTTTTATTTTTATTTGTTGTTTTTTTCAATACATTTAACTAAGTTTAACCAATGAAATTAAAATTAGATAAGATCGGAAAAAGTTGAATTTGATTTTGCAAATATTGTCTTCATTATTCCAAGGATTTAAAGTTTCAAGGATTTAAAGTTTATTATTTCGTGTCATAACTTCTCTATTTCTTTTTTATTTTCTTGTCCTCAGGTTAATTAATTTAGCTAACAAATGTATCAATTTGATTAATGCCGCTCTTTTGTCTCTGTCGAATATAAAACATCGCATGCACTGGATGAATTGTCAACAAACAAGCTCTAGTTTGCTGATACTAAATCGTTATTTTTTGCCCAAAGTTGCCTTAAAAATTTTGGCAGACTTGCAATCTTTGATCTTTTTTAAGTTAAAGCGCAATTCATGGATTGATTGCCAACTTCTTAACATAGATGTCGAGTTCTATGCTGTAGCTTGGTGCAATATATATTTCATTCATGAAAGACAATAGAAAATTTAGGGAAAATTTTACATTTTGATTTTGGTGCTTTTTGTTTGCTACCATTTTAAAATAATGCGACAATAAAACATTACATTAATTTTTTAATTAAAACATTTAATTCAGTAGTAATAATAATATGGCTTTTTTTCTATCGATTGGTACTTAAGCGGAAGAATAATTTTTTGAGAAAATTTGTATCTGTTAAACATTCGATGACTAGCACAGAACACGTATTTAGGTCAATTCGCCAGTTATGTAGGGAATAGCTTCTAATAATATTCATTGTTTCTGATTTAGTTAGCTTCAGTACTTGATCAGAGATTCGCTTGAGGAATACGTCGGTCTTTCATTATCAACTGAATTTTAATTTTCATTAAAGGTTTACAATCAGCAAAGGACAAAATTTTTTCAATCACATCTGCTTAAAAATTTGGAAAAGAAATTCCTTTAGTGGCTAAGAAATAAATTATTTTGAATGGCAGTTAAACAACCGAGGTCGTGGGAAACTTTGATGGCATCATTATAGGAAAAAAGTTTTCAATAAGAATTTGATGCTGTAAGCAAATAGCTTGATTAAAGAGAGTAATTTCGAAGATGAATGAATAACAAATTTTGCTTTTGCTTGATGCTAAGAGGAGAATGAGTAGCATGCTAATCATCTTTCTTTTTTTTGTGCCCTAAATGATCAACTTCCACTGTTGTTTTTCCAGAAGCAAAATCTATACATTTTTCTTCTATAAAAGTATCATCCTATAGTTTCAATCATTCTTTAGGTATGTTTCAATTCTTATTGGATTTTTTGTAAGAGAACGATTTAAGCATCATAAGTTCGAACACTTTTCTCTGGAAGATTTTCTTCACTTCACATCACTTCACTTATCACTTCTTACTTGCTTGCTTACAAGTAAAAAAGATCGTAATTTCTCCAGCATTTTTAAAATATTAGGCGAATAGTCATGAATACTTTAAGAGTATATCGTCCGCATATTTTTGAACTAAAAATGATTATAAAAAATCTTTGAATTTCTTTATTCTATTATTTTATTCTGTATTATATTAGGTTTTATAATCTATCCTATACTACTTTTATTTAATATTAATCTATTTGAAGAAAATTAGTTACTTTTTCATAGTAAAACATTAACCATTGAAAAAATTGGAGATCATGGCGAAAAACAAGAATATAAGGAAACATTTTCGTAATCGCTGTAGATCTCAGTTCGAAGAGGAAAGCTAATCTACAATTTTAAAATGCAAATAATAAAACAGTTATAGCTTTTTTATTCGTACAACTTGACTTTAAAGCAGATATTGTTTTATTTTTTGCAAAAGTGTATAATTTATTTTTTATTTATGGTATCATAAAAAAATGAAAAAGTTAAGCATCTTAAAATTTTAAGCATTTTAGATGTTATTTTATTTTAGATGTCATAAATTTTGAGCAAAAATATATTGATCAACCAAAACGAATGTCGTAAAATAATTTGATAGTTCATAGGTTCGTGAAGCCGATGATCCACTTGCGCCAACTTTTAGCATCTGGTAAGGATTCTCGGTCGAAAAGTCAGTAGGGCAGGTAAACCAAGAGTAAAGGGTTTTTTATACTAAGATCTCATTTTTACTTTTTCGCATAAATTTTCACGACAGAAAAATAAGTGATGTATGAGCGAATTTTTTTGCACTCATTCAGTTTTTTATTTATTATGACCAGCGGGTTTTTTAAAAAAAAAGATGTTTTCGAAACAAACAGATCCAATCCTATTAAATTCTTTTTTTGAACTTCTAATAGCTCGCATCATCGCTAGTTTCGCCGCTGGTTAATAGGGATTCTCTATACTTCTATTCTCAAACGACTTTGTAGCAAAAGCTTCAAACAACTTCATTTATCAAAGCCTCGATTTTTTTCGGTGTCATCTTTTTTTTCAGGGATATTTTCCCATGAAAATTTTAACTTGAATCATATTTCTTAGCGTGCGATATTTATTTGTTCTATATAATCCAACAAAAAGAAATTTTTCGTCAAAAAGATGCCTCTTAAATATAATATATACGATTATATATACGATTTAATTGAATTTTATTTCATTGTTATTGCTTTATTTTTCAATTACTTGTCCCATAAACAAATTTTTTTCAGTTCTGCTTTCTTCGATTATTTCGATTAAATTTAAAGGGTTTAATTTAAAGGCAATTGAGAAAATGTTCTAAAGCTTTTTTCGTGAAAACTTCTAAATAACGAAAAAGATTATTTAAGAAAAAATTTAAACTTGTTAATCTATTCAATAAAATTACCCAACTCTAATCGTTCCCACATCCTTCTTTCTTCTTCTTCCAAACGCATTCAGTGTTTTTAGTTCGGCTAGTTCCATTAGTTGTTGCAATGAAACCCATTCGCTAGTCACGAGGGGGTTGGTTCCGATCAATCATTTCTTCAATATTTCTTTGCTAATCTACACTTTAAGAAGAAAACTGTAATGAATGGAGCTGATAAAATCTCTCATCGAATCTAAAATTAGTCTGAGACTGTTTGATTACCATCGTTAATTATATTGGTTCGTTGGAAAAAAAATGTTTCAAAGAATATTAATTATAATAACAATTTAGTTAATTAATTATGAAATCAGACTTTTTAAGTACGAAAAGCAATCATTACGAAAAAGAAAATTTTAAAAATAGATTCATGATCAAAAAAAAATATCACGCGAAATCAACCAAAATTGTTTTATAGAATCCACATCTTTTTTTTGCAAAAAAAAACTTCAGGGAATCCATTCATGGTTATCAGTGAAAATGTTAAAATATTTAATGATCCCAAAAATTAGCGATTCGCGTTCATTTCTGGTTAGGCTAGCACCATTGACTTAATACGGTTGGAAATTTTTCAAGGAGTACTCAGCAATAGAAGCAGCAGCATCGGGATATTACTGCCAGCAACAGTGAATCTATCAAGTGAAAAAATCTGGGTTCACCATCCGTCCATATTTCTATCATCTAATAATTCACTGGCAAAAATTTCCCATTATACAAGCAGCGAGTGACGCATGCTATCATGTGAGCACTAAACAATTTGGATAGCAGTTGATTAAAGCAACCAAAGTTTTTAGCATTATCTGGATAAACTTAGTCTCTACTTGAGACATCTTACAAGGACAGCAGGCAGATATCATAGGTAGGATTCCTTCTATATAGGTTGCGTTAAAAATGAAGTTCGATAACGGAGTCTTTTCATTTCAATTCATCTCAAGATTCCCATGCAAGCAGTCAATGAAGTCAATAAAACCAAAAATGATGAACAGTTTCATACGAGAATTTTTTTTAAATTTGCAACGGCGAACTGTTCATTTTTTACAAAAATTTTTTATAAAAAGAATTTCTCTCTGCTATACTCTCATTTGTCATAATCTCGAAAATCAAAAGTTGTTAATAGATTAATAGACGTACGAAGTCTAAAAATTTTTTAAAATTTTTTTAGCACGACAATCCTCGTATTAATGAATTATTTAGCTTTAGTGGAATAGGATGGCTGGTTCGCTGTTTCAACTAAGGTTAAGCAATCATAATTTTTGATCCTTGGCTCGAGTGAAGCTAATTAAAACTGACTTAAAATTGCCATCAAAAATAAAATCATAGTGGTGATATAAATCTTCCAATACTTCTGCATTGCATGCAAGTGATACTCTGGAAAAAACGTTCTCAACCTAACAATCATTGTAAATCAAACTAAAAATGGTGAGTATTTTTCGAAAAAAATAACCGCTAATGATTTCTTTTACCAAGGAATAACACATAAAAAAGAAAAAATAGTTTAATTGGCAAGGTTTTTCTAGCCGAAAATTAATAAGCCGATTAAATGGAATATGAAGTCAATTTAATTTTGATGCTTTATTGAGATCCATAAACAGATATATATCTGCGTATATATTATTCATAATATCTGCTTTTACTTTTCTCCCTCAATGCTATATTTTCTGGATTTGTAATATAATTGTCCCAGTATATTATAGCATTCCTTATTTCTCAGTGGAAAATCGTAAAAATAAGTCGTTTAATTTAATTGGAAGCCCAATAAATATTCAATAAACTTTCCGCGTTTTTTTTGTTTGGTAATCTTAATTAATAATTTATGGTGGGAATCAATCAACTTTAACCCAATTTTAATTTTAATTTGATGCAAACATCGACTGGACTATCATCAAAACCCTTGAGAAAAGAATATTCTTCACGCTTTTTGTTCATTTTAAAAGTGAAAGATACATAAAATAACTGGCTACCAACTATGGCTATCATGTCTTGTTTTTGTAGCAAATTCTAAATTCTATCATCTTACTTTCAACTTTCCACTTTTTCTGGTTTAGCTGCTATTATGCTGCAGCTGTGTCACTAGAGAATCATTTGAAGAAGATAAAAAAGTAAGCATGCATACAACATCACTAAGCTTTTGCCTTTAATGACGAATGTATTTCCACCAATAGGCAATAATCGAGCCTATTCTGTTTGGCTTCAACAACATTTCACTTTCAAATTATGATAAGTTTTCTTTGTTAATTTTTCTTCTTCTAACAGCTCTCACCATTATTGGTTAGACTGGCTCCGCTGACTACAAGGGTAAATCTTCAAACTGCTCAGTCCGACACCATCGCTAGTAGTGATAGAAGCCATTCCTTTTTCCATCGTCTAAGTCCATATATCGCGGGTCCCTCTTCCCTCCATATGTTCAAAATCTTTATTGTCTATATTCTATCTTGTCTATATTATCAATCCATGTCTTGGTAATCTTGGCAGTTCTCGCTTTTGACGTTAACCATCACAAGGGTTCGGCAACTAGCGAAATATGCGTTATCTTCTCTAGTGGACGACGAAGAACGTGCCCTAAAAATCAACCAACCGGAAAAACATATTTCTTACAATTTCATCCTTTGCTCGGTCATTTAGTATTAGAGTGGACCCAAGGTATTTAAAGTCTAACACTTCCTCAACTGACAATGAGTTGGAAAAAATAGGTATTTTATCAGCATCTTGCATATAAAACGAAGACATTTTCATTTTATTTACATTGATTTTTTTGAATTCAATTCTCGTTATAATTGTTGATACATTGTTTAACATTATTCGTATTTCCTTATAATTGTCAGCAAAAAGGACTACATCATCAGCGTATTCGAGGTCTATGATGCTATGCTCTGGACTGACTTGCATATCTCTTGAGTGCCAGCAAGCCCATTATCCAGTCTATTGCATAGTTGAATATTGTAGGGGAAAGGACATCAGTTCTTATTTTGAAGAAATGTGTCAGTTCCCCAGACCTGGGCCAGGGTATGATGATAAAATGCCTTTATAAATCGAATGATCTTCTCTGGGACACCCTCGCATTCCATCACTTTTCGGAGCGCTGCTCCATTAAGTGAATTGAAGGCAGCTGCAAAATCGATTAAGCAAGTAACGGTGGGTTGCTGGTATCTGAAGCGATGTTCCAGTACTCTTCTTAGATATCTGGTCAACACCATGTCCCTGATGAATCCAGCTTGGTTAAGATGCATTCTGCTATCTCGTGTTGCTATGAGCCTGTTTAGCAGAAGAAAAGCGAAAAATTTTCTGGAGTTGTTCAGTAGGCTGATTCCTCAGTAATGGTCGTAATACATCCTATCACCTTTCTTAGGAATTAGAAGCAGAATTGCTTTGCTCCAGTCTTCTGGTATTATTTCTTTTTGCCAAAATATTTGTTGAAGGTGAATTATGAATGATGATGGACAACATTTGAAGAATTCAGTTCGAAGACCATCTCTGGAAGTTTCATTGGATTAAAGAGATCATTTCTTTTTCTGTTGGCGCCTCACAGTTGTGGTTAAGTTTGGCCTTAGAAAATTCCTTCCATCTTCTGAGGCGACATATTCTTAACTGCTTTAATATGCACCCCATTAATATCCCGTATCATTTCACTTAGCCCTTCTCGAGTTATAGTTGCTTTGCGAGAAGGCGAAACAATTTCCTATGATCACCTATCCGAGCCGCCGTCTCCATTCTCAAGACCATATCACTCCAATAGCGATTTCTCTCAGCCTTACTAGTGTCGTTGTAATTCTTCAAAACATCCGATAGTCAGGATCTCTTGATATTCGGGCTTTGGCTGCTTTTTCAGGTTGGACAGTTGCTTCCGATACCTAACTAGCGCGCTTCCTACTAATATTATCCTAGTGTGGAAGTGGCTGACTTTTTTAGGCATGTCATTAGTTGGGACCAGTATTCTTCGCCTTTACAGAAATGTCATTGACGTTCATTTCACTGAGATGTTTCAATAATGCGAAATGTGCTTATCGTTCCCGGATCTTTTTCTTACGACTTGTCAATTTAATTTGTCAACCTGTTACGAATTTTGGCTCGAACTATAACGTGATATGATTCATGGTGGCCCCGATTCAATTACCAATTTCAGCGCCCCGACGAGAACAACTATCAAGTACTTCCAGCGTTCTAGAATTCTTCCAGCGATAACTGACCAATATACAATCTGATCGGAATATTGGTTGTTCGGAGAGTTCCACGTGATTAGATATTTCCTTCGATCCCAAAAGCATGTATTAGTAACAAAGAGTTCATACTCTTTAGCAAAGAAGGCGTTCTCCATTGGCGCACTGGACCCCGATGCCATATTTGCTTATTACCAAGTTCATCGAAACGGCATCATGATCTAAGCGCGCATTCCAGTCTCCTCCGAGTATGACCATGTCATCTCTCGGTAGGGATGTTGTTAAAAGTTGAAATTCCGCATAGAAGTTACACAACTTATCGTGATCATCTGCATAAAATTGGAACATACACTGACAACCGAAATATTGCTTTCCTTTAAAACGCGTGCAGGCCGAACGGTCGTTTACTGGCTTCCATTCAGAGCGGATTGAGACTTTTTAGACATGACAATCGTTACAACATTTCGCCCCGAATTATGCGAGATACCACAATGATAGCCAATGTTTTTGCTGGGAACTAGGTTTGATAATTAGCCGACATGAGGAAGACGGGCCTCTGATGAACAGACCACATCCACGCGGTATTTAGATTGGGTGTGGACAGTGATCGCTTAGCTTGCAGTATCCATAAGCGTTCTGGCGTTTCAAGCAGCAACCAGCACGTCAAAGTGTTAACGGATAGGTTCTTGTCTTCGGATTGAAGGATTTTGAGTACTTATCTCTGTTCGCGAGTAAATTCTATGTTTGTGCCTTGGACTTTTATTATTATTATTAATTGTTAATATTATTGCGCCCGGATTGTATATTTATTGCATGTACCAACGGTCAGAAGTAGTATGCACATCGGGAAACGCAGACGTCACGTCAAAGAGACCTAACCTTTTCATCATAGAATCACTTGGGGATAAAGATACAGGTAGGTCCGCAGCAACCACACGTTTTTGATATTATGACAGGTTTACTCCTGTAAAAAGCATGGAGATAACTTAATTAGATTTAGAGAAAAAAATTTAAAGATGAAGAAGTTTTAAGAAAGACGAAAAGAAAAACAAAAAAAAGAAAACTTATCCGATTCGATGATTCTATAACAAATAGTAAGTAGTAATTTATAGTAATAAGAATAATTTATATATTAATATTAATATATTGATTTTTTCTACAGAATGGTGAGTTGAGCACCATTTAGGGCATAACTGCTCATGAAAGGCAAAGGTCAATTGGAATTCAGGCAAAAATCGAGTTATTATATTTGGCTTAAACAACATATCACTTTCAAAATTTGATAAGTTTTCTTTATTAATTAAGTGTGAACATCTATGAACTATGCGCAATCAAGTTCCTCATCTCCTGATACATCTATGAGAAATTCTATGGTTGTTATGGCAAGATTAAAATTTTTATATCGGTGGCTTACTTGATTTTAAATTGAAAAACAGGCATTATGAGTTGCACAAGCTCAAAGTATTTCTTGTTAAATTATTTTAACTGCACAAAGAATCTTCTGAAATAACTTGGACGAATTGAATGGTAATGCATAAGCTTAGTGGCAAGATGATTACCACTGAAGATCCAGTATGGTCCCTGTTTCGTCCAATATCAATATCGCTGAAAGGAGATAGAATAATTTTTTGCTTTTAGAGGGCCGATCCAGGATAAAACCGGAGGAGTTTTTCAAAAATCCGGCCTATGCTGACGATTTGTCTTTTCCTTTATCATGACTCCCAGGTAAATTTATCTGCTCCGACAAACCATCGAAGCGAGCCCAACAGCAGGTGCGAGCAATAATGCTGACAACTGATCAGATTTTATATTATTTGAACAGAAACTTGGTTTACCATCAAGGTTGATTCAATTAATGAAAGATTTAGGCTGAATATTTTGATCGAATAGAAATAATTGCAATTGCAAAAGCTTAAATTAAAAAAAACTTAAAAAAATTACATTGGAATAAGAATGGATGTTCGTTCTAGAATTACTGTAAATAAATTAGCAGAATCCTTAAAAAGCCGTGCTTTTTCGATTTCCACTTAAATCAAACAAGAGAAATTCGTTAAATCCATAATAATTCGTTTTATCTTGACTGTGCAGAAATTCATCAGAAATAAGCGGTAATTAGAAAATCTCGAATCCTTGACATGTCCACCAAATTTATTGCTAATATCATTATAAAGAGAGGGTTTTTCTGCTGTATTTATTACCGACATTAAAATTAATGGTTTCTTTAAAATTTAGAGAATAATTTTTCCGCACAGAATTCCGCTAAGTATCTCTTAGTTCATTTGCAGAAAAATTGAATAGATTTTTTGTTAATTATTTGTAAAGATGAAATATGCATTATTAATTATATATAAAATACCATGTAAAATCTATGAGAAAAATCGAGGATGATCTCTATTAATGGAAAAATGCGAATCTCTAATTAGAAACGTTTTTTTTTAAGAGTCCTCACCATTACTGATTAAACTCGCTCCACTTGCTCGTCGCATTTGAGGCAATATGCCAGGGAGTCCCTCGGTGTAAGAAATACAGGTAAGTCGCCAGCATCACCCGGATTTTTGTGCATGTTCACTCCTACGGAGAATCGAACCTCAGCATCGGCGCTCGCATTTGAGCAACAACCCAGTGAGCCATTCTATCCCCAATTAAAGACGTGTGTGTGTAGTTCATATCATTTTTATTGTTTAATAAAAATAGTTCTGTAAATTTATAATTTAATAGTTTAACGTTAGTCATACGATATAGGAAAATGTTATTCTCCTTGCCGCAAAAGCTAGCGGCTAAAAAACAATATTTTTTAAAGCTTGCAATATTGATATAAGCAATATAAGAGCTAATATATTAAATATATTCAAGAAATATATTTTTCATATCATAGGATCTTTTTTTCATATTTGCTAATTTTTTATTGTGATTTCCATCAATTTTTTAATTATCGTCCACTTTATTCAATGGATCATAAAATTCCCCTCATTTTATCACAGTTCTAGATTTTTTGTCCGGTTTCTTTCGATTTTTTATTATTTTTGGTGAATCGATCATTCTCTTTTTGGATCTCTTAATTGTATTATTTTCTTCTGAATAGCAGCCATTAGTAAATTCTGAATTCATACTAATCATATGCATACCATATAAACTTTGCTTGAAGAAAGGATAAGCAGAAATCGAAGTGATATTAAACAAAAATCAGAATGAATCGGATGCAAGCTAGGCCAGTTAAAAGAATTAATTAAAGAATAAGCTGAGCGATTTGAAACAATCACAAAAATCAAAAAATAAATGCTTACTCATTATTTCTGGTCAGATTTGTTCCACTGGCTATGATTAAGATGAAAAATGAAAATTTATGTAAGAAGATCAGTTGAAGATAGCACTAAAGAGAGGTTTTTGACATCAGTCAGATGTTTTAACAACAGGTTTACTGGATCTGAATCTTGATGAGATCTGAATATCAACACTCGGTTATCATACCTCCTAATCGTAAAAATTAAGAATTTTTTTCATATTATAATGCATTTTCAATAAGTCAATAAGTAGCCATTACAAACATCTATAAAAATTTGCTTTGCGCTGTTTAAAACAAATCGAAAACAAAGTCGAATCGTCTTCGACAAGAATTTTCAACCATCTTTATTTAAAAGGATATTCGTACTATTTATATATTATAAATATAATAAATAAATATAAATATAATAAATAAGAAATTAAATTTCATTCAGCTAGCTTTGATTTTATTAAATTGTTTACTATTTCTAAATGATTGATTAATTTCGAATAATTTCTTCTATAAAATTAGTAGTTGTCCAATTTAAAACACATAATATTATCGAGTTAAAACGGCCGTATTTCGTCAATTTTCGTCATCATCATTTAATAATTCAATATTAAATTAATAGTGATCTTCTCAGATATAAGAAAAAAACATTTCCATTAGCTTGATCCTTAATCTAGGTTGAATTTTGTAAAAGCAAAGGTTTAACATAAAACATAAACTTTAATAAATATAAAACTTTATTTATTTACTTAGAAGTTTTGTTGAATAAAATAATATTAGATTCACAAATCTCCAATATTCAAAATTTTTTAAAATTTAAATTTAATGCAAGAAATTGACTTAATAAAAATACCATAAATAGGCTAAAAATATTAGTAAGGTAAGCATGCAGTTTTTGAACAAATAAATGCAATTTTCTTTTCTTATCTTTTGTTTGATCAATTTAAATATTCAGATTGAATGTTTAAATCAATTTATTAATAAACTTCATCTTATTGTATTTGGCCGTAATATAATATTGTGCAATTTATTAATATCCACTAGGGAACCTGGTTGATTGGATATTTAGAGCAGTTTTTTTTAGATATCGCGACTTAAATGGGCAGAAGCAGTGCTAAATCCGAATAAAATATTAAAATTTTCAAACAGGTTCATAAATGCATCAGACTATGATAAAATTAAATATCGCTAAAGAGGTGGATCTAAATTTATCCTCAAGTAATTCTTTTCCTTGTAGGAAGTGGAGCTAGTCAAATCATGAATAGTAAGAGCTGCTGGAAAAAGGCGGTATAGAAAAAGATTAATATTTATTAGTGCGATCAGCCTGCAAAATTTCAAATGTAGTCCTTGGGCAATTAACATGGTCATCATATATTCGATAGCTTTTAGTTGATTATCGTATTACGCATTTTTTAGAGCCAATTTTTTTTGCATTTTCTACAAAAACTTTTGAAATTAAATTGTAAATTATAGGTAAGAAGCACATTATCAATATTTTTTATAAATATAACTTAATGAGAAACGAAAATTGATATGAATTATTCTCCAAGTACGGAAATGTGACGAAATATCGTTCGATAGCAAATATTTATAACGATATAAAATAAAATAATTACTAACAATTCCAATTACCAGTAAGAGGTTAGCGGCGAGAGTACGCATAGATTTCCAGCATGATGAGGAATTTTAAAGACAAATTTATTCCGTTCGAAGACAAAGTCTAAACGTTAGCGCTCAAGACATATTTCTATTAGGAATATATAAAATAGAAGTTCAGATAAAAATAAAAATTTCTTGCATCATTTTTAACCTTAATCAATTTGGTCAATTTAATTTCGTTTGGTATATTAGTGCATTTGAATTTAGCAAAATTTTGTTGATTTTTTTTTTAAAATCCGCTAAATTATTGACAAATTTCGAATTATTTTCTTTTTTATAGTCAGTTTTTTTGATGAGGACATTGCAGTTATATTCCACATTTGCATTTCGTCTTTAGATTTTTTTTTCAAGTGAAATCCACTAAAATTCGCCAGAAGATCGATAATTTTTTAGAAACAATGGTATTAAGTAAATTTCTTATTTATATCTATGGCTTTTTCGAATTCGAAAGAAAATATTGCAGGATCGATTAAATAGGTCTTTAGTTTACCATTTATAGCTTTTTTCTGATGACAGGTAGTTGCTTGCAATGTATATAGAAAGTATCGACTAGTGCATAATTTAATAATTTGAATAATTTATTTTTGAATTGTTCGATTTTTTTCTGTTTGAAATCGTTAAGGCAACTCAAATTTTTAACTGCATACTAGCATCACCGATACTCTCTGAATGGAAATCCAAATTAAGATAAAGTGCCTGGCAAAAAGATATTGGTCGCAATCATTGTTAGCTAGGCATGGTGAATCGTATTCGATGAAAGTGTTGTGTTCCTCTGCAACTATTCTCTTTTAAAACTAAGTATTATTAAAACTAAATATTTCTCACAAAGTTCATTTGAAGTACAAGCGTCATTGTAAAATAATGAGAAAATAGTGGTACACTTTTTAGGATCAATATCATAATTTTAATGCTTAAATTTATTCAGTTTTATCGAATATTTCATATCCGGATAGTGAACTGAATGGCTAACTTCTATCTGCAAGTGACTCACTGACTAAGGAATTTAATACCAACAATTGGTGAAACCAGAAATTGTGAGTACTATAGGATAATTTTTACGCTATACTCATAGAAATATTTCCACTTTAATGTTTTAACTTTAAAAAATATTTAGTTTTAGCTTTAAGAATTCGATTCTAGAAAAGAAATTAAACACCTAATTTATTGATAAGGGAGCAAACATTACTCGTATTTCTTTCTATTACTGCGTAATATTTATGAAGTTTGCAATCTGAAAATAGAATATTTCATCGAGTTGTAGGCTATCATTATCATAATTTCTTTGATGAAATTTTCTGGGAATGCAGAAAAAAATTTACAAATTAAACCGAGTATTTCCGAATCTAATTCCTTCTTTTTTCCTTCTCCTTCTTTAATTCCTTCTTATCTTGTTACTTCGTTTCTTGAAAGAAAAAAGAAGAAAATTTATTTAAATTTATTTAAATTTATTTCAATTTATTTTTTTTGTCATCAGATTTACCAATGGGAATTATAAACCTGCTGCACTAAATTATTTCACAGATATTGAATCATTTTACTAAGCAATCGCTGTTTAAGCACAGTTTTTTAGTTTATCAATTCTCTGTTTCATTGCTTTTCTCAAATTCCTTGCCTTCATGCGTGAAAGAAATAATACTCAGCTCATTCAGCTCAGCTCACATTCCTTTAAATAAACGGTTTTCAATCCTTTTTACTTTATATTGCCCTTTTCACCAAATGCAAGAATAAAATTGCCCACGAGGTGGCACGCATATTGATTGAAAGGATTGCGTGAATTCCCACAATTTGAACCTCTGCTTTAGATTATATATCTGATTTTTACAAGAAATTTCTAAGAAAATTTGTTAAATATGTGATATATGACTGCACTGCATATGAGACAACCTTTTAATTTCTTGTTAACTGCTTATTTCACAGTTTCGCAGTTATATAAGGATTTTTTTAATTTACTATCGTTTTGCCTCCCATTTATCATTTTTACAGTATTGCAGATGTGCCTCAGTGAAAACCATTATATTCTTTATCTACCAATTTCATGGAGTTCACTGCCACTTAAGTTGAGAGACAACGCAAAGGGACAAAGGATAGGAACTTTTTCCTAGATTAATATGCTTTGTTTATTTCAATCATCGCTATTTAGCCGCGCGCTTTTAGGCGATCATTAAGACCTGCTTGAGTCCACTGGCTCCATATATTTCTATGTTATTCTAAGACTTAGCAAACTTAACAAGTATAACCAGAAATTATCATCACCACATTATCATTATAAATGATAATAATTTATTAACTCAAATTGAATTTTTTTGTTGCTCTCATAAATTTTTCTAATTTATTGGCTAAAACAAAAGAGAGTTATATTTTTAATGATTGTCATGAATCTGTGATGAATTTGTGGTTATAAGTACTTTTTTGTAGATTTAAAAATAAGAATTAGTTTTTCAATTATTTATTTGATTTGCAGTTCGAAAATTATGAAAACACCAATTTGGAATACAATTAATTTTATTCAGTGCATTCCGGTAAATTAATATCATGAATATCTTCTTCTTCATCCTAAATTTCTAGGATTTTCAATCAGAAGTTCCTTTTTACAACACAAAAAGTACCGCATGCTTTTTATGGATTAAAATAAAAACTTCCCGAATTTTTCAATATTTTATTGCAGAAATATATAATGATAAATAATAAATAATAAAGAAATAATGGATTTTTTAACAACGAGTAAATGGCCGTAAATTTAGGATTTAGATTTATTGTTTCAAGAATGATAAGGCTTTGTGCAATGAGGAATGGAAACTACATTTGTATACGTACTTGAGAGTTTAATTTTAATTAATTAATTATTTTTTTTAATTAATTAATTATTTTCAAAATTTTTAATTAAGATTGCTATATTTTGGGTGTATTTTGTCTCATCCTCTTCTAGTAGTTCATACTATTACTCATTTCTCTTGGTCCACTAGTGACTAGGGCAAGACTATTTCCAAGCCTCTTGATCCAGCGCCATTCCTGATGCTAACTAAAACCATTCGTTTTCCTGGTTTTCAAGTCTGTATACAGTTGGGCCACTCGTGCGTTTAGAATGGCGTTAATCACCCTAATCTCCCTTGGTTGTCATTCCTCGCTTTTGACGGTATGTTTCACAAAGTTTCGTAAATGACGAGATATTCATCAATTCCTATATTTCTATATTGAATTCCCATATTGAAAGGCAAAGAATATAGCTAAATTAAGGCGACGTTTTGAAACGATGTCAATGGTATTCAAGGGAAGGTCGATGCAATCATGCCAGACTCTGTTTACTTCATGAGCACGTAGAATCTTTTTGACATCTCCACTCTCATTGGCCAAGCCTTCAAGCCTTATAGTAGGATTTTATGGTGCCTTAAATAGACTTAAGCCGTCCATTTCAGCTGTTCCCGATAATATTCCATAAATAATTTATAAAACTTTTAAAAATTATTTATAAAAATAATTTATAAAAGTTTCACTGAGTCTTCCACTATTTTTAATTTATAAAGACATTATGAAATCTGGTCTTAATCCCAAAATTTGGAAGTTGTCTCATATAATTCCCATTCATAAAAAAGGAAGCACCTATAACCTTTTTAATTATGGAACTATTAGCCCAATGCGTTGGTAGCAAGATACTCGAAAGGTTGATTTGCAACAAATTACTTACTTATCTTGATGCCAATAATTTTATATCTTCTTATCAGCATGGCTTTTGTACAAAAAAATCTACTTCTTCACAAATGTTAGCAAATCTCTCTGATTGGTCAGCATCAATTGACAGTGGAAAAATAGTATCAGTTGTATACCTAGATTTGGCTAAGGCTTTTGATACTGTTTCCCATAGCAAATTATTGGTCACTCTTAATAGTTATGGCATAACAGGGGACCTCTATAACTGGGTGTCAGATTACATAAAAGATCGTTACCAGGCTGTATATGCTAACAACACTCTTTCTGACATGACACCTGTTAAATCAGGCGTACCCCAAGGCAGTTATATTGCGCCATTGCTATTTCTATTATATATAAATGATATTACCACAGTGGACATTAATAAATTCTACTATCTTTATGCTGATGATTGTAAAATTTATTATTCCCATGGTAGAACAGATAGCTTCACCACTACAGGAGGACCTCAGCAGAATAGCCAGCTGGCTATATGACAGGCAAATTACCCTTTCTTTTCAAAAAGCATCTTGATATCAATTCTAAAGGTTTCGTTTTTCCTAATCTTTATCTTTTTATTAATGGTAATATAATCAGTATCATCTCACACATTTCCGATCTTGGAATAATCGTGAATGAAAATCTCGATTTCGACCTTCATTGCAGAACCATAGTAAAGAAATCCTCAAAAATATTAAATTTTATTTTTCGTTCGTTTAAAAACAAAACTGAAGATTTTCTTATCAAAATGTACAAAATGTACAAAGCGTTCGTTCGGCCACTTCTTGACTAGAATGCTACGTGTTACTCTCTGAGATATCGTAAATCAAGTAAAATAATTAAAGGACTCCAAAAATATTTCATACGACGCCTCTCTCCTAATTGCAATTTTAATTATAAAAGAAAGCTTCTGCAATGTAACGTAGATTCTCTGTTAGTTCGTCGTATTAAACAAGATTTAATTCATACTTATACGATTCTGTATGGTTATGTTTAATTAGATTGTTCAAAATATTATAATTTAAATCTAGCAAGAACTAATGGGCTAAAATTACTAAAATTTAAAAACTAAACTAAGAACTCATGATTTCTTTATTCGTAATATTAATTTCTGGAATAAATTACCGAACGACATAGCTTGTGCGCCATCCCTAGCTATCTTTAAAAAAAGAATAGATAATATCATTTATGATATTTAAAGAATTCACATCAAGCAGGAAGTGTGAAATCTCGATTTTTACCATTCGATTATAATTATTTCGAATTGTACTATACTATATTATTTTGATTATTTTGCAATTTCCTCTTTATTTCATCTTTAAATTGTTATTTTCATTTTATTATTATTACTTTTTATTTTGTTATTAATTCTTATTATTTGTTATTAATACAAGCGCATAGCGTTTGCGCCCTGCTTGGCTGGTTTTCAATAAATAAATAAATAAATAATTTCTTTTAAAAACAGCTAAGGATCGTTACACGCACAAGCTACATCGTTTGGTAATTTATTCCAGTCATTAATAGCACGAATAAATAAATCATGAGTCTCGCTTTACACATAGGTTTTAGTAATTTAGCCCCTTAGTTCTTGTTGCATTCAGATTTAGCCTAAAATTACCAAATTTTGTAATGTTTTGAACAATCTAGTTTAACCTAACCATACAGAATCTTTTAAGTATAAATTAAATCTTGTTTAATACGACGAAGTGACAGAGAATCCAGGTTATATTGTAGAAGTTTTCTTTTATAATTAAAATTGCAATTAGGAGAGGGACCGTATAATGCCCCATATTCAAGGCTTTTGGAGTCCTTCAATTAGTTTACTGATTTGCGATATCTTGGGAAATAGTCAAGAAGAGGCCGAATGAACGTTTTGTATATTTTTATAAGAAAACATTCAGTTTATTCTTAAACGAACGAAAAATAAAATTTAATAACTTTGAAGATTTTTTTTACCATGGTTCTGCAATGAAGGTTGAAATCGAGATTTTCATCCATGATGAATCCAAGATCGGAAATGTGTGATATTCTGATTATATTAATAAAAAGATTAGGAAGATCGAATCCTTTAGACTTGATATAAAGAACGCTACATTTTTGAAAAGAAAGAGTCATTTGCCTGTTATATAGTCAGTTGGCTATTCTACTGAGGTCCTCCTGTAATGGAGATAGGTTATCTGTTTTACCATGAGAATAATAAATTTTACAATCATTAGCATAAAGATAAAATAGAATTTAGTACCACATTGGTGATATCATCTAAATATAATAGAAAAAGCAATACTACCTTGGGAAACGCCAGATTTAACAGGTGTCATGCCAGAAAGAATGTTGCAGCCTGGTGACGATCTTTTGTGTAATCTAACACGTAATCTAACACATAGTTATATACAGATCACCTGTAATGCCATAAGTATTAAGAGTGATCAATAATTCGCTATGCGAAACAGTATCAAAAGCTTTAGACAAATCTAGATACACAACTGATGCTGTTTTTCCATCATCAATTGTTGCCAGCCCATGGAGTCGCCGATAGCTAGCATCTTCTGGCCCATGTGTTCGCTTTCGAATAGTTTGGATAATTTTTTTGAGATCCAGCTTTTTTCTTCCAAATCATGTGGTTGGCTGAGTCGTAAAGGTAAAACTTCAACCAGAACCACCCAGTACATTTTGGTTCCATAAGTACCACGGTTGTTAAAATTCTCAGATGTTTCAGTTTCTCAGCTATATACATAATCAATCTTTCGACTTGAGATAGCAAGAAGATTTTGGATTTTGGAAAAAAATTTGTTTCCAGCGCTATGAATAATCTTGACTCTAATCATAACATGATCCTGTCAATTTTGACTGGTATGTGAGGCTAATTGACAGAATTTTTCCATCGTTGTCAGTCTGATTCAAATGTTGTCTAGCGAGTTCCATTAAACTTTTGCAAGACTGAAAAAATATATTAGCAAAAAGTTCATGAGGGTTCTCTCCTACGTGCGTTTTCCAGCATCATATATATATTTCATATCTCACGATTTTTGCGAGAGATGCTCTTAGCAGATTAAGCTCGGTATTGTATCTATTTTGATCCAGATCATTCGTGTATATCAAACATAAAGTGACCAAGATATTGCAGAACCTTCCTTTAAAGTGGGGTGTAGACCAAATGATCATCAAAAGAGTTCCATACGATTGGAGCTATCGTGGATTTTCGGTTATGGCAGTTGCGACTCCATTTCTCTCTGAGTTATTCGAAACATGTCGCGAAAATGCGATGTTTTTTCAAAATTTATTATCTCAAACTGGTACCCCAAAACTGGTAACCAAAAAAAACTTTCATTAACTTAATTGATTCTTTACTTATTCCATTTTCATATGACAATAAACCATTAAGGTCAATTTAGATATTTATATATTCTTTATATATTCTCAATAAAATTGTTCTTCTTTTCTTTGTGAAGTCAAGGGACTCAAGCGATTGGGTCCCAATATTTCAATAATTTGCATTTAGTAATAGCATTTTTTTTTTTATTTAATATCCTTTATATTATTTATTTATTCCTTATTTGTTTTTGAATATAATGATCATTTTAATCTTTTTTTGACATAGTTATTAAATAGTTATTAAATATTTTTTCTTATCATTATATTATTGATTTTTAATTACCCAAGTTTAAGGTGTGAGGTGAAGAATAAAATTTTGCTAATGCTTACGATGATCAATATTTCTACTACTGTCCTGATAGAGCAAGCGTATCAAGGTTTTTCTAAAATAATAATGTGGTAAGCGACCACCATTTCCTTATTATCTTATTTTATTTTTTACACCACCGATATATCCAGTTCTTATGCGAATCAGGCATTGCTCAGAATCTGACAGGCAAGCATCTATGAATTGTTTGCATAGGGTATGGATGATTAATGCCTAGCTACCTACATTCATAATGGATCCTCCATAGCTAAGAAATGTTCCACGACTCCAAGAGATCGTTGCACGCATATAGAGGGCAATTGTTTAGATAGATAGAACCTTTCCCTTAGAGAATTTGCATAGCGTTTATATAACTATGTCTGAACCCTTTTTGCATATTTATTCCTTGTACTACTGAATTAAGAATAAATGAATCGGATACTATGCGAATGCTTGCAATTTGCTTGATTCGTCACAGAACACTTTTTTTTAAAGAGTCTTCACCATTAGTGGTTAAACTCGCTCCAAATCGAACCTCAGCATCGGCGCTCCCAATTGAGCAACAACCCACTGAACCATTCTATCACAGACACACTTGGGGATAAAAATACAGTTGGGCACCCAGCAGCTAATTTCCTATCCAGATGAACTGGGCGATAATACTGTAATTGTGGCAATTACGATAGAAACTAATTTTTTTAAAATTATTTCGAAAATTGACCTATTATTTTATATATTATTAGGTTCAAAAAAGTTTTTAACTTATTATTTTCTGATTATATTGCATCATTGTTGGAAACCTTAATATGCCTAATGTAGACAGTGATAAAATAATTGTGCATTCCACAATGGAAAATTTGAAGAAATCGCTTGGGCTTTTGCTCATTTATTGGTTTAGAATAGTTTATCAAGGTACCCAATAATTTATTAAGTACTATCTCTTCAGGCCGTAATATTATCTTCTTCCGGTTTACTTATTGTTCAATTAGTGGTTTTCGAACCCTTTTGTAATATCATGATCAAAATATCATTTATATTATTGTAAAAATGCGATAGTTCAAATCTAATAGTGAATATTTTAGAGATTTTAGTAATTTCGATTATCATTGATTTCGTTTCTTGCTAATGTAATGTAAGCTGGGGTTATGCGTCTTCTTCAAAAATGGACACTTTAAACAATGTAATATTGGCTCTTATAGAGCAATATATACCTCCAAAAAAAATTAAAACTTAAAACATTAATAAAACAGTTAAAATGCTATGTAATTTCGTATTATTAGAATTAAAACGCATAGTTACCTTTTTTTAAAGAAATTGGTTAGAAAATTTCCATAGAACATTTTTAGAACATTTTTTCTTTTGAATTTTTCTGTTTCTGGAACTATTAAAATCATATTCTCTGATCAAACAACTATGAAGTACAATGATATGTGATCACTAATGAGATTCAATGAATGTTTTACCAGTGCATTTGACGATGAAAAAAATACTCCTTATTGACAATCCAGATACTAATTGTTCTCTTGGTAATATTGAGATAAATTTATTAGTTATATACCACACTCTAACCTCTTAAGCGATATAGAGAGATCCATGGCCTGACTCAATAGAAATAATTTGTGCTTTTTAAATATTTTCTATACAGCCTTCTAGTAATGACTATTTTAGTAATGATGTTTTTTTAGTAATGATTATTTTTTGCAAGAGGTTCTTAGGCTTTTTTTATTTATTTAGTGAATTATTACAAAGGTTATTCTATCCATGAATACCTAAATTTTGAAAAAATTATTCCTTAGGAGAAAGTGATCTAATGAACAAGTCAAAAAATAGTTTTTTTTCAAAAAACTTAGTTAAATGAATATGAAAGGATAAATACCAATCAGTATCGATCAAACAATTAAAAAGCATTAGTTAAAGTACCCCAGCACTTAGGCATTGAAAAGATTTTTCGATCATTTTTTAAATTTAGGATTACCATTCAGAGTTGTTTACCCTTATTTTGAGGTAATAGTGGAAAACTTTTAATTTAATTTAATTTAATTTCAATAGCCACATTAATTTTTCAAATTGCAACAAGTTCCAAATGCTTATATATTTTGTTCGAATTTAATTTACATTAACGCATTATGACATTTTTCTACAATCATTTCAGAAGTCCATTGGCGCTTCTTAAACATAAACATAATTTATTCTTATTTCCCTCTTTTATACATGCATATCTTGAATCTTTATTCATTTTTTTGATTTTAAAATGAAATGATTTTTAAAAATAAAAATTTTAAATCGATAATTGTGGAATAATTGTGGAATGAGTGCATTCGACAATGATAGATATAAAGTAAACAATTGATTTTACAAAAAATAAGTAAAAAAGCTAAAAAACTGCCAACATGAAAAGAAATTAAAAAGGAATCTCTCGAAAAGAATTCCAGAGAAATCTTTTCTTCAATAATTCAATGACTTTAATGAGAATAAATGGATCTCCGGAAAACATCAAAGTTCTTCTAATGGTGTTATTTGATTTTTGGCTCGAGCTTGTATTGTTTTTTACGAAATAATGTTTCTTAAATTTTTCGGGCATTTATTTCGTTAAAATTTTTCGATTTCAGAAATAACAACTTAATTGGACGATTTAAGTCGAAAATAGAAGCCTTTTTCTCTTTTCTATTAAGAAAGTTCATTGAAGCGTTTCGTAAATATCTAGTGTATACAAATATTTTTAGATATATATATATATATATATATGCTTAATTTGGGAAATGTACGAGAAACTTCCAATTGATACGTGGTCCACTTGCCCTTGGGAGAATTTCTTCATAGTGCTCTTGGTCTTAATCACTTTGTTTCTAAGAGCTTTGTTTTCTTAATTCTCGTTGGAAATTTTTGACTGACTGACTTTGTCTGATCCATTTTAATCCCTAAGAAATTAACATATGTCTAACGTAGCTATCTCTTGATAAATCCTTATATATAAGTCTGCATTTTTTGCTCCCAAAATAGCAAATGCCTGCCACTCAATATTGCTCTTTATTTTTCCATTATTTGTTTTTTGCTGACAAGATTGCAATTTTTTATTATTTCCAAATCAAATAATGTTGTATTTTTCAGAAATATGCGTACCATAAATACTCGATTTCAATAAATAAAATTTTCATGGTCGAATCCTTTAAATCCCTTCTTTATGGATTATACTGCTGAATATATTTCTGTATAGAACCCAGCGATCTATTTATTTTAAGAATTTATTTTTACCAAAATGTTACAAAATGTAAAATGGAGAGGAATATTGATCTTCTTCTCTCAACAACTCTCACCATTACTGGTTGGGCTAGCTCCTCTGGCTACAAGGTAAGGCATCTCCAAACTGGTCAGTCCGATGCCATTCCTTTATCTATCGTCCAAGTCCATATATCGCTGGTCCCCCCCTCCCCCTATACGTTCGAAATCTTTTCTAAATGTATCAGTCCAGGTTTTGATTGGTCCACCTCACTTTTGGCTTCATCTACCACAGATTTTAGGAAGTAGCGAAATATATATCAACTTTTGTGGTGAGCTACGAAGAATATGGACTTACTAACCAACGAAGGCGATGCTCTATAATGATACTGTTAATGGAAGTACTATTTAAATGAAGATGAATGCGACTGTGTGAGATTTTACCATTCGAAAAACCCATAAAGTGAACCTTAGACATGAGTGATCAAAAGCAGAGAACTTTTTAATATACTCCATTCTCATTGGCCATGTCTTAGCCATAGGACTTTCGTTTTTATGGCGATTTCGAGATGACCTCACAAAGGCGGCCTTATTTGTAATTTCGTTATCCCGGTTGCAATTTTATATATCCTATATATTTTTTGCCTGGCTGTTTGAGACTAGAGTGTTGAGTATTATTATTATATAATAAAACACAAATACAAACTTGACGGACACCAGTTCTTATTTCAAAGGATTCTGTTCCCCATATACACAGATCTCTCCCGACGTATGCTCATAAAATGCTTTATAAGTCGAATGATTTTTCCTGGCACACCGTTGCGTTCCATCAAGGCGATCTATCAATTGAATTAAAGGCAGAGGCAGCTGCAAAGTCGATGAAACACGTGATAGTAGGTTGCAAATATCTGAAGCGATGTTCCAATACCGCTAAATAGGTCAGTACAACGGCGTCTCGTTTTGAACCTAGTGTGCTCAGGACGCATTCTGCCATTTCGTTTGGCATAAGTCTATTGACCAATAGTGATTTTTTTCCCTCAGTGCTGTCATAGAAATTCTTCGAAGAATCGAGTAATCAGGATCTCCTTCCTGCTTTGGCAGTGTTTTTCAGACATTTGGACAGTTGCTTCCGATATCCAACTAGCGCACTTCCTATTAATATTATCCTAGTGTAGAAGTGGCTAACTTTTTTGGCATGTCATTAGTTGGGAACAGTATTCTTCGCCTTTACAGAAATGTCATTGACGTTCATTTCACTGAGATGTTTCAATAATGCGAAATGTGCTTATCGTTCCCGGATCTTTTTCTTACGACTTGTCAATTTAATTTGTCAACCTGTTACGAATTTTGGCTCGAACTATAACGTGATATGATTCATGGTGGCCCCGACCCCTATTCAGTTACCAATTTCAGTGCCCCGACGAGAACAACTATCAAGTACAGAATTCTTCCAGCGATTACTGACCAATATACAATCTGATCGGAATATTGGTTGTTCGGAGAGTTCCACGTGATTAGATATTTCCTTCGATCCCAAAAGCATGTATTAGTAACAAAGAGTTCATACTCTTCAGCAAAGAAGGCGTTCTCCATTGGCGCACTGGACCCCGATACCATATTTGCTTATTACCAAGTTCATCGAAACGGCATCATGATCTAAGCGCGCATTCCAGTCTCCTCCGGGTATGACTTTGTCATCTCTCGGTAGGAATGTTGTTAAAAGCTGAAGTTCCGCTTGGAACTTATCGCGATCACCTGCGCATATTGGAGCATGATCGAAATATTTCCTTTGAAACGCGCGTAGGCCATAGAGTCATTTACTGGCTTCCACTCAATCAGAGTGAGTCTTTTCAGACATGACAATCGTTGCGTCATTTTGATCCGAATTATCCAAGACATAGTGATATAAGCAATATCTTTGCTTGGAACTAGTTTTAATAATTACTCAAGAGCCGATATGAGGAAGACGGTCTTCCAATAAAAAGGCCATATCCACGAGGATGTGGATAATAATTGATTGCTTGGCTTGCAACGTCCATAGGCCTTCTGACGTTCCAAGCAATTATAGCCAGCACTTCGCCGCGTTTACAAAGTATTGCCAGAGAAGTTTTCGCTTCCCTTGACGGATTTTGAATAATCTCTGTTCATTAGCATATTCTATGCTCACGCCTCGAAATTATTTTATTATTATTATGGATTATATATTATTATTATGGATCATATATTTATCAGATGTACACCAGATCAGAAGTACGTCGGAAGATGCGGGCGTCACGTCAAAGGACTTGACCCTTTCAGGATAGATGATTATTAATCTTGTAAACGAATAAAACTATAGTAGCAATAACACAAAATCCTTAAAATTTTTTCAAATTTTTTTGGTGAATCGCAACAGAACACTAATTATAACTTAAATAACTGAACAACTGAATAACTAGCCATAACAGCTGTCAGTTACATACTTTAAATCAATTTTTTATGCTTTCTACCAAATTTCCGAGATCTCCGAATCGCCTTCAATGAGGATTCGCATAGAGATCAGATTGTGCTGGGTATAACATATGCGTATTTCTCTAAAGGATTTTCCGGCAGAAATTTCTCATAGTAATTTCTTAATTTCTATGAATTGGAGTATCTTAGCCAGAATGTTGAACGCCAACCACTTATTTACTTAAAGATAATCCAATCTGAAAAACATAAATGTACATAATAATAATGGAGATAGAATGGCTCACTGGGTTGTTGCTCAAATGCGAGCGCCGATGCTGAGGTTCGATTCTCCGTAGGAGTGAACTTGTACAAAAATCCGGGTGATGCTGGCGACTCAGCTGTATTTCTATCGCCAAGAAACTCCCTGGCATATTACTCAAATGCGACAAGTCAGTGGAGCGAGTTTAACCAGTAATGATGAGGGCTCTTCAAAAATAAAACAATAATAATAATCTAAACATAATTGTAATAAAAATATAATCTAGAAGAGCTTAAGAATTGAGTGAATTTTATCTTTAAAGTGAAACTTTATTATCTTCAGAGTACGAATTTGCTCTTAACCTATTTGTTGACAATAAAGACGAGATGTTAGCGTTAGAAATAAGATTTGGAGCAGCTGCTTTCGAAGTACGCAGCCAATAAACATTGCAATTCTCAGTAATAAATATCTTCTTCGAAATAAAAAACAGCTTTCAAGTAATGAATGTGGTCTGCAGCTGAGTTGGGAAGCTTTTTAAAATTTTTAAAGTTCTCTGATATTTATATACTCTGTATATTTTTAAGTTGTTGATCCTTCTCAAGAAAGTGTTAAAATACATTCGTGATTCTATTCGAAGTTAATCCTTTCACTGGAAAGGTGCGCTTCTCCTTTGGTATCTCCATGAATCTTTTATGATGCGCTTTTTATTAAAAATTGAACTGTGATTATTTGCATGATTTGGTTGAAAAAAATGATAATGAAAAGAAAAAAACTAAAGAAATTCATTTTGGTTTTTGGTTGGAAAGAAAATGGAAATTTAATTAATTTTTAAAAAATTAGTAAAAACTTTATGACTGACAAATAATTCTATTTTAGAAATTATTAAAAGGATTTGAAAATAATCGAACTTTGGGGAAACACATTGGATTATATTGTTTGCGTCTCATTTGCCTTCCTTAAAATTAGCTTTTATATTAAACGCAATTCTAAAATTGCGTTCTTAATTACATTTGGATTAGTACGCTAATTTTGAAGTATGAAATGCTGAAATTCTTTATGTATTTATCAGTGTTTGAAATTTTCAGTCAAAGTAATTTTTTTCCACAACGATTCTTTTAAATAAGCGATCAGTGGTTTTCCAATGATGATTCGGAGTTTTCTAAATGAACTTCACTTTAATTTCGTTCGTTGATAAAAAAGGATTTCTTCCATCAAGATGAGAAAGAAAATAGCTTTCAGTGCGAAAGTTAAGCAGCGAGGAATTTAATCACTTTATGGTAATAGAATGGTTCCCAACATTCAGATTTTTAATGGCAGATTTAGATTTTAGATTTATCTCTGCAGGAGATAGAAGCCAAGCCCAAACTTTTGATTTGCATGAATTGCTTCACAAAGAAAACAAAATATAGTTGATTTTTTGGAATTTCTCATGTAAATTCATATTTTTTTTTTCCTCCGTTAGGCGACACTGATGAAGAGTAATGCGTCGTCAGATTCGAATCCAAGCCTCGACTATCGTGGTTGAACCACCGATTCTCCAATTCAACATATAATTTGAATTAATAATGAGCCAAAGGGTATTGATGAAAGGGATATAAAAACGGAATAAAATTGTTAAATTAAAATTATATGAAATTATATGAAATTATTAAATTAAAATTTAATTTAATAAGTGGGCCATTGAATCCGATTAAAGTTTAAAAATCCCTGTACAAATTATTTATAAAAATATCCATGCAATGATTTCATCTATATACCATCTTCCTCATTATTAAATTCAAATTAAAATTGTTTGATTTTCACCTGCTTTTAATTATACTTTTATAATAAAAATTTTTTATTGTATATACATTTGTATTCAAGTTTTTTTCCCATATAAATAATCTCAAAGGCCACTTTTATTAAATCAAAATCAAAATTAAAATATTCCTTCATAAAACTCTTGAATATATAACTGATTATTGTTGTAAGTTTTCATATCAAAAAAATAAGTCTTCCTGAAAGTTGAATATTCCTAAAAATTAAATGGGAGAGGAAGAAAAGAAGACATGTAAAATAGAAATTGATGCAAATCAGAATTTTTTTCGAAGAATTTAAAAATTCATGCCAAAGTAAAAAATAATCACATATTCTGATTAAAGTTTAAATTTCTGTTTATCTTACTTTCCCATAGTTTTCTATTGGAATTAGAATATTTTAAAGAAAATTTTCATGTTTTTTTTCTGAGAACTTTGATGGAAGCATTAATGGCGATAATATAATTTTTAAGTAATTCAAATGAACATGTATTTTGTAAACAGTGGATGAATGCGTATATAGTGGACGTACATCCAGAGAGCTAAATGTGAAAGAATGCGTCAAATTGAGTTGTTAGCAATCGGTGAGAATATTTCGACGAAAATAGTTTTAGTAAATATTTAAGTTCTGTATCTGAGTTCAGCTTAAATAATGGATATATTAATTTTTTGAAATACGCTTAAAATACATGGTAAGCGGTCTAAGTGATTGCAAAACATTTGATTAATAGCTTGTGGATCAAATCATACGATAAGAATAAATTTATGTCGGTTGGATCGAAGATAATTTTAACTGAATTGTTTTGTTTTCTTCATTAACACCAATCATTTGGTTATAGGAAAATAAAGTAGTAATTTTCGTGATGTATTAGTTCTTAACATCGGAACCAATTGACGAATTCAATAAATATTTGAGTGATTACTAGTACCACGATGTACTCTCCATATTATCAAATTGTTTATTCAAAAGCTTCAATTCTATGCTTCTTTCAGAAAAATTACTTTATTAAGTCATTCTATAATTCATTACATAATATTTTTGCAAATTTATTTTTGTCCGATTACCATATGGCTAGTTCTGTCGCCCATTAAGCTTGCCGGAGAGTCGTTTGAGAGGAGAAGTATAGATGGATAACCTCATTAGCTTCACCAAGATTTGATGGCTAGTGACAAGATCTCCTCCATCGAGTAGAATAGAAATCAAACCATATAACCATATCAAACCATATCCCTCCATTTTGACATTATATTTCGAGAAAAATTCTTATACTGGATCCTTAATATTCATTATTTTTCCTTATGAAAATTCATCTTTTTAGCTGAAACAAATTTGTATTAAAAAAACCAAACGGTGTTTAAAATAATTTGCGATATGAAATGAAAGCTTGGCCTGAATTTTTTTGTAAGTGGGATATAGGCTACAATTTCTACAATAAATCTTCCCCTTTTTATTTTTTTCATGCACGGAATTAGTGAAATAGATAGATGGGAAACCTTTCGTAAGAAACAAGTGTATTAAATTAATTTATTTAAAATATAAGCAATGAGTTAAGGCTTGTCTCAGAGTTAATTCAATCCTCAAACTAGATAGAACTAAATCTAATGCTGTAGGATTAGAACATTAGAACTGAAGATTTTCTGACCCAGTTAGTCCTTATCTGGTTCTAAAATTCTTAATAAATTTTTAAATTTCTAAATTAAAAGATGGTGAAATTTTTGTTAAGAAGCTCGATATAAAAATTACCATGCGTTTGTTTTATCTGTCTGTGTTAGCATATAAGACTTCCTTCATTCAAGTTAAAGAACTTTTAAATAATCGAAAATCTTGATGAGCTCAATTCTTCTATTATTTTGATGACGGAATATGCACTTAATGTCTGTTTATCATTTAAATCAATCTTATATCCGTGTCTTTAATATAATTAAGCTTATTGCAACAAAGCAAAATAGAATTTTTTTTGAAAGAAACTTCAAGCCTCAGATCCATTAAATGTTGTTGAAAAATCAATTTTTGGATTCAGATTATATATTTTATATATGTTTTAATGTTTTATATTATATAATTATATAATTCATAACCTTTCTTCATATTACTATTTCTATGAGCATTGTCTATTTCAAATTTGATTGTCTCTAATAGTTAGGAGAATATTTGTAAATTTGCATTTGCATTTTAATTTTTCCACTCATCTTAAATTTTTCTGGAAAAAATGAGCAAATACTAGTTCTTTTTATGTTAATATTTTTATGTTTATATTTTAACTTAACGTAGTATTTTCCAAGTTTTTTTATCGTTAATTCGTGTTTTTTGCTATTTTCAAAATGTAAATAGAATTTATGCGATTTTTTATGGTTCAGTGGATATCTAATGTTGACATTTCTACCTTTCATCACATTATATACAGTGCCTTCAATTCACTATCCCATTTATAGCAACCAATCGTGCCAAAAATCTGTTGAAGTTTTCTGGCCAATCGCCTTTTTCTGTTCTTTATTTCAATGAATTGAATGCATATGCCCATCTAGACTTCATTTTTAATGACAGTTTCATTCCCCTAACATTCTTTTCAAATTTTATAATATATATACAATATATCGCTATTTTTTGATGTAAATAATGTTTCTATCGAAAATTTATATTTTATTACTCTGAATGGGGAGACTTGGAAATATCATATCCTAGTCGCCAACAGAACTAATGAAACCAGCAATGTGAGTAACACCAGGTTAAGAAAAATACTTCAAGGAAACACTAATATTATAAATTTTATGCTATAAGCCTATCTAGATCTATTTCTCATTCAAATCAATTAATTTTTTAATTTTTTCTACAGACTCTTATACAGTTATCTTCTATAGTTTATCTAGTTTATAAAATCAGATATTATTGCTTTTGTACCGCTGTTGATGAATAAATAATACGAATTTTTCTTCTAATAGCGTATTTTCACTCATATTTTCTGGTTATGCTCGTTCCACTGACCTCCAGATTCCCTTCGCCAAAAAGAAGTAGTAGTACAAGTGCATATGCCCATCTAGACTTCATTTTTAATGACAGTTTCATTCCCCTAACATTCTTTTCAAATTTTATAGATTATAATATTTAAATAAACAGGAGACTTAAAGTCAGCAGATTAAGCATCTTTATTAAGAGAATTTTGGAAATAAATTTGTTGATCTAAGTAACATTGATGAAAGTGATATATTAGCCTATTTTACCTATATATTTTTACCCCTTCAATTTTTTTCTCTTGTTTAACGTTTATTTTCATATATATTTAATCCTTACTGTTTAATATTCATGAAAATCAATGAGTAATCTCTCTCTTACTTAATTTTTGCTGTATTTCATTTATCTCAAAATTTCTCACAGTAGCTCAGCACTCCTTTTTTCTAAAAAATATTTTAGCGATTCTTTTTTTCAGATTGTTATCAAGTGGTGCAAAAAAATATTCGTAATGCATATTTCTAAAATACTTTTTACTTAATCAATTTACTGCTCGATAAATTTTTATTAATTAAAAAGTGATATTCAACGAAATTTTCAAGCAATATTGCTAGTTTCCTATAAGTAAAAATGGTTAGTTCAAAATTTTTTGATTATTTCAAAATTTTATTTTGTTTACTTATTTTATTTACTTATTTTATTTCAATCCTATCGCTCCGCTCTATTGATATTCTCCAAATAAGGATGATCACTTAGAATTTAGACAAAAAAATTCAATTCTTCTGATTCAAAGGTGAATAAATATACAAAAAAGAAATGATGATAAGGTGCAACCAGTCAAAGGACATCGTAAAAAAATCGCATCAAGCCTTATTTATTGTTATTGTTATTTTTTCTTCGTGCTATCTAAATTTACTTTGGTTCTAAACTTTTCAGTCAATCATTTTTGAGTGATGGAAAGAATAGCGAAATTCAGTAGATAAGTAGAAAATTCAGTACATATAACGATAGAAACGAAAGAAACAAAATAAGACGCAAAAATTTATAAATTTATAAATTTATAAAAATTTATAAAAATTGCTAAATTAATAAGGCATACAAGTTTGTGAACGAATATTTTCCTTCTTATACCTAATGTATAAAATAATAATATAAAAAATGCAAATTTGTTGTTTGTTTGAAATTCAATATTAAAAATTATTAAAAATTAAAACCATTAAAAATTCAAAATCCTTCAGAAATGACAAACAATTTTGGAAAGAAAAATATTGAAGTGGGTGAAAGAATATGAAAATTATAAAATTTTTGGAGGAGTTTTCAAAATTTTTTTCATATTATCATAACATAGTAATTGATGAGCTAGAGCAGTGACTTGCTCATTTACTTATATATTGTCCATCAATTTCTTATCGTGATTTTTATTTTAAATTTTTTAGCATTTTTGCATTTCATTTCACGACATTTCCTGCCATCATTTTTCGAATTTCTCAATGAAGATACAAACTTCTAAAAAATATTGCTAAAATTAGAATTTCTTGTAATTATTAGTCATCTCGCCCTTTAATACAGTGATTTAACGATGTTATCTCGATATATATATTATTATGGTCTTAGCATGAGAAGAATTAACTTATAATCATTTGGTCAGATTCCTTACCAAACGCATCTGAAGTCAATTACTTAATCATTGTATTGATTTTAATCTATTATTAATGTATTAATGTAAAGACTGAAGTATTGGAAGCAAAATGAATAATGAATAAGAAAAAACAAGTTAAAAAGTTCATCTCTGAAAAAAAAATAATTTTATTAGAATTAAATTATAAGTAAATTTATTCACATAGTTATCGTATTTAGTTTTATTATAAGAATTTGGAATGAACATACTGCAAATATAAAATACTGCAATTATAATTAGAAAATAAATAAATAAAACATATTCATCATTAATCTCTCAATCCAAAGAACAGTCTAATGCGTGAAAATCTATCAGATGGGGTAAAAATATATTAGTTTAAATCCATTAGATTCGGTAGGAATCTATTAGACGAAAACATATTGGATTGAGAGGAAATTCGGTGTAGCAACCTCACTAATTTTGTGCGGAAATTTTTGGCTTTCGTCATTATTTTAGCATAAATCTTCTAACAATTCTCACAATTACTGGTTAGGCTGGTTCCAAAGGCTATAAGGGTAAGACGTCGTCAAACTGCTCGGACACCATCGCTAGTAATAATAGAAGGCATTCCTTTTTTCATTATCTAAGTCCATATATCGCTGGTCTCCCTATATGTTCGAAATCTTTTCTAACTGTGTCAGTCCAGATCTTGACTGGCCCACCTCGCTTTTGACGCCAACCATCAAGGGGTTTAGCAAGTAGCGAAATATGCGTCAATTCCTATAGTGGACGATGGACAGACATTTTACGAATCTGTCAAGCGGATGAAATCGCGCTTTTGGCATAAATCATCTATTTTATTTATCCAAACTTGCAATTTCATCAAATTCATGCTTAAATAACAGTTTAAAAATAGCTTTTAATGGATTGTAATAAATTAGTTCGCTATTATAGTAGTACATAGTCAGCTGCTCCCTGAAGCTGGAAAGTGAAACTATTGTCATTTTCTGAATCGAACAAAATTAAGATTAATGAAAAAATAATGAATAGAAGTCATAAGACAATCTTTTAGAAAATCTTGTGGGAGTCATTGATGGGCAATCAGCATTGAAAAAGTGTTGGACAAAAGAATTGAGAAATAGTGAATATACTTGCAGTCAACGGAAATCTTACGTTATAAATAAAAAAAAAATAAATTTTTTACAAAGATATTAGAACATTTTACTAGATTGTCTTCAATAATTTTTTCACTCTTATCGTATAGCTTGGCGGAGTCCATATGATTTATTTGCTGGATACTGATGCTGTGTCGAAACGTCTCTCTTCTCGTTTTTCAAAGAAGTTTAATAGAACGAAAAAATTGATAAACAACTGATATATTGAAACGCTTTTAGTTGAATGATTGCTTTTATGGTTTCTTTTTTTTCTTAATTAACAAAATTAAAAATTTATTAATTTTTTTCGCACAATTTATTTCAACGTTCTTTTCCAGGCAATGAACCAGTGTTATTAAAAAATAGGCAAACCTCATAGGATAAACATTATCTGAGCATTTAATCGAGCTTCAGAATTAATGATGTTTATTCGAAAGAGTGCAACGATATTTACGATTATTTTAGAAAATAAGAAATCGATGTTTTAAACTTTATGATAGATGATATATAATGCTGATGCGAATCGAAATAGATAAATTTCTGGATTTTTTATCTACAGATTTAATTTTAAATTATTATCATTATCTTTCTATTATTATTATTATTTTATTATTAAATATTATCACTATTATAACTATTATAATCATTAAATATTTCGAATTGATCAAAGTGTTTTGGAAGAGTAAAATTAGTGCCTTTGGCAACTTTTACTTATGCTTGAAGAGGTGGAAGTTATATTTGATTCAATTCAAAAGTAATTCAAAGCAGTAATGTTATGTTAACGCATTGCAACGCAAATATTGACAACAATGGAGAAAAATTACAGACAACAAAAGAATAAATAAAGAGAAATATTAAAATAGTAAGAAACGGCGGCGAATCGTCCTGTTGATATTGGTGCTTGTTTTCGGGGACATGATGGAGAACTAAGATTTTTTCTTAGAATTGTATTGTCCTATTTATTTTGCAAAAGCCAATATATATAAACATACGCGAATGTTGAAGAAAATATTCGATTTCAGTTTTATTGCATTTTATTGCCTGCAAAATATTCAATTATAAATTTTTATCAAAATTCCAATAAATTCCAAGAAGAATGAATTGAATTTATATGGAAGCTCCTTTCATTCGTCCGAAATTGTTATAAAATATAATGAAATATTTTTAACCGATAATAAATTATTTGTTACTTAATATTGTTAATTGCTTAAGCTAATATTCATGTTTTTTCAAGTAATTTCAACAAAAGAACTGTTCTATTGAACAGTTAAAACAGCTGAACAGCAATCCCAGTAAAAATAGGTTGATTTATTATTATTAGAAATCTGTATAAAATTTGTATTAAAACATAAAGGATAAATTTGGAAAGAGATTTATTTAAAAGAAAGAATAAAACATGGAAGAGAATATCGGAAGTTGATGCTGTAACCGCATTTTAAGCAGATTTCTTATACTGTAGTTATGCAGCTATTTATGGAGTTATATGGTATTTCAGGATATCTTATTTATTTATTCAAAAGCATTGCGCAAATAGTATTCGCAGTCCTAAACTAGAAGTGTATAAATGTATTTTGATTCAATTGTAATTTTTATACCATCTGCGCCAATGAAAATCTAATTAAATTAAAGAAAATCTAATTTTATTTGCTGCGAGCAGTTTGCTGCCTTTTTAATTTGAGTTTCATAGTAAACGAAACCAAAACTTTAGCCTTTAACTTGTTTTTTACTTAAATCGACCGTGAAAAAGTAGACAAATAAATTTCGAATGATAAGTTACAAATTAAAAAATTTGGTTTGTTGTTAATTCAATCAGTTTCTAAACCAATTTTATCCTATCCTTTTATTTTTTTCATGGCAAATAATATTGCATATTGAATATTGCAAATAATATTGCAACCTAATATTGCATTTAAAGTATTATGGGAACTCATCATCGAAGGGAATATGGCCAAGTTATATGTAACAGTTCATGCATGGCTTAACTTCTCGTTATGAACAAATCTTGCTATTGTAAGCCAGATCGTGGTGTCCGTGGTAGTGGGTATTACTATCTCCAGACTATTCTGTAGTGATGGCCTCTTCCTTAATTTCTTTTCCTAGTGGTGCTAAATAAAAAGTTATAACTGCCGCTGAAAATGGTCTATTCTTATCAAAAGCGGGCAAAGAAGAAGAACGGGAATCTTATTTAACTTTATACAAATCGTGTTCCTGATTCAATATCCTTAATGAGAATATTGAATGACATATTCTTCCCAAATTTAAGTTTTAATTTTAAACGGTATATGTTCGAACAATAAAAAGCAACGGAATTTGCAAGAAATTCCTCAAATACATATTACGAATAGGAAAATGCCGAGAATCCTTGATCTATAATTTCTTGTGGAATTTTTTGCATTCAAGTCTATTTTTCTTAAATTTCTCTACAAATTTGGCCCATTTCGTTATAATTATTAAAACATTTAGTAAAAAGTGTATATTTATTATGGATCAACGCTCATCATTTCTGGCTTTGCTGGTTGTTACTGCAATGAGGAAATTTTACTAGTTAGCCACTTAACCAGGTGAGCGAGCAGTCACACCTGGATTTTTCATGATAGGTTTATTTCTTTGAGAAGGAGAATGATGTTCCCTGACTCTCAATGGGGTGATTTAAGTAGCGACCACTTTCCTTTCTTATTTCTCAAACGAATAGCTATTAGTGAACTAATTGATAATTCAGAATTTTTTCAATTTCCTAAAAGCTATTTCCATTATTCCTTAAAAAAAGCCTATTCTGTATTTAATATTTTATTGCCACATTTAATTATTATAGAAAAGCAACTGTGATTTATTTTTTGAACTATTAAAAATGGATGATTCATTTTCAAATTGATCGTCTTCTTCCTGCTTTCATTATTTCCTTTCCATTTGAAAAAAGAAGTGTTAGATATGGCTGATTAAGAATTCTGATTGTAATTAATAAATAAAAATAAAAATAAATATAATATAAATAAATAGCAGTAATTAATTTTTCATTTTATGAGATTAATAATGATTGCATGAGCATAAGTTATAACGAAAAATTCCTCTTCTAACTGTATTTTGATTTGGCCGATTCCACCGGCTATTAAACGATTACACACACGATAGTTAAGCCAACTGCGCTAAATGTTAGTATGGTTAGAAATTTTTGCCGTGGAATAACTTGGCTTCAAATATAAGATGTTGCCAACATCACTCGGATTTTTAAAAAGTTCTTTTCTATCGGGAACATTCAATCGCAATCAGAAACCTAGCAATAACTGATTGAGTTGTTCTACCACTGTCTATTGAGATTAAACCACTTTATGAGAAAATAGAAAATAGAAGTGTAATAGAATTCTTATCTGTGGATTTTTGAGTTAAATTCAGTTAGAAAACAGGAATTGAGCAATAAATCTTGATTGCTTGTTTGCTCTTATGGGTACGAGTAAACGTGTCATTGAATCTGAATGGCTGATAAGTATCCATATCCACCTGCGATCTTTTCCCCAGTTGACGAATAGCTCAAGCGAACCGCAAACAATATTTCTTTGCTTATTTCTCTCTAAATTCTCGAGCTGATCCATCAGAATTGCTTTAAATCATTTAAAGATTTCCGACAAAGGTAAAAGGGTTAATCGGCTCTCCATGAGTAGCGAACTCTGCGTGGTACGCAAGAGCAGTTATAGATGTGGGAGCCAGATGATAATCATTTATATCTCATCCAAATATCTTGTTAATATTGTTTGCTTGTCCCATCTTCCTAATCCTGGGTCCAGAGCAAAAATATCGTGGGTCGGATAAGAACAAGTTGACCCTATTAATAACAGGCTTGTATGCTTATATGAAGCAGGTTTTGCAACATCTAGGTTGTTAATGTTTATTATGTTTATTCTGCACGGGGTCTAATGTGATTAAGGATATATTCTATGCCGAGTTTAAGTTCTTAACAGTATTTCCGCAAAAACATAGTCGCAGAAGATTGGAATGTGCGCGCAAGACATAAGGATATTTCAATATTTTCTGTGGTCGGTAAGTATGAGAGTCGCCAGGCAAAAATTACGAGAACCAGATTTACTACATTTTGTTCAACTAACAGTGGAAGAATTCTATACTATTTATTTTTGCGGTCATCCCCGCGGTTCGAACCATGCTATGACTAAAATTAGAGCTAATATCTGAATGAAACAGGTAATACGCAAAATCGCAACATCGCCCAAAACCTTTGGACTTAAATTAAAAGAATAAAGAGCACATGATGTATTTCAAACTGGTCCATTTCATCGGAATTGCCGATGAGTACTGGCTCCACTTGAAATCAGCTAAACCAACTTTAGGATATATGACTTCGAAAAAGGATAAATTAAGATGAACGCTCAGATGAGGTGCTTCAGTGTTTGACCACATTATTTGATCACCGAGTACCAGAGATGATAACTATCTGCAACCCCATAGGTTCGTAATAATTACGGCAAAACGAGACGAAAATCGGTATTGGAATGGCTTTGAATATAATACTACTTTAGGAATCAACTTACTATATTTCTGGCTTTTACTTCTCTGAATGGTGCTGCATAAAAGCAGGCACGCCTTAAGCCAGGATGTGATTATGTTGACCAAATTTTTGCCCTGATAAAAGTATTAGAAGTGTTAAAAGTGTCATTTCAAGTATTGACAATCTACAACCTATTATTACATGGTTCATCAGTTTTTGCCCTTGTTTTTTATCCTATAGCGCTTTGATAAATATGATGTGGTGTTTCAGAAAAGTTAATCAAACGTATCAAACATTTTAAAGCTGTGTCCTCTTTTCTTTTCTTCTAAAAATCGATAGGTTGTTTTATGGATAACAGCACTTACCAGCACTTAAAAGGGCATAATATCATAGGCCTTGAGTAGCTGATGTTGCCCTTTTTGCTGACAGTTATAAGGAATCTGTAACAAACAAACTGAATCTGTAACAAATAGATTAAAAGCAGTAGCGAAAATTGGCCTTCAAATCAATATAAATAAGACAAAAATAAAACCCTTTTCGTCTTATATATCAGCTGATAATATCGCAATTTGTATAAAGGAAGAAATTCCAGTCCGGATTGCTACAAGAGAGATACTTTCTTTCACCTGGTTAAGCCTCTTTGGAATCACAGAGAAACGAATTTTAAAAACAGAAGTTTGCATCCATCTGGCTGTGCGCACAACAATGCGGCTATCAAACTTAACCAATGAGAATGGAAGGACAGGAAACTATCTGCTTTTAAAGTACATCCTATATACTCCCCGAGCACAATTTCATACATTCATCTTCGCTCGAATTCCATATGCTTTAAGAATATCGTCACCTATGCATTATTCTGGCCATGTTCGTCATTGTACCAAGAAATTGAACGGTTTTAATTACCTCAATGCGAAAATTTCTTCGATCAACATTTATCAAAAGATAAATTGAAAAAATTAATGGGAACAGTGGTGGAAATTAAATTTAGAATTCTTTTGAAATCGACAAGTTTTTCTCATTAAACATATCAAAACAAAAGCTGAATGTCACGGAAACGTAAGAAAAAAAGGAGAAAACTCCTTTGCCAGTCGATAATGCAGTTATTTTCTGGAAGTTAATCATATTAGATCTATTTTATCTATTTTTGATGAATTATATTTCATTGATCTATGGATTATCTGTTAGTTGAAACAGGATAATACATTTAGGGAAACTGTTACTTTTTTTTGCAAATTATTAATAAGAGTTTCAGTAAGGCTTGAACTATGTTCTAGATGAAGTTAGAATTTTTGTACTTCATTTTGTTTTTATATTTTGCATTTTCCACATTGAATCTCGTTTAACCTTGCTTGTTGATCATTTTTAAATTGTCTGATCTATATTATCGATCCGTTATATTATATAAATTATTTCTCATTCAGCAGCATTTTCTATGGCACAGATTTTATCATATCTTGCAATGGGCAAAAATTTCCTGAAATGTTGCTAGAATGGTTATAGATTTGGACAGCTTTGAAAATTCAGCGTTCCTTTTTTATCTTCAGACACTCGTCTATGTAAAATGTAGGAAATTTTATTTTCAAATTATTTAAATTCATTAAAATACAAATGATACATTTAGAATGTACCGTTGTAACTGATTGAATTATAATATTAGTAAAATGTACATATTTTATAAATTATGAATGTGATAGAATTTAGACAAACGAATACTTATTTTTTCCTATAGTGATTTTTATAGATAATTATGTTGAGACAAATTCAACAGATATTCTTACAGACCAAAGTTCATAAATTTATGGCAAACGCTTATTTTCAGTTTATTTTTTCCTTTCTTTCTTATTGTTAATTTCTTATTATTATCACAAAGAATAAAAACAATAATAATAAGGCAATAATAACAGCGATAACATCATTCGATTAAAATGCAGTCGTAAGTCGCAAATCCGGATTTCGTGAAGTTTGGATTGTGCTGACCAGTATTCTAAAAAAGTTCTCGTTGAATATTTTTTTGAAATGAGTTGAATATTATAGACACTTACAAGAAAAATTAAATATTAATAGATCTGTTTCTTTTTCTAGTCAATTCATCTCTATGGCAAAATCATTATCCATAAAATTGGTTCCATTAGTGTTGGTAATTATATGGGACTGTTTTATTGCTGCTTCAAACAGGTTTCACCATTTTCGTTTCCGTTTTTCCTTTTAGGTCTGCTCAAAGATGGATTGTTAATGATGGGTTTGCTGGAAAAATTTTGCCAATCATATTGAGGGAGAAAAGGCTTATTGATAGCAACATAATTAGACAAGTCTCGAATATATTTTATTTTAGCTTAATCGTGGATAAAAATCTTGATTTCGACCTTAATTGCAGAACCATAGTAAAGAAACCCTCTAAATTTTATTTTTCGGTCGTTTAAAAATAGAAATCCAAGCTTTCTTATCCAAATTATCACTTCTTGATTAATGCAACTTGTTATTCCTAAATCGTATCGCAAATCAAGTACATTAATTGGAGATTTCCAAAAATACTTTGTACACTGCCTTTATCCTAATACCAATTTCCGTTATAATGCACAACTTCAGCTATACAACTTAATTCAGCTATTCAACACTCTCAGTTCGTCGAATTAAAAATTTAATTTATACACATAAAATTTTATATGGTTTTGTTTCAAATTTTGTTCAAAATGTTACAGTTTTAGGTTGAATTGAGCCCAACAAAGATCTAATGGGCTAAAATTATTAAGCCTAAATGCAATATTAAATTAAGAACACTTGATTCGCATTTTTTATTCGCATCATTAATTACTGGAATAAGCTGTCGAATGACGTAATTTGTGCACCATCCTTATCAATTTTTAAGAAGATAATAATATCATCCATGATATTATTTAAAAGCTTTATGTTATGCAGGAAGTTTAAAATTGTTCACCAATCTGTTATAAATATACTTTGGTTTACTTGATTTTTTCTCTTTATTTGTATTATTTTTTTTTTTGCTAGCTTTTGGTCAAATTAATTTTGTTATTTGCTATTTATACTGGAATCACTAGTTCTTTTTATTTGATATTTTCTTGTTGTTACTAATGCAAGCAAAGCACAAGGCGCTTTTCGCCCTGTTTGGTTTATTAAATAAATAAATAAAATATGTGGAATCATTGTTTTTAAGAGGACAGGTCATTTTTTTCTGGCACGAAAGTCCTGATAAACCTGATAAACATCTGTTGACATTGTGGTATCGAGAAAAGCGGATTGAAGATATCAGCTTGACGCACCGAAAAAACTTGTTGTAAATTTTATTCGTCATTTTACATTTTTTTTTTACCATTAAATTTTCTCATTGGATTTTATAGAATGCAAACAACGTTGCATTAACGTTGTATTATAACCTTTATTAGCCAAATCTAGTAAATATAATAAATCATAAGATTATTTAGCCTAAAGAAGCATTTAATAGAAAAAAATGAAATATTTTTAAAGAACTCGGTAGTCTCTATGGAAAAGCAAATGGATTATAAAATTTTTAGAACTTGAATTTATTGTCTTCCTTTTCCGTTAATTTCCTTAAAAGCTTTCCCAGCTCATTAATCAATTTGCTGATTTTACAGATTTAATATGTCATTGCTGAAGTAAAACAAAATTTTTAAGAAGTGATAAGATGTATTTTGTTTGTTGGAAGGCTAAATATCCTTAAATAAATGAAAGCTGATTAAAACATAAAATAGTCTCAAGATATTTATGAGATTTTTCAATGTTTTTCAGTTATGATGGCATTAAAAGTAAAAATTAAGTGGAATAAGTAAAGAAAAAGACACAATTTGAAAGGAAAAAAAAGTATGCTAAACTTCTTCTTCTAATAGTTCATTACTATTTAGGCTAGCTCCAAGGGCTAAAGTGACGCGGTGCCATCGTCGACAGTAATAGAATCCGTTCTTTTTTCCATCGTCTATTTCTGGTCCACCTATACTTTTTAAAATTTCTTTTCTGACCATATCAGTACCGGATCTTAATTGGCACACCACGCTTTGAACGCAAACCATCAAACGGTTTAGCAAGTTATAAAATATGCGACAATTCTTGTGGTGAACGACAGAGAACGTTCCCTAACCAGTGAAGACAGCGATCTGTGACAACATTATTTATGCAAGTGGCATTTGAACGAAGATAGATACAATCATGTGATATTTTATCCGCTCGAGGAACCTGTAAAATGCACCTTAGATAGGAGTGGTCAAAGGCCGGTAACTTCTTAATATCCTCCACTCTCATTGTCTCATAACCATATAGCTAGATCGAACAAATCACGGCTATATAGATGGCGATTTTCGTTTTAATGATTTCACGACGGCTCCATAAAGGTTTCGTCAACCCGGAAGAAAGCATTTCTAGCTGCCGTGATCCGAGTAATATCATCTTTTGCCTGTCCATTTGATATTAGAGTGGACACAATGTATTTGGAATCGGGCACTTCCTCAATCTGCAATGAATTTACAAAAAGAGGCACTTTTATCAGCTTCTTGCATAAGACGAAAAGACGTTTGTTTTGACCCTGAATCCGATATTGCAGTTTCTAACACGTTATTTAACATTATTTGCATTTCATCAGTAAAAAGGATTACATCTGCATATTCAAGGTTAGTGATACGATGCTCTGGATTGATTTGAACATTTCTTGAGTGCAGACAAGCGGTGTCCATTATCCAGTCTTTGCATATTATCTTTGGATATTGTAGGGGAAAGACATAACCTTGACGGACTTATTTCGTTCTTATTTCGAAAGAGTCTATCAATTCCATATATATGTAGACCTGCACCAACGTGAGCTCATAAATTTCTTTACGAGTCGAATGAACGCCGTCGCATTCTATCATTCTCCAAAGCTCCGCTTTATCAATTGAATCAAACGCAGTCGTAAAGTCGATGAAACACGTGACAGTGGGTTGCAAATATCTGAAGCGATGTTCCAACATCTTTCTTAACCTGAATATCTGATCAGCACACGCGCGTCCCGTTCTGAATCCAGTTTGATTAGGATGCATCCTACTATGTGGTAATTCCATAAGTCTAATGAGTAAATGGGAAGCAAAAATTTTCGCTTAGACGTCTAGTAGGTTGACTCTTCGATAATTGTCGTAATATGTCCTATCACTCTTCTTGAGAATCTGGAGCAGAATTGCTTTGCTGCAATCATCTGGTAATATTTCTTTCTTCCATACTAGAAAGTACATTTGTTAAAGATGCGTTATTGAGAACGATGAACAAAGTTTGAAGAATTCAGCCCGTAGACTTCTCATGGAGACTTATTGGCCTTAAGCTTATGGATAATGGAGATTATTTCTTTTTCTGTTGGAGGCTCGCAATTTCAAATGTGTTGTTCATATTAGTGAACATATTAGTGTATCAGGGGCAACAGATGGTGCTTCATGGTTAAATTTGGCCTCAAAGAATTCTTTCCACCTTATGAGGCGATCCTTAATGCTCTTACCCAGTACGCCATTGATGTCCTTAACATTTCTCTGATCGTTCGCCAGTTTTGTGAAGAAGGCGAAATAGTTTCCTGCTATCGCTTAATCGAGCCGTCATCTCCGTTCTCAAGGCTATATCGCTCCAATATTTATTTCTTTTCCACCATGTTGTTACAATTCTTCAATGCATGCGATAGTCAAGATCTCCTGACATTCGCGCTTCGGTAGCCTTTTCAAACAATGAACAGTTGCTTCCGATACCCAGCTAGCTCACTTCCTAATAGTATGTCATATTGAAAGTGGTTGACTTTCGGAGATATTCCTTGGGACCAGTATTCATTTGTTATTCCAAAAAAGCCATTGATATTTTTACCATTGAAGTGCTTCAATAATTCGGAATTTGAGATGCGCTCTGTCTCCGAATTTTTAATTTGAGATAGTTGAAGGATGTTGGGGTGCTGCTTTTTCGAGTTGTCAATTTTATGCTGATCTTAGCGCGAACTATAATATGGTCATATCGATGAGGATTGCCCGTTTCAGCGCCGCGATAGGAATGATTATCTAGTATATGCTAAATTTATAATAAATTTTTTTTTTCATTATCCATGAATCTTTTTCGATAGAAATTTTCTTATCGATTTTTTTTCAAATTTTAGTTGGAAATGGTTAGAAATAATGGCATGGGACTCATAATAAATTATTCATGGATTATAACTATAATAAACCATCATAAAGGATATATGGACAGCATCGTGAGATAATTTGTTTCAATTGTTGATTGCATGAATAAATGGTTTCTGAGTTGCTAAATTCTACAAATCAGCATTAAACATTGGTCCTTTTGTTCTTAAGAGTATAGAAATGAAGTGAAATTTTTGAAATGAAATTTTTAAATTTACAATGATTTAGGCTAATCGATCGCCAGGTAAAAATTTATTAATCGAAATAACTATTGCATTCTTCAAACTTTTGGCATTTGGTCCAACTAATTCTTAGACTGATTAAGACTGAGGCAATGTACAAAATTTTCTGGGTCCTTTTCATTTAGATTCGGCGTTTACCAGTTCTGAGCAGTATTGGATTCTATTTAACAATTCAAAACTTTCAAAATTCAACATTAAAGTGAATTTTTTTCTAATGAATCCTTCTATTATTCTACTATTCAAAAGTAATATTCTTCTCAATAGGTGCATGAAGATCTAAATTATTTTCTCAGACTATTCTCAGCTATTTAAAAAAACTATTGTTAGCATAAAGTCGGTTTATTTAATTGGCATGATCAAGATTCTGGAGCAAGGTTCATAAAGAAGCTAAGAGTTCCTTAATAACAGGTTTAAACCATAAAATCATTGGGATTCCTCAAAATTATTTGTTTGACCAACTAATCAAATAGTGGATACTTTTTCGCTTCTTTGTTACCTCTTTGTCTGAATATAATAAATTATAATAGAATATAATAAATTTTTTTGTTCTGCAAACAGCCTAGTTTTTGGAAAGAAAAAATTTTAAGACTGATGAATCTCTGCACATTTTCCAAAAATATCACGGAGATTATTCGTTTCCTTTTAAAAAAAAAGAATGAAGAATGTTTTGTTTGATTGAATGGTAGTCGAGTGAAATGAGGTTCCAGTATTTAAAACGGAAAGATTCTTATTAAAGTTGCTTATCAAGGTAATTGGAAGGTGGCAGTATGCCAGGTACATTATCCAATAGAGAATGAATTTTTTGGTGCATTTTTTATTAAACCAGAAAATGTCTTTATTCCAAAAATAATTTTTCATTAATTTTTGATGAATCGAAAGTTATTGAGCGAAAGACATAAAAATTTTAAAGATATCATTCAATTCAACCTCATTATTTAAATTAGTAAAGTCTTTTGCCAGATTAGTTTCTTAATCACATAAACTTCTACTTTCTGTCGATTTCTTAACTAGATTTTTCATTTTCGCGATTCTCTGTAGATTTTTGCGTGCAAAAAATTAGAAATAATGCCGTTACCATCGCTATTATTAATATGTCGATATTCTCTTCCTTTAGCATTCAAGCATTTCTACATTTTTTACTTTGGCCCACTATTTTGTAGGATGAGACTCTTGCCAGAGAACCACTTCATAACGAAAGTGCATATGTACATAAATGAATCCACAGCACTGCACATTATGTCGATATTATTGTATTTTTAAATTATTTTTAAAATAAATCTTTCTTTGGGATTTCTATAAGTGATTGGTCCAAAATTATTCTTGGTTTCTGTTCATATTTTGCTCATTAAATCAAGTATCCTTAAAATATAAGAAGCTATTTTTATCGAAAACTTAATTATGCGTAAAATTCGAGAATAATTAAAAAATAATTGAAATCGAATCTTAATGGACTTATTTCTTGTTAGATACTTGTTTTTCCGAAAATATACACAGAAAATAAAATATTCTATGACTGGAATTTGTCAAATTAATTTTTGTTTTCTCTTTTCTTCCACTTTTTTCCATATTTATATATTGCTTTGCGAATTATATTTATATCGATGGTACCGATATTTCCTTACATCTGCAAAAAAGAAATATACCCAATTATAATGTCTCAAGGATTTTTTCTGCTTGTTTTCTTCCTTCCTTATTCTTCTAATAGCACTCACCACATCTAGTTTGGTTGATTTTATTGATAGGTTGAGTACTTTCCAAACAAACTTCTGACGATGGAATCATAAGCGAAGCACTAACATTTTAATGCTAAAATTTCCATTAAAAGATATGAATTGAATCTGGGATGATTTCATTTGATTTCAGTCAAGATTCCAGTGCTATCCATAATACTTGAAATATCCTCTTCTATGTTCATTATTTATCGCCATTATCATTGGTTTTTTAACTTCCATATTCCACTGCAAAAATTTTATATGTTATTAACAATCGTAAGGAACAAGCATAACTGAAAATGATGGTCGTCAGCCCTCGCCGCTAAATCTTTTATGAGCGATTGAATTGCAAGGATTATTGAATTTGAACTTTTTTGACTTTTAATTTATTGACTAAAAGAAATTTTCAAAAATTTTTCTCATTAGGATGAGATTCAGATTTTCTTTTAAAATTCTTTTTCATTGTGGTAAGCAATTGCTTTATGCCGTGTTTAATCGTATTTTTTTTTAAATAGTGTGCCCTAAAGGCTTCTGAGGCTTTCCGAAATGAAATTTTCTTCTCCTTGATAATCAATAATAGGATGTGCATTTATTTTGCAAGCTCGGTAGAGATCAGTAGGAATGATAAAAAGAGATAATTCTTTTTCCTGTCTAGCTCAGGGCAAAAATCCGCACTGTTAGGAATGTTCTGAAAAATCAGTTAGAAAATATCCATTTTTCCGAGCAACCAATCAAAAAAAAATAATTTAAAATTATGCCGCTGGTCCAAAATTGATCAAATTTCTTTTCACCAATGTTCACCAATATTTCGCAATAATTTATTATTATGAATAAAGTTGTGAATAATTTTTTATTATGAATAAATATCTGCAGAGATATATTGTACAAGATCTAATTGCAAAATTAAAGTTGCCAATTTCCACTAAAAAATCGGCTGCTGTCTACAGAAGAGGGATCGTAGAGTGGCATATTGCATCCGTGAACAGCATTAATTCTTATTCTTTAATAAGAGTGAATTCGTGAAATTAAATATGAAATCTGAATAACGTTTGGGACGCATCTGCACTATTTTTCATAATCTTAATGAAAAGATTTTATCACAGCGATCAGTGGGAGGAGATCGCTGCCTATATAATCCTATTGATATTACTCTCAGTATTTCTGATTCTTCCTTTATATCGAAAATTTTCTGCATTTCATTTCTAAAGTTTAAAGCCAAAAAAAGTTTTTTTTTGCACAAACTCTGCGATAATTTGTTCTAAAATCTTGCATCGTCGAAAACAATTTCAATTTTAATTAACTGCATAATTTTGCATAATTTCATCCAATAATCAGTTCTCCATGGAATTTTTCAGAAATCTACTGAAAGTTTTTTATTCAGAACTAATTTTTATTATCATATGGCTTGAATGATATGCTTATGGTTTTATTTGATATAAAAAAGGTATATTGATTAGAATAGTTAGATTTAAAAGATTGTAGCAGAGTCGTTTCATGAAATTTCTGAAGAGTTCCGAATCGAATTTCGATTCATTGTGAATAAGGCATGTAAAAATTGTGAATATTACAAGCCATGTAGAAATTGTGAATATTACAAGCGAAAAACCTAATCTACAAAAATCCATTCTTTTTGCATAATACCTTACATTTTGAATTATTTGCCTATTAAGAGTTAAAATCATGATGCGGATGAGTTCATCCAATAATCAGTTCTCCATGGAATTTTTCAGAAATCCACTGAAAGCTATTGCTTTCAAGGTTTTTTGCAAAATTTAACTCCATTGAAAAAACTAAAATTTTTTTATTTTTTGCGTTAAGATATTTCATTACAATTTCTCTAAAATTGATTCGCGGCTTAAGCAAAACCAAAACAAAAAAAAAACACAAGTAAATACAGATACTGAAGAAAAATAGTTGCTTAAAATAGTTGAAATCTTTATTAGATCAAGGACCATGGATTCGATTTCTGTCTCTTAATTTGAATAAATCTATTATTAATTGTTGAAGCCGAGTATATCCAAGAAATTCCAGTGACTCATATGCATTTTTGCCTTTAAATGAATCTGAAGGTAAGATTTAATCCTGATAGTCAAAAAATCGGAAATGGTGAGCCCTCTAAAAAATAGAATAAAATTTAAAGATTCGTTCAACGGAATATTTTCATATCTCTATTATGTACTAAGTCCGTTTCTCTGGTTCCCTACGTTGAATATTCCAAATAGTGCATTGATTGTCGATAGTGGTAGACGTGAGTCGTCAGCATCACTCGAATTTTTTCCAACATTTTATCCATATTTTTATTTCGATAATATTTTGTCGAAATAAATGCATATAATGCTTTTTTTTTACTCTCTTTTTATCCATGTTAGATTGTTGATTTATTGAATATTAGAGGCATTTTGGTTCAATCGATTTCTACTGAAAAGAAGGGATTCTGAAGGTATAAAAGAAGGTATTTTGCATTCATAATCTTCAATTTCTAACCAAATAAGCTATATTTTAGTTCAGAAATCATTTTATAAATAAGGCACTTTTTTTTCTCTTTGTTCTTCCAAGGAAGAGAAGTACAGTCGAATAGACATCTGAAATATAAAATTCACTCAGTGATTTTTCTATTACAAATTCTTTTATTCAAGAGAATTATAGATTAAATTTATTCTATGAATGCCGAAATTATCAACGAATATAAATCATAGATCTCTAAACCAAATATTTCTAATTCTAAATTTACAAATCAAATATATCCACTAGCTGAGTGGCTAGCACTCACCATCTGGTTAAAATGGGTCTATTACTAATACGCTTATTAGAAATTTCTACCAGGAAATCATTTGGTGATAAAATCACAGATGGCTGGCAAGTACAATTTAATGATTTATTATAAATTATAAATCTAATGATTTATTTTTTGCGATGAGTTTATTTCTATTTTGACAGAAGTTGAACCTCTAATAGTTATGCAGTAAACAGAGCCATTAACTATTCGATATGCATTCATCAGGCCTTGGTGAACCTTTTTTTTTTCGTTGAGAAATTCCTTTCTGGAGCTTTTGCTTGTTATTCAGACCATGTATTTTTCCATCAGAAAAAGTTAAAAAATGACTTGAAACTTTTCTGGCTTAAAAAGCATTTGGGAATATTTTAATGAACCAAATTTTCAAATGCGAATCAATTTTATTTATTTCAAAAAAAATATCATATTTTGCTGTGTATTCGAAGACTAATCACAAAAAAAGTGAAGGAAAGATCTTAAGAGAAATATTTCTTTAATTTACTAGTAGGCGAATATTCTCAAGAGGTTAAAAAAGAAAATAAAAAACGAAATTTTCGAAATCGATCGTATTCGTTATATATTTTCAGAATTTTCCTTTCTTTTCGTTCTTCCTACAATCCTTTTAATCAAATTAATGAAGATTTAAAGTAATTATTATCTGTCTCCCCGCTGAATGAAAACTGCAATCTTTTTTTCCCATTCAGCAGCATAATTTCTAAATATTTATGAACAGATTACTTAGTTATTCTATAAATTATTCCACCTTGGACTTGAAAGTCATAACATTTGCTATAGTCAAGATTTATATATTCAGATATTTTTTACTAGTATGAGATCTTGTTCCGATTTTTAGAAAATTTGAATTATAATATTGATAGCTTAAATTTATAATTAATATGGGAGTTAAGATTTAAAGCGAAGATTATTAATAATACTTTTGATAAATTTATATGCTTTAGTATATCCAAATATCCAAAGTGGTGGTCGATAACATTTTATTCATGCCGAAGTTTGACGTATTCAAACTTATTATTCTGCATATTTTTTATTAACATTTGAATGAGAGTTCCGAGCTCAGATTTATGAAAAATTTTATAAGTATATTATTTTATAAGTATATTAATCTAGTATATTAGATGCTTTCTTCGCCTACAGCCTATAGTAAAGATTAAAATCTATTTTTATGCCATCCAGTTTTTCGAATATCTCCCACTTCTTGATTTTTCGCGTATATTATAATAAGTCTGCAATTTAAGCATGCAAATAAATGGTAGAATAATATTATTATATTATTATTAATATGAAGAGCATAATGATGATGCAATTGACCTATACAACTGCCTTGAGGTGTGTTGGATCCAACTGAAATCCTATCGGAAGGAATATTGTCTATCTTTTCCTAATAGGTTTGCCCTTTTTTCGATCCTATTCGTTGCATAAAGGTCTATTAAATTAAATAATCATCGCAGTATTTAACTGCAAAATTTTTCCATTATACCGAGGATTATCTAAGTGAGATATAAATTTCTTGCATTTTTTATTTCTCCATATTTATTATATTATTCTTATTTTTAACTTTTTTAACTTTTTGAAGGAAACCATTTACTTAACTTCTTTCGAGTTATTTTTTTGAAAACTAATTTTTTGGATTCTAATTTAATAATTGTCTTTTAACTTTATAGAGAATTACGCTTAATAAACTGAAGATGTTTCTCAATTTTCAATTTTAGAATAAAGATGAATGAAATAAATAATAAGATGAATGAAAGAGACTATTTAATTGATTCTGTAGCCTGGCATGTTGAAGATAAGGCTATCAAAATCAGATAACAGGAATATTCATAAATTTTTCAATTAATATTTTATATATTTTTATATTTTTTGCACTGATTACATTTCATCATTGTTATTCTTAAGGATAGATATGAAAACTCGAAAACCTGGTCTTCCTCGTTCCTTATAACTTTTATATTCGCCAGCGCCAGCACTTATTTATTTCTCACGCATTATGACTTTTTTCCATATGAACGTTAATGGCCACCAAAAAACTCATTTTTAATGAGAGTAATTTTTGGTGAATTTTGTAGCATTTATTAAACTTTAATTTAGAAATCCCTGAAATTTAATAATCATTTGATTTAATATGGTTTTGAATTTTTCTTTTGCTGAAAATGTTATTTTTCAGCCGATCATTTATCCATTTATTCTTTAGCTTTGAATTATAATGAAAAGTATAATGGCCTTAAAAAATAATTATGATGCAATATCAGAAGATCGAGGATTAAAGAATAATTGTAGTAAAGAATGAAGAAAGAAGCATAATTGGATGAAGAAAAAATGAGTGAAATTTAAGTCTGAATAATAAAAATAAAAGCTATGACTCCAGGCAACAAAAATTTCTATCCAGTATTTTCTTTAATATTTTATCGTTCGCTTCAATGAACTGTTTTTGAATACATCTAATATCCTGAAGACGCGACATTTTGCTAATATTTGAGGAACCATTGATCAGTTTTTTTCTCTAGTTTTGTTCAGCATATTTTTCTATCTGGGTGGTGCTAGCAACTCACTTGCGCTTCAATTGCCAAAGGACTTCACTATACTTTTCAAGTCCAAAAAACCATGGGTGCCAGTCTAATCAGTAAAAGTGAATGCTCTTAAAAAATTTTTCTACAAAAACCATTTATTAGAAATGAAATTTCGTTAGAATATAAAAACAACTATATCACCATTCGGTCAATGATGCATTTCCCTTTCTCACCTTTTGTGAGTGGCAAAGTCATCCTCAATTTCGGGTTTTTTACCAGAGGTTCTGAGATTTGGAGCTTTGCGCAGTCTTAGCCATTCCTAACAGTGTGTTATTCTAGAGATCTCTGATGTTCGTGGAGCTGAAACCATTTTTCTAGTTTAAGGGTCACAATTCCTAATACCTATTATCACTAGAACTACTTTGGTCTTCACCTTCGATAACTTCTTTAATTCCTCTTTCAGCTCTTGGTATTTTTCTAGATTCTCATATTCGCTCTTCATGTTATTCTTATCTCTTGATGTTGCTATATTTATCACCAATGATGATTTTTGTTTTTTATCTACTACTATGATATCTGGTTTTAGCCAGTATTTCCCTATCTGGATGGAGAAGATGCGCGGGATTTTAATTATTCTTCACGATTTTCTGGAGAATCTCTCATTATTCCTGTATTCCTGTAAACAATATCGTCTATTTGATTACGCTTTTAATTACCAGAAAACTTATATAAATAATATTTTGAGACTGAGCTGCTATAAGTGTAATATTTGAGTAACTGGATTCGCCATTATCGAAAGTATACTGTGACACTCTGTGACATTATTTATGCAAGTGGTATTTGAATGAAGATGGATGCGATCTTGCTATATCTATAAATCTTATCCGCTCGACGGATCCGTAATATGTACCTTAGACAAGAGTGGTCAAAGGCAGATAACTTCTTAATATCCTTTCATTGGCCATTTCTCAGAACCATATAGCAAGATCGAACAAATCACGGCTATGTAGATGCGAAATTTCGTTTTTATGGTGATTTCACAACGGCTCCATAAAGGTTTCGTCAACTGGAAAAACGTATTTCTAGCTGCTGTGATCTGGGTATTAGATTATCACAGATCCATGTGTAGGACATTGAGTCATAGGCTTTCCTATAGTCCATTTGTACAATACAAAACAATACATACGTGGGGCTCGGCGCTATTTCCAATATATATTTTCCCCAAAGTTTTGTGAATCCGCTCCACTGTTTTGTCTGTATATAGTTTAAACTTCCTGCCACGCGCGATTTTCTATATTCTCCGACCAGCGTTCTCCTTATAGAAATCTCATTGCGAATGTTCAAGCCCTCAAACTTGGGTAAATTGGGTATTTAATATATAGCATAAGAAGAGAAGAAACGTTAATATTAGAGAAAACAGCAAATTCTAAAACACTGGAGCGGCATTTGCATATCCCAGAATGACAAATCTTTGGAAGATGGATGGGGCACACAGTAATGCCACGCAATAACGGCGGCAATGAAGAACGTTCCTACCCAACGCTATGAGATTCCGAAACCATTTCCCATATCATCTCTTCCCCACTTCCACCTTCTCTTTTATCACAATAAAACCAAAATGGCCTCTTAGGAACTTACATTCGTCATGTCGCTCTTCCATTCTCTCAAAAAAAAACTATTTTTACTGTATCTCCCATGAGGCACTTTACTATTATTGCGTAATATTTTCTAATATCTTTTCCAACTTTTTTCTCTCTTATTTTCCTAATGCTCTCGCTAGAAAAGAGATGTGCAGATGACTTGCTCAACTTTTTTCTTTTTAAGAGTTTTCACCACTACTGGTTAAACTCGCTCCTCTGGCTCGTCGCACTAGACAAATATGCCTTGCAGGAACTTTCATGAACAGTAACGTCCTTCCTTGTTAACTAATCTGGATAAGAGCCACATTCGGCTGGTTCAATTGTACTCTTGAGCAGCCTAACAGCTTCTTAGCCAGTAGATGTCGATTATATTCGGACCAGATGCTGTCCAACTTTTCATATTTTTGAGTCGTTAAATGTCAGCAACTATTGTATTATGATAGCTGGTTCCTGCTCTGGGAGATTGTTGTGGCTTCTCCTCAGGTCTTCTGTCATTTTGCATTTTATGCATCTTTTTTCCCAAATTATTCTTCGATTATTTTATATTTTTTGCTATTACAGCATATTTTAATTGAGAGGTATACCTTGAATAATTCTTTGGAGAATAAGGCATTTATCTTTTTATCTTTCTAGACTGTTTCTCTAGTGTTTCTCCTTAGATTAGCGGCCAGTGCTGTGATCTTTCATTTAGTCTCTAGGTGCCTCTGATGCAGTGTAGCCCTTATATTTTTCCAATATATGGATTCAATAAGATGGTTTTTTTTTCAAGTAGAATAGATATGGATCCTATTCTTAATATTCATATCATTCTGAAATTCTGCTAGCTAAATAACTTTTAAATAACTTCCTGCTGTTGTACTCTGACCATATTTTCCAGCCTTATTTATTTTAAGGACGAAATGCATTGTTATTCTTATATATATATATATATATATAGCAATACAATAAAATCATAAATACCAGCTTAATTTGAATAAGGAAAAAACCTGGTTAACTGAAGAAGACGAATCGGGCTGCGAAATATTCAATAAAACTGAATTTGCAAGTTGCACATCGCTAAGTCCCACTTTAGGTCGAATGATCGGAATTCTCTTATCAACAAGGTCGATCACTACTCTAGATAAAGTCAAATAATTCGCATGGACCTCCATATGATTTCGAAGTTCTGACTTAAATAAAACTAAATAAAAACTTCAATTCGAAAAAATCAAAACGATCACAATATAATTATATTGAAGTCTCAGTTATCAAATTCCACTATATAACAGTATTTTATTTCTTAGTTCCAATTTTTGAAGATTGTTTTTTCTTCAAGAATTTTCCTAGGCGCTTACGAAGCCGCAGCTAGTTTCTTTAGCCAATGGATTGTGGATTATATCTGGACCAAGACCAAGTGCTATCTAAGTTCTATTTTTGAATCGCTGTTGGATGCCAGCAGCTATGGTGGTAACTAGTTCTTGCTTTGGGAGGTTGCTATAACTTGTTCTCAGATTTTACAACCATTTTGCACTGCTGTTATGAATCTTCTGTTTGTCGTGTATATTTTTCAATATTGTAGTATGGTTTCTACTGTTGGCGGCTCTGTTGTCACCACATTATGGCACTGAAGTTAAGAGTATACCTTGATGGTTCTTTGGAGAACAGGGCGTTTATCTTTTTGGCCTTTGCTTCTCTAATATATCTCCTTAACTTAATGGCCAGTGCTATGAACCTTTGTTTAGCCTCGAAAGCTTCTGATGGAATGTAGCTGTTCTTTTTCGTGTATCCGGATCCTGTTCCTAATCTTCACAATTTTTTATATCTGTTAAGTGATTAACTTCTCTACTAATATTATGAAAAGCTTCTTTTTCTAGCCAGTTTATTCATGATTTTTTTGCCTCATGTTAATTGCTTTGCAGCGGAGATTTTAGTAAGCAGTTTACAGCTTTCCAGCTTGCTAAGTGCATCCCTTTTCTCTTCTTCCGGACCATTTTGGGATATAGAGTAGAGTTGGTCTAACTTTTGAGAGAATAATTATTTTTCCCTATATTGAAGCCACTAGCTGTTTCTCAGTTAATGTAGGATCATTTTTCTATCCGTTTAAGGTCTACTATTACAGCTACATCCCATCGGTTCATCTAAGGTTTGCTCCGCTAGCCCTTTTAGCGGCAGATTACTATGGACACCTGGTGTAGCTCCAATAGCCCGCTTAAAATGGGCTTGTTTCCCAATATTTGATGCGGACTTTGCTAATCCGGGCGCCATCCGAATTGGCATGATTCTGCTGTTTGACGCTCTCATATTTCAGATGGAGTGGAGTTTGCTTGCGATCCAAAGTTTTTATTCCATATTAATCGTCTGTCTTAGCCACTGCGGTATTCTGGCGCTATGGCAATAGATATTTTTATACATCCTAGGTTATAAATTTACAAATTTATGGTTTAAGTGGAGAGCTAACTTTTTACCTTCTACTTTTTGCTTTTTTTAAGTTTAATATATAAAATATTTCATTCAAAAGCATTAAAGCAGAATTAAAAATTGACACATAAATATAAGCAAATATTTCATTTTTAAAGAATTTTTTAAATGAAGCTTGCAAGGACGCAGTTAGAGAATTAATGGAGCTATTAAGTTATAATACCTTTGATTTTTGAAAATGAGCATTTTTCCTTGCTTTAGTTAACAAAGCAGCGAGTAGATGCGTAAAATGCGTAATGAGATATCTATGCGTAATTAAAAATTTAGAATTTATTTAATTTTTTTTTGAAATTGTACTGTTTGGAAATAGATTCATTGCTTATTGCTTATTTTCGCATCTTTCATAAAAATTATGGAAAAAAAAAAATTATTTTTCCGAAATCGCTTTGCATAAATTATAAAATTACATCCGAACTTCCGCTGGCTTTTCGATTTCCTTTATTTGAGAAAGCAATTGACTTTCTTTTCTATATTTTTTTAATGCTTTCTTTATGCGATCTGATTTCTATTTAAAAATAAAAATAATTTTAAAAGTATTCAAAAAAGAAATTGGATTCGAAAATGGGTAATTTTAATCGATTGAAATCGGTTAATAACAATTATTAAGATAAGTAATTTAATAAATAGTAAGAATAGAAAAAAAGAATAGAAGTGGCTCCCTAGCATATTCGCTTTCCATAATAAGAACTTCAGTAGTTTTACTCAATGGAACTTGGGTCGATAATCAATACCAAAAATAATCCAATCGGCGATTCCATTCGTGAAAAAAGAGTATTTTTGCAGAATTTGAATAATTATAGTAAACATGTCGAAAAAATACAAATGCGATACTCTTCTTCTAGAACTTCTATCTAGTTCTAGATACAAGTTCTTGAACTCATCAGACTTTCTAGAAGTAATATATTTGAAATTTTTGATATAAATTTTTAGAAGAAATGAAATTTTATCTAAGAAGTTTAGTTTCGTCTAAAATAATTTGTTATCAGTCATGCCAGTCTCAAGTTAAGTTAATTTTTGGCATGGATGTACTTTTAGCAGATCATTTTTTATCCTTTAACAAGCAAAAAAAATTATGTATGTGAATGAAATGGCTTAGTGCTGGATCAATTTTATTGTTTTTCTTGTCTAATAAAAATTTGTAAAGATCTTTGATTCTATTGTGTTCTATTCTATTCTATTCTATCTTTGATTCGATAAGTAAGAGGATAGCTAAACATCCTCAGCAATTGCTGAGCGACAAATTTTTTTTTAATTTTATTTACAAATTGAAGCATTTGAAAGGTTTTTACTGATAAAATCAATTACATGTAACAGATAAGAAGTTGATTCGTGCAAAAAATTGAGAAAATTATATTTCTTTTTTTCCTAACAGCTCTCATCATTATTGGTTAGGCTGGCTCCAACAGCTACAAGGATAAGGCGCTTCCAAGCGGTGCGGTCTGATGCCATCGTCGACAGTAATGGAAATCATTCCTTTTTCTATAGTCTAAGACCATATATGGTTGGTCCACCTATACGTTCAAAATCTTTTCTCACCGTATCACTTCAGGTCTTGATTGGCCCACCTCGCTTTTGATACAAACCATCACACGTTTTAGCAAATAACGAAATATGCGTCAACTCCTGTGGTGGACGATGGAGAACATTCCCTAACCAGCGAAGGCGGCGCTCTGTGATAACATTATTTATGCAAGTGGTATTTGAAGAAGGATGCGATCATGTGATATCTTATCTTATGCGCTCGAAGGATCCGCTATATGTACCTTAGACAAGAGTGGTCAAAGGTAGATAACTTCTTAATATCCTTCATTAGCCATCTCATTAGCCATCTCTCAGAACCACATAATAATAAGATCGAACGGATCACGGCAATATAGATGCGGACTTTCGTTTTTATGGTAATTTCACGACAATTCCATAAAGGTTTCGTCAATCGGAAGAACACATTTCTTTCTAGCTGCCGTTATCCGAGTTATAATATCATCTTTTGCCTGTCCATTTGATATTAGAGTGGACCCAAGGTATTTGAAATCAAGCACTTTCTCAACCGGCAATGAATTTACAAAAAGAGGCATTTCATCAGCTTCTTGCACATAAGACGAAAATACTTTCGTTTTATTTACATTGATCCTGAGTCCATTTCTTGCTGCAGTTTCTGACATGTTATTTAGTATTACTTCATTTCGTTATAACTGTCAGCAAAAAGGACTATTCAAGATCTATGATATAATGCTCTGGACTAATTCGGGCACCTCTTGAGTGCGGACAAGCAGTATCCATTATCTAGTCTATCGCATATTGTGGAGAAAAGGACGCAGCCCTGATGGACACCTGTTCTTATTTCGAAGGAATGAATCTGTCAGTTTCCCATATACACAGACCTGCGCCGACGTGCGCTCATAAAATACCTTTATGAATCTAAGGATTTTCTCTGGAACACCGTCACGTTCCATCACCCTCCGAAGCGCCGCCCTTTCAATTGAATCAAAGGTAGCCGCAAAGTCGATGAAACACATGATAGTGGGTTGCAAATATTTGAAGCGATGTTCCAACATCCTTTTTAACGTGAATATCTGGCCAGCAAAATCGTGCCCCGGTCTGAAACCAGCTTGATTATGGCGTATCCTTCTGTCCCGTACTTCCATAACTCTGTTGAATAGCAGGAAAGTAAAATTTTTCGCTGAGACGTCTAATAGGCTGATGCCTCGATAATTGTCGCATTGTCGTATGTCCTATCATCTTTCTTGAGAATTGGGAGCAGAATTGCTTTGTTCCAATCATCTGGAAATATTTCTTTTTTCCATACTAAAGAGTACATTTGTTGAAGGTGCGTTATGAAGGACAATAGACAGCATTTGAAAAGCTCAACCTAAAGACCATCTTCTCCTGGAGTTTTGTTGGCCTTAAACTTATGTATAACTGAAATTATTTCTTCTTCTGTTGAAAGCTCGCAATTGCAAGCGTATGCTTCGGCAAATGTATCAGCTATATCAGGGACAATAGATGGCGGCTTCATGGTTAAGTTTGGCCTCAAAGAAGTTTGGCTTCTTTCCATCTTATGAGGCGGTCCTTAATATTTTTGATCAGTACGCCATTGCTGTCTTTTGCTATTTCACTGATCGTTCCCCGAGTCATAATTGCTTTATGAAGAAGGCAGAATAGTTTCCTATTGTCGCCTAATCGAGCCGCCTTCATTCCATGTCACTCCAATAGAGATTTCTCTCCCTCCTTGCTGCTTTCGTTGCAAATCTTCGAAGCACCCGATAGTCAGGACCTGCATTCGTGCTCTGGCAGCTTTTTCAGAAAGTTGGACAGGTGCTTCCGATACCCAACTAGCGCACATCCTATTAGTATGCCCTAGTGGAAATGACTGGTTTTCAGAAACATTTCTTTAGTTCGGGCCAGTATTCATTTGCCATTCTAGAAAAATCATTGATATTTGTATCATTGAGATGCTTCAATAATTCGGTTTGAAATGCGCTCACTGTCCTCGAATTTTTTAGTTTTAGATAGTTGAAGGATCTTGGGGGATGCTGTTTTCTGCGAGTTGTCAATTTTATGCTAATCTTGGATCGAACCATAACATGGTCAGATCCATGAAGATTGCCGTTTCAGCTCCGCGATAGGAACGACTATCTAGTACGGAATTCTTCCAACGGCGACTAATTAAGATATAATCAATCTGGTTGAAGTGTTTGTTGTTCGGGGAGTTCCACTTGACTAGATGTTTTCTGTGATGCAGGAAACAAGTATTAGTAATATTAATAACAAAAAGTTCATGCACTTCGGCATGACAAAGATATTCCCCATCAGCACACCGATGCAATATTTGCCAATTGTTGAGGTCATCGCGACTGCATTATGACCTACGCGAACATTCCAGTATCCCTCGATTATGATCATGTCATGTTTCGGTAGAGACTTTGTTAGCAGTTGAAGTTCCGCATAGAACTTGTCTTTATCAAGGTCATGCCGACAGAGTTAGACATTGATGACCGAGAACTTACCCTTAAAATTATATTTATAGGTTTTGCTATAAATATATGATAAAAAATGCATTTGTAGGTAATAACTACTTGTTCACTATCTTTTATATTTTGAGATCGGATGACCAATTTTTATCTGATTTTAATGCTCCTTGATTGTTATCTCTCCAATTCAAAACCATAAAATTAGAAATGTTGCTTAGAATTTTCAATGATATATGAAACAAATCTTTAATAATTCTATGAACATATTTGCTTTTTTTACCGCCACAAAAACTATAAATGGATTTTAAATCTTGCCCAGATTCCTTTAATGAAACTTACTTCCGTCGAAGGAAAGTTTTGTTCCTATCGCGAGACAGGAATTGCATGTGCGATCTCACTCTTATCGAAATCCTTTAATTTTTCCCCAAAAAAAATTCGGATAGTAGTCGGGAGAAAGATACGAAATGATTAATGGATATAAAGTTACATTATATTCTGATTACATTCTGAAAAACTTTTAAAAATTAGTAAAAAATCTAAAATCTTAGAGTTTTTTGAAGCGAAATTTTGTTTTTTTTTTTGTTTTGAAGGTGTTAAAATTTCAACAATAATCGGCCAATGAGACAAAAAATCCAGAACAGCAAGAAAATCCAGTCCAAAAATGCCCTAAAGATATCGAATGTTTTTAGCGTTGTGGTCTAATTGCATGATAAATCCTTTCTCTTTTTTTGAAGTTATTTTGGATATTTAATTTAATTTATCAATTTCAGAGGAAAATTTAGATCGTTTTACAAAATCCGATTTCAAACATAGCAAGCAAGTTTCTATCCATTACACTTTGCTCATTGCTATATTTCTGAATGTAAAATGTTTTTTTCCAGCGACAAATTCTTTATACCATAAATAGCAGAAAATCCATTTTCTTAATCTACAGTGCTTACAAAACGATTATGCCTTCGTGTTCATTTTTCTTGATAGTTTCAGATGAAATTTGGTGTTTTATTCGTTATTTTCTGCAGTTTCATGTTTCATTAAAATCATATAATTATATAATTTTGTCTTAAACTAAACATTGTTCAAATATAGTTTTTTTAGATTGCTCTGAAATATTATTTGATAAAAAATTATCCTACCATCATCAGATTAGTTGAGACTCTCTCAATTCCTAGCATCACCCGGATTTCATTTTTAAGCTTTAAGGTTTTACACCGCTCAATGAGTGATTTTTTAATAGTTTTTTGGTTATCAATATTTTTTGCATCCATTTTGAGTATCCGATGTTTTGTTTATATACTATAGAACTTTTTTGAAAAGTTACTTATGTTTTCTTTAAAAAAAAAGGAGCATAGCTCAATTTTTTCGCTGATTTTTATAAAATTTTTAAATACTTTATTTGCATATATTAAGCGGAGAATTAACGGAGAATTGCAAAATATTTTTCTTACCATTTAATCTCCGATTTTTCTTTGATAAAAAATTTCGAAAATTCTTTTCATTGGAAGAAATGTGTAATTGTGGAATGTGTAAAATTAAAATCATTGCTCATTAGAAAAAAGATTTCTTATGAAAACTCGATTAAGCAAAAATATGGATATAAAATTCTTTAAAACTAATAGGATTTTCTGAATTTTAAAAGATTATTATTTAAAAATAAATATAAAATTAATGAGAATTATTTCACGGTTAATCATGGAAAAGTTGAACAAATTCGAATTTAGGAATGAAAATGGAAAATGAATTTGAATGGAAAATGGATAATGATAGGAGAAAAAGATATAATAAGTAAAGTAAAAAAGAAGGATAAATTAACGATGGATATTTGGCTTTATGAATTTTTCCGTCCTTTTTTTATTTTATAATTTGATGGATTTTTGTGGCGAATAGATTTCATACATAAATATAACGAATTAATTAAAAAAGTAATTATATGAAATAATAATCATTAAGACCGACGCATTTTGGATATTCCAATCATCTTTTTATCTGCAATTTGAATAAAACCATCGCCGACCAGATTTATCGATCACCTTTTTATTGCTTTCTTTGATCATAATGAATATTAAGAAGCCTCAAACTATATATAATGAAAACTATAATTATACTGCGTTTATGACTGGGACGTTCTTCAATTTTCATTAAATTTCATGCTTTAGTTTTTCTTCTTTACAATTGTAGTATCGGTTGTTAATCGATAATGATATCCACATTATCATGGGTCATGGAGAGGTAATTTCTCTGTCTCTAACGCAGTCGTATAACTATATCTAAGATTTATATTTGTATGTTTATCAATATAAAGTTGAATTTTTACGAGCTACTTAGTTTCATACTTCTTTATTTATTGTCATCATTATTTTAGCCATATTTTAGGCCACCCAACATGAAAATTTTTGCATTTTTTCGGTTTATTACAAAGCTTAGTCAGTTAATGATAGAAATATGTGGAGTGGTGAAACATCATAAGTTCCTAACCCTTGAGAGGAATTTATCACAAATTAAAGGGACAGAAGAAATGAGTAGTGTTGTTGGAAATGATCTTGCCCATCTGCCCTATAAGGCAAACTCATAATTGATGGTCATAATCAAACTCAAGTTGCATGGATTGTTGAATGGATTGTTGAAAAAAAGGATGGATGGGCATGTCAACTACATGCACATATTCACATATTCCTGCATACTCATTCTCACTGATTCCAAGAGTAGGTTAACCCAACTATTTTTTGCCTCGAAAATGGCTTAAATGATTTTTTGCCCTTTCTTATTTACTAGACAATCTTCTCCTTTTCCCCTATCGTATTGTTTTTTTTATTTTTTATTCGTCTTTTTCTTTGAAAAATTTTGCTTATACTTTTTAAATTCACGTAAATTAATAGAAAAGTTTTCGAAGGACTTTCAGGACGATTACAATGCAAAAATTTTTTCCTCTAAATTTCTCTGCTTTTTATACTTTTATAAATAATTGAGCTACTTGCATTTTTTCTTGCGCATAAATTTTAATGAATTTTGAAATCAATTCTTAATATAGTACGTGAGATTCGTGAAAAAAAGTAATTTAGTGGTTATTGCATATTTTCATGGTTTATTATATCATTAAAGCAAATTTGGCTTGTACTCATTGTAATATATTTAACATTTAACATTTTACCAATTATGTCAAAAAAAAACGTGCTTATTATCATTTTATTCTTTTTTTTTAAAAAAAATTTATCTGAATTTTTCTGTAATTGTATTCAGTATTTTTAGTTTGATTGGAGATAGAATGGCTCAGTGGGTTGTTGCTAAATTCGGAATGCTGGTGCTAAGGTTCGAGGAGTAAACCTGTCCAAAAATCCGGGTGATGCTGGCTACTCACTTATATTTCTATCGCCAAGATTCCCTGGCATATTTGTCCAATGCGACAAGCTAGCGGAGCGAGTTTAACCAGTAATGGTGAGGACAAAAAAATTTCTGGTTTTATTGACTTCACTGACTATGAAATGCCCTTACATTAGAGATACACTTGGAGGAGAGTGAGAGGGAAAGAGCATGCACAGAAATGCAGATGGATTCTCACCACTATTTAAATTTAACTCTTAATGATAAAATTTATTGCAACCAAGCGACTGTAGAGATCGAACTGTGTTAAATTGATATCGCTATAAGTTAGTGGTTCTGAAACTTTTCTGCTCTGGGGATTCGTTTCTAAAATTACTGAGGATCTCTTAAACTTTTCTTGTCCACGGTGAGAATCCTGGAGAAATTCTTAAAAGGCACTTTTAAATTTTCTTCGAAATCTAATTGTTAATCGAAATTCCCCATTATATGACGTGGTTTATTTTATTTCTTTATTAGATCATTAAAAGTGCCATTAAAAATTCAGTAACATTATTTTTTTCAACTATATTAAAAATACACTTTTTGTGCAAAATGACTTATTTTCCAAAAAATTTAGTGAGGAAAATAAAATAAGATTTAAAGATAAAGATTTAAAAAGGTTGAAGTTGTTAGATAAAATTTACGCAATTCGCCCAGTTCTAGGCTAAGTCCAAGTCAACCATAGAAAAGTTGGCAGATAACATCTTAGTATTATGTGATCTTATTCTTATTCTGTAATATGCTATAATATAACGAACATTTCGCTACTATGAAAATAATTTTGGGTTCGAAGAATTTTGAATGGTTTGCTGATATAAGCAATACACTAGTCGAGCATACTTCTCATCATCGAATAAAATCAAAATATTTAAAAAATCATTTATTTCTAATGCAAAAAAAGAAAAAAATACTAATATGTAAAAAGCATACTATGTTTCCCCTTTACGATTATTAAAATGAAATTTTTATTAATAAGTATTAATAAGTATTATTATTAATAAGTATTACTACGAATTGCTTGCCATGAAAAAGCTAAATTTTTGCAGCAAATTTTTCATCCGTTTACATCAATTAATTTAGGACCCAAATTTTCTTTTCCCTTAAAAATATTTATAAGCATCATTATTCGAGAATTTCTTCAAATATTTATTCCATCGTTTGTGGGTGTTTCTTTATCATTCATCCATTACTATGATTTATATTTGTATATTTGCATTTATGCACTAAAATTAATTTTAATTAATTTCATCATTGTCCCTTTTTCTTACACTTTTTTATTTATGAAATTCTCAGCTATTTTCTAAATTATTCAATTATAGAGATATGTTAAAAGAAAGAGAAAATGAAATGAGAAAGATGAAGCGAAAGAAGAAATATGAAGTAATTTGAAGATATTTCAATTTTTTAAAATAATTTCAGTGCTGTAATGTGTATTAGGGTCCCTATTGTCGAATGGTGTTCCGCTTCAACTAACGTCAAGTCATCAGGGAGTTCGATTCCTTTCCCTTTACTAGTTACAAGTTTGACTAAGGTTATTAAAAATGATTTCCGTGTGCTGCCAGATAAGCGTATGTAACTCTATAGGTGACTCGCCTCTAAGAATCAATGAAGCCAGCCAAACCAAAAATGGTTATTGTTAGACAAAAGTGATTCTTACTGAGAATTGTTTTCAAAATTTTCCATTTCCAAAATCGTTTTTAATAAGATTAGTTTGATGGAGATAATGATGCATTCTTTCAGTTTTTTGATTATTCCTATAAGAAGTGACGAAAATTAGGCTTCTTTTTTCCTCAATAAGGCTTTCTTCAACGGCTTATTTCCTTAATATTTGATTGATTTCATATCATATGAAGAATTTATTTGATGAATATTTTACTTAATATGTTCAACTTTTTTTGCATATTCATTATATTAAAATCGATTTCCTCTTTTGCAAAAATGTTTAAGGATTTTTTAATGCAAGGAACAGCCTTCAAATAATTATCTCACTTTTCTTCTACTAATTGGTGCTTTTGGATCGTCTCGCCAATGTTTTTTTATTTATTCCATCGAGATACTAGTCACAAATATGGTCAAAAAATACCATCCATGCCTGCCGTTGTACTGTTATTTCTCCATATATCCTTTTTTCTCTAATTAATTTTTGAATCTTTACTTCAGTCCAAGTCTTGACTCTCTGGCGAAAAGGATCTTATCCCATTTATTTATCACTGGAGCCAACCAAACTGTGAAAATGTGAAGGATGGCTCAAGGTTATTACTCAATTCCGAGCGCTGATATTGAAATTGGAGTAAATCTGTCCAAAAATCCGGGTGATGCTGGCGACTTACCTGTACTTCTATCGCCAAGGGATTTCCTGTCATGTTTGTCCATTGCGACAAGCCAGCTAAGCGAGTTTAACTAGTATTGGTGAGTGCTCTTAAAAAAAAGAAAAGTAAGCTGGAAAAAGACGAAATTTCTTTATACTAATCTGTACTAATTTTTAAACATATGATTATCCTATAACGTAATTTTTCCGTGAATATTCTTTTGACTTTTAACATTTATATGTACATAAATATATTCAAAAATTGCATGAAATCTTTTAATATCTCTAAATAATTCGAAATTTTTCATACGAAAACGATGGATGTTTTCCTGATTTTTTTCATTTTAATAATTAAAAAATGATTAATCTTGTTCTAATGTTTAAATAGCACTGAATAGCACTGATTTTATTTATTAGAATTATATAAATATTACAATAAATGTACAGATAACTTCCAATTGATTAAGTGACTTATACTAATAGATATACTCATGGGATAATATGATCATAAGATAAGGTTATCATCCCTCTCACTAAAAAAGCCAAGTTGAAATTTAGAAAATATGAAACTAAATTGAAGTAATTAAAAGGAACAAAATTTGTCGTCGCAAATACCAAAAATTACTTGACAAATTCTAGTTTCTGTCTTCAAAATCGTGGAAATTGTATGAGGTGGCTAATTTCAAATAGAGTGATAAGAATTCCGCATTTAATTGAAGGAAAAATAAGGATTTGAAAATTTGATTGAACAAATTCAATCCCTTTCTGAAAAATCTATGGGTAAGGAAATTAAGGATAATATTCGATGAAATAACTCAGGAAAATTTTCGCTACTAAAATTTTTGAATATTTGTGCCCAATTCGCTAACTAAGGATTAAACAAGTGATAAATATTCTCCATTTCTGGTTAGGTTTGCTCCATTGGTTATTAATAAAATGAGAAAATTTTGCCAGGAAATCAGCTGATGATAAAATAGAAAGGTGGATAGCCAGAGCCGCCACTCAAAATGATAAAATACTGGAAGCAGGATCAAAACCCTGGAAGATTTTGAGCTACAGCTCCACGGCTATTCGCAGCTTTTTGAATAACTCATCATTTCTGCATTATGCATTATATAAAGATATCGAAATGGTAAAGTCGTCTAATTTTTCTCTTATATTTTTTTTCCAATTTTAGTTATACAATTTGTACAATTTGTGTTAGTGTATACTCGCTTTTCAGGTGCAACACTTTGTAATTCTTGAAAATTTGTTATACGCCAGAATATTGTTAAATGTTTCCTCAAATCCTAATATGCTCCGATAAAAGTACTATGGCTTCGTTATTCCCGTCAAATCCAACTGCATTATTTCACTACAGCGCATTCTCTTCGATTGCTTTACTGTACTTCTTTATGCTACTTGCGATTGCTTAACACAACTCTTTATGTTCTTAAAATCAAACCTTATCTATTACCACTGTCTATTCAGAGGACGATTCTTTTTGCTAGCCGATATAGTAAGCTGTTTATTAACCTCCTCATGCATAAAAACGTGGTCATGGCCTCACGAGTATTCAGCGACGCGCATTATCATATATTCTCATAAAATCCATCCTATATGGAACCTAAATTCAAAAATTTTCAAAAATTTTCAAAAATTTCACTTTTTTTATTTTCTACGAAATTTATTCTTTTCTTCACTTTTTTGGAATTGTTGCAAGTCTATTCCTCAATTTTCTTTTTCGCATATTTCATAAACATATTAATATTATTAATTAGTATATTAATAATTATTTTTTTATTCGAATTTAATTATAAAATTTAAGAACTTAATTATGAAATTTTTGTTAATTCTGTTGGTAGCTCATGAAATTGTTTCTAAATATTTTCAATGAGCTTAGACAAGTTCACTGCGGACACGGAATAGGGATTAAATCTGTGATGACTTGATTATTATCGAATGCTTCACTAGTTTGTTTCCATTCATGAAAAGATTTTTTTTCAATATTGGATGCCACGTAATATAGATAATAATAATCAATAATAAATAATGAATAATTTTTAAAAAAAACTTTAAGGAAATTCTTTGTTTACCATTTTTTTTAAATTTGCATTTCACTCAGCTCTTTTAAGAACAAGTAATGATAAATTGCAAACCATTAAATAAAGAAATCATTGCGCAAGATCCTAATGAATAATGATTTAGAGCCAAGTAAATCAAAAGCAACTGAATTCTTTATGCGAAAATCCAGATTTGACTTGTTTGTTGCCAATCGCAAGGGATAAACAAAAAGATAAAATGCCTTAGGTGGATACTCAACATCTAAAGGATCAAAGGGAGAAATATTCAGAAATAATTTTGATTTTAGCGCTAACATCAGTTTTAAATAAAAAATCATTATATAATGCATTTATTCTTTAAATATAAATGCATTAAAGCGGAAATAATTTGATGCAAGTTGAAAAGAAAAGTTGAAAGAGTCGAATCTAAAAGCTTCCGTTCAAAAACACTCAAAAAACATTTTAACTAAAAGACTTCAAAGACTTTGGAATTTCCCTTTTTGAAGTACATTGGCCTATATGTAAGCATGCAAATTCGGTTAAATAGATATTGGAACATAAAAATTCACTTCATTTTTTGCATTGAAAACTGAAAACTCCAGTCGAAAGTACTCGAGCAAGAAGCATCGAAAAGTCGATATAGAAAAATGCTATTCATATTAAATTAAAATTAAAATTTAAAACATCCAGTTAATTTAAGTCCAGTATTACTCTTAACTTAATGGATGATGATAATTGATGGATGGTAATAATTGATGGTGATAATTGCCGTCATTTGCTTAGAGAATCAACCTGATCAATCATTAATCAATCTTCTATGAATATTATTTTGATCCATATTTCCTTATCCTGCACTCATTATTCATACCTTAATTATTCAGAACAGGATTCAGAATATTTTTCTCAAATATCAACCTCTATTAAAAGCCATTTTAATTGTGCTGTTGATTTAAATTTTGCATTTGCCAGGTAATACGGTAATATGAATAGCATAATTGAATAGCATGATAATATAATTGACAGTTTCTGGCTCTGAAACCACTCATATTCTTCTAGATTTCTAAACGATTCATTTTATTTAATTCTTCATAGATTATCATGGATTTGGCCTTCTTATCGTTATTATTAATAATCATTATTATTGTTATAATTATTTATTCTCTTTTCTATCGCTAGCAAACCACCTATTTCTCTCACATTGAAAATATTAAAATGAATAGAAATTAATATAAGGGATGTAGCCAGAATATAAGACGAATAAGTCTCCGTTAGAAATTCGCGCTATACTCACTTGTCATATCATTTAATATTCTACAAAATTTTGGTATTTTTTCGTTATTTATTAGCTAAAACGAATTGGAGTTCTTTAATTATTTTATATATTTTTGCTTACAAATAATAATCTAATAACCTAACCTAAATAATCGATTCAATGCCTGTTTATTAAATTGATCCAGATTAAGAAAATATTTCATCTTTTAAACTTTTTAAGCTTAATTAAATCTTTTCTTAATTGTTAATTTCTATTTTTAATTAATTATTAATGAGATCTTTAATGATTAATTAAATCTTTAATTTTTTAAATCAAGTTTATTAATAAAGTGAGTTCATTAAGTTAATATCATATTAAATATTTAAATATTGAAATTAAATTTCGTATATTGTGTTCGCAAAACATTTTTAAAGCTTGGTGCGAGAATTCAATAATGAAGAAACCTTTTGATAAAGTTGCGAGAGAAGAAAAATCTGTTCCTCCTTCATTAAGAAGGCTGAATGAATGACTTTGAATGAAAGGCGAGCAAATGCCCATTAATTAAAAAATTCCACTGAATTGATCTGATAAGATGTTGTCTACAACAAATTTTATTGGGCTTTCTGGATTGATAATTGCTGAATTTCAGGATACTAAATATGATAAGTGGAAATTTGTTCTACAATCAGCCGTCGACGTCGGCTGTCGAGAGTAATGTTTGGGTTGAAATTCGGGAATTAGAATTTAATCGCGCTGATACTATGGAACAGTGTTTAGCTGCTCTTGAGGCTAATTCATTGCCAACTTTTCCGGATACATGTAAGATTTTATTTATGGTTATAATCTAAAAAATTTGTTTTTTACCACCGACAATAATAAATATTGACCATTTATGCGTTGACGGACTTCGATGGGCATTGGGATAATATATTTCCGCAGTCCATTTTTTTTCGAGTTGTTTGAAGCTTTCGAAAAATCCGTAAAATAAAAGATTTTTATCGCATCACACGATATGTAAGCAACTGATGCTTTTGCTCGACCATATCTTAAAATTTCATTTCTAGCATAGCTTTATGATAAACATTTCATATAATTTACCTTTCTCTAGTTTTGAAGAGGACGAAATTTATTTTTGCTAGACCTTTCTCTAGAAAAATTTTAAAAAGAATTGGATATCTCATACTGGCAAAAAATGAAAATTTAAGATAATTTCAGGAACAATTTCATATCAAATATATCGGTGTTTTCTTCAGGAATTAAAATTCAAAAAATCTATCATATGATTTTTACAGCAGATGGATCACTGTGGTGTAACGCAACATTTGATACCGTTCTTTGTTGGCCTGCCACTCCAGCCAATACAAGCATTACTGTTCGCTGTCCGCCACTTAAAGGGCTTGACCCAGCCAGTTCGTTTTAGTCATCAAGCTTAACACTTTTGGGAAAAAAATTTGGCAGTAAAAATCTGGTCATCCACCATGGCGATTTTTCCCTTTGTTTTGATCTTGATGACCGGAGAAAATAGAATTGTAAAACACGGCTTCCCTTCACGGTTGTTATTGATATTTTTCCTGTTTTCTAGTATTTCCTTTAATGGCTAAATTAAAATTTCAATACTCATGAGATGATGTCGGCAGTAATTCTAAATTTATTTTTTAAAAATTCATATTTGGATTTCAGAGAATATAACGAAATTTTGCCATAGTTCCGGAAGATGGATGGGTAAAGAAGAGGGCGATTTCTCTCGAATACATGGCTGGACAAATTTCACGATGTGTTTTACACAAGAAGTTATTGATATGATGATGAAGCTTACAAACGGGTCTCTTGTTGTTAGTTTTTAGTATATTTACTGGCTAACATTTGATGATAATAAATGAGCGTCAATATTTTTCAATATTTTTCAAAATGGCAGTGAGTGAGTTCAATATTTTATTTGAAGCATTATCCTTGAATAGTCGCAGAGTTTTGGGTATATATTTGATCCTTGGTAGATTTTTTTATTGCTTATCTTTTGTGTACTTTAAAGCAAAACTGCTTAACCAATCTGATATGATTTTTTCAAATATGATGAAGCACGAATCGTATGAAAATTTTGGATTGCTGTTTTATAACTACAGTACTTCCCTGCAAATTTTTCATAAATGCAGAGAAATTATAGATTGCACAAGAAGTAGCCAGAAATGCAAGAAAACTTGAATTTGTTGGACTCGGCTTATCGCTTTTTTCTTTACTTATTTCTATTGCTATTTTTTCATATTTCAGGTATTTTAAGTTTATTCAAGAATTTATGCCATTTTTTAAAATCATTGTTAACAGAATGCTATTTACATTTGATTTAGCTAGAACCATAAGAATAAATACTGAACAACTAGCTGCAAAATCATTTGCCCTAACTACGATATATATTTGTATATACATATATATTTAGCGAAATAAGTATAAATAGAGTAAAAATGGAGTTAGACTGAAGCCTCAGTAGAAAAAAATTCCAAAAAGAAGATTAAGATTGAAGAGTAGGTTCACAGATTACAGGTCATCAGCCATAATTAGAATTTTTGCCAAAAATTTTCCAATATTTACAGGAGGCTTCGGGTTTTTCGAAATCTTCTACACTTGCAACTAATGATTGCTATTCTAATGGTTGTGATTATTCGACTTATCTTATATATTGATTTAATTTTTACCGATAGATTGGGGCCAGCACATTTGAACCAAAATGGCAAAACAATTAATACTATGGTGAGCATATTAGGTTATTTCTTGGCATTCTGAACATCTTTGAATTCTGAAAACTTATTCAAACCACAATTTTTTCCACTTTTTTTGCTACTTTCGGGAGATATCCTTCGCAAAAAACAAGAATGAGAAAATTGCAATGCGTAGGGCAAAAAATAAATTGAATCCTTAAGCGTTTCATACTTAATTGCAAAACTGAATGAAGCGGATATTTTCCATTTTCAAATAGCTCTGGTGAAGAGGTTTTACCGCATGAAACCGCAATAGCCTGTGATGCTAGCTGAAGCAGGAATGATGAGCGCTGTTAGACGAAGAAAAAGACAGAGATTCCATAGCAACTCCAATGCCGTGAATTAAATCTTGCTTCGAAAAAAAGCATTTCGATGTTTACTCAACAAGTTTTTAAATAAATTTTATGGATTATAAATCAAAAGTAGAATATCGCAATATCTCGAGACAACCTAATAATATCCTTGAAATTAGCAAAATTAATTTTTCATTGAGGATTAATCTGCATTAATTGTTAATAGTGCAATTTCAGGTATTTGTTTGCGAGTCGATGTTCTTTTTACTTGAATATTTCAAAACAGTTGCCTTCTGTTGGATGTTTCTCGAAGGATTCTATTTGCACAATCAACTTGTGTTCACTGTATTCAATGCTGAACCACAATTAATGCCATACCTATTTGTTGGCTACGGTGGGTTTTCTTTAAGAGTGTTCAACACTGAATTGATCACCATCACATATTACAATCTTTAAATCATTTTCTATAAGCTTTTAGGGCGAGAACCCTTCGCTATGAATTACAATCAGCTATTATTTTAATATTGTTGAGTGCTATTTTTAAATTTACCTAAGTTATATTTTCTCACAGAGTCCCATTTATGTCCATTTTTATGGTATTTTTGTTAATTTTGGCTGACACTGAAATAATGTCCTCTAAAATTTTCTTAGATTTATTTTTTCTTATTTTTTACCATTTTTATTCGTTTTAAACAACTTAAATTAGGGCCTGAAGGCAAATTATAGTTGGGATTTAAAACAACCGATAATTTATGGCCAACTTATAGTTATCTCGAATCCTTTTGAGCAAAATAAATCTATAATCTGGAAATTTTGCAAAATTTTTTTCATTGCATTTTTTTAAAATAAAAATTTTAAGATTATAAAAGTTTTAAAATTGCTTTTAAAATTGCTTTTTTCAGCAAGAATTTTTTTATTTGAAAAGAAATTCATAAATCCTAACGTAATGCCATTTAGTATATCTTATATAAACGCAAAAATATTTTATTTGTGGTGCAAATTTCCTTAATATACTTCAATTTTATGGAAAGATGCCTGAGGGCTCATTTTACTCATTTGGGCAATTATAACATTTATAAACTTTTAATAATTTTTAGGTTGCCCACTTGCACATACATTTTTTTGGCTTGCTGTCGTACTATATAAGAAACGGGGCAAAGTAGAAAGGTGTCTTGGTTCTTATTATTTAGAACCAGAATTTTGGATACTTGATGGGCCAAGAATGCTTGAACTTGTTGTAATATTTTTATAATAATAATAATCATGCCTAATAATTTTTCTTATCAATTTCGCTTTTATGTCAAATATCATAAATCAAAGTTCGAAAAATATTAATGTATTACTAAACGCATGTAAATAAAAGATGTGTTTCAAAATACTCCAAATTACAATATATTTACCAAGAAATAAACAATTATCAAAATTTATTTAGATAAATTTGTTTTTTATTTGCAATGTTATACGGGTTTTATGGACAAAAGTGCGCGAAACCCACAACACTACCGAGGTCGATCGAATGAAGTCAGTTCCATTCTCTGTTGTTGCTTTATTTGCCTCAAGCTATATATATATTCTATTGAAAACAATATACTTTAATCTTTTTGCAATGGTTGATAAAACGAAAAAGTTGGCTTGATTTGAAGTCTTTTAGTAAAAAAATTAATTTTTTATTGATTTTAATAACATTTGAAGGCATTTTTAAAGGTTTTTATTTTAGATTACTATTTTTTCTATTTGGGCTAGAATAGTTCAGTGGGTTGTTGCTCAATTTGGAGCGCCGAGGTTCTATTCCTCGTAGAAATAAACCTACCACCAAAAATCACGGTTATGTTAGCGAGTCACCTGTATTTCTATCGCCAAGGGATTTCTGGCATATTTCTGCAGTGTGACAAGCCAGTGGAGCGAGTTTAACCAGTAGTGGTGAGGACTCTTTAAAAAAATAGTATTTGAAGGCATTTTTAAAGGTTTTTATTTTAGCGCAATACTTTAACCTGAGATTATATTCGATTTTCAAAATCAGTTTCCATAAATACTTCTTTTCAGCAGCAAATATATTAATTTACTTTAATTTTTTCTGATTTTTGATTGATGAAAAATAGTTGCCTGTAAAGAATAAATTAATTTGTTAAGTTGAGCAACTAACTAAATTCTTGCTCGACAATCGTTAAAATAAAATACTTTCTGCATTTTAATGAGCTAATTTTGCACTTTTCATTCTTCTAGATTGATTTTTATAAATTTTACATTGCAAAATCTTATATTATAGATCTCTAATTAATGTTTTAAAGAAATTGAGAATTACAGGCAAAAAACATTTGCAATCTAAACACTAGAAGAACCAAAAGAACCAATTATTATTCTTATGCTACAGTCTTTTTTTTTTCAGAAAAAGTGTTAAAGCAGCGCTTATGTTGGTTCCTTTGTTAGGAATTCCAAATATAATGCAAACGATACCCTTCTCACCCACTCAGTATAATATAATGGTACATAGCATTTTGTTATATCATTTTATTGTATTTTATTGTTCTTATTACAAATAATTAAGAATTTTAAGAAACTATATTTTTTCTTCTTGTTTCATTATTTAGCGGTGAAGAACCATTATAAATTAGTTAATTATGATAGAAAATCTTTCTCGAAAATTCCTTTTGCATGAATTTTTTCAGTATTTTGCGATATGGACTTACTGTGCTTCATTCACTTACATGTACCAAGGGTTTATGATATCCATAATATTTTGTTTCACTAACAAAGAGGTATATATAATTTCCATATATAAACCGATTTATCAAAACTTTTTTTAAAATGGAATTCTCAGAAGAAAATATTTCTATTAAAGAGATTTCTTCTACCCAGCATTTTCTTACGCGATATTTGACATTTTAAGCTTTCTAACTAACTAAGCTGACCAATTTGCCTAACCAAAAATGGTAGAAACGTCAACGGTGAACATTTATTTATTTATTTGCCATTTTCCCAAGAAATATTAATTTTTTTTTTAAATGAATAATATAATATGGAAAAATTTCTTAAGGTGCAAAGCGTGTTAAAAACATTTTATGGACGATATAAACTGCAACATACAAGTTCAAATAATTTGCGGCGAGGGAGCAGAGCTTTAGGGAACTTTCGACAAAAAGACGATCTAACTAATAGTACGGCAACTAATGGAAATTATTTAGTTGACCGTTATTGTAAGAAAGGTAAAAAAAAATCGGATTGTTCAGCAAAAAATCTTATGAATTCCACAGTACCATCGGTGAGAATTTTTAAACACTTACTGTAAATAATATTTGTCGAATATTTGTTGCATAGAAGTAATTGAATTGAACTTTCAACACATATTGTTTTTTATTTTGCTGCTTTTTTAATACAAATATCTCATGGTCTAAGAGACAGAATAGCCGAGTGCTTGTCATTTCGATTACCACTTCGAGTAATCGACTGCACCGAAGTAAGCCTGGTTACTAAAAATTCAGGTGGCACAAGGAATTCATCTCAATTCAAATATTCGCAATATTGTATATACTTCGATATTTTTTTGAATTTGATCTAGTTTTTATTTTATGCATCATTAGCTGAAAATTCTTTTAAGCCAGAAGAAAATGATGGTTTAACATCTATCAACGATAGCGTATATAAAAACGTTAACGAAAGGACACCACTCACGAGGAATCATTTAGATAATCATCGGCCGAGCGTTCGCTTCGAAATATTGGATTCTTCCGATAAAAATGGCGAAAATAGGTTGTCTTGGGATATACTTTGATATAGATTTAAAAAACTTTAAGCCATTTTTTCATCTGGTTTTCATTTAAAGATAATAATATTTTCAAGACGAAAATATTTTCTAGAAATTATTCTTTCAATGTAAAAAGATTTATCCACTTAAAAAATAACTACAGATCTATTGAAACTTACTGGTGATTCTTATAAATGTTTCGAAAAGCAAAAAGAAACTTAAAAATTACTTTGGAAACGTATGATGTGGGTTTCCTCACTATATTATGTTTGACTGATTCTGTTCGGTTTAGAAGCTATGCCAGAAATTTTATTTTCTTAAATTAAGCTATTTATCTTATCTATTTAAATAATCTATATATCCTCTAGCGATAATTGATAGAGCCAACCAAACCAAAAAAATTTCTCAGTTGAAATTTATTTGGCTAATTTCTTTTTTATATTAAATTTACCGATAACAATTTAGGGCATTCATCTCAACCTTCTATAGCTGCAACTGAAAATTCAGTAATACTGGTGATGATATGATATGACATAAATTACTATATGCCATTCCAAATAATCAGTGAACTTGAATCTTTTGAAATTTATTTGTTCAAGCTTATGACCATATGATTATCTGACAATGATTTCCAATCTATAAGCAATTATTTTGTGAAGACGGTCGCTTTTCAAAATTTTGTAGTATATTGAGAATAATTCATCTAATAAAGGATGTTCTCCCTTTGATTTTCAGAATGAGAGGAAGAAAATCGTGTTATCTTGTTTAAAAATCAGCTGAATTGTTTATTTAAATTTAATAACCCTTGATCTCATGGATTTTAAGGATATTTGCCAGTATGACAATCCCTTTTGCTCCTTTCATTTTTTTAAACAATTTATCGCTTATTTCTCTACCCCATAGATCTTAGATTTAAGTTAAAACTGCCTATTGAACAAAATAAGAATTAATGAATTTAAAAAAACAAAGAAAGAAAACTGGATCGAAATCTTCCAGGTCCTTGTTAAATAATTGAAATCATCTATGTAGATTTGCAAATTTTCGATAAATATAGTATGTCTATAAATAACTATTAATTTTCTAATTTATTTATTCTTTGCTTGTATATTGAGGAAAAATCTCAAGAATTGTTGAAATTTATAGATTTGTTTTCTAAATCGGGAATAAATCCTATAATACCAGCATTGATAGCTATGAAGATGATAGATAGCTTTTCGTTTTATGCAATTTGTAATCGAATTTTCACTTGAAATTGGATTTTAGTTCCAAATTCGATTATGAATATCGCAATTTGGTTACAAACTAAGATAAATAAATAAATAAATAAAGTTTTATGAATCAAGCTAAAGCTTTTGTTTCATATATTTTGTAGTTATAAAATTTCTTTATGTTGTATTTTATATTATATATGCTGAGAAACCAAACCGCTCATTTAAATGTGCCACATAAAACTTCTAACTTCAATTGTATTTTATATTATCATATTATTTTTGTATTATTTATCATTATTTGACCAAAAATGAAAATAAAATAAGCAGATTCGAGAAATGAAAGATTTTCAATGTTAACGATTGAAAATGTTAGAATATTTGAACTTAAATTTCATTTAATGTTAATGGAAAAAAATCTGGTAGTGTTGGTGATTTACATGTGTTTCTAATCAGACGCAAGTTCATGATGTAGAGATTGCACGATAATGGTGCTTTAGGGCCAGCTGCACGAAATATGATGAACGATGCTAGAAGAAAAAAAATTGAAAAACATTGCAATACAAGAGTATAAGAGAATGAATACAAAAGTTGTAAAAAAATCTCTATTTTCACTCCTGTGGATGATATAGGTCATTCTTACCAGAGAATTTTACCAGACATCTGGTAGGTTGAGATAAGGCAGATATATTTTCAGACGGTCTTGTCCAAGGATCTTCAGTAGAGAGGGCTGGCCGTGATTCGAAACGTTGCTGTTGCATTCCATATGCTTTCTATACAACTATAACCATTACGCTGTTCCATTGCTATATTGCTATATAAATGGTGGGTATAAATTAATTATTTTAATTAATTTATATTAATTTATATTTGCAATTAAAAATAAATGGTGTCTATGGAAAAAAATATCCCCCTTTCTTGTGTGAAAAGCATAAATAAATGCTATATTTATAATACTATATTTATACTATAAATACTATATTTGTGTATATGGTAGATATTTCATTCTGTAATTATTTGCAGTGCCTATCCAAAATTAAAAATAAAATAAATATGGGATTATACGATAATGCAGAATTAATGTAGGAAGAATTTCTGGGAAAAACTTCATCAAAGGATAAGATTTGGAGAAAAATGGTGGATTTTATATATCGGCTGCGATTGTGCACGATTGATTCGGTCCCTGACTCTTGCCATTAAAACTGGAAACCGAATGAAAACTATGGATGATTTTTGCTTGAAAAATTCCCACTTTAATAATCAGTGAAATCAGTCAAACAATATCAGTCATATCTGTGCACTGTTTAAAAAAAAGAATGGGATTATAAAAAATTCATACTATATTTCATGATAATTTTAATGAACTGTATGAGAATTACTTGATAAAAAGTTGATTTGATAGAAAGTTTCAAATATTACTCTCATAAATTCAGCGAGATAAATTTTATAGAAGAATATGCAAGTAAAAAAAATTATAAATAAATCTGTCCAATAAGTAATTAAATATTTCCCGTATTCATTAGCTAGTGATCAGATGGATAAGCGTTGAGCAAAGTAACCAAATTTTCATTTTTTATATAGTAATATAGTAATTTTTTGTGCGTAATCTAAGTGGTAACTTCACTATGCAATAAATAGATTATCAAACGATCGATCTTTGATGCCACTGAATGCTCATAAAACCAAATAATAAAATAGCCATATTACAATAATAAAATAGCCACCATATAACGAATAACGCATTTGAATAAGTCACGCGTTTAGTGTAAATGCACTGAATATTTCGACATTGTCGATCGAAAATGTCGATAACTCGACATTCCCTTCTCTTTTTTTGGGAACAAAATGCTATTTTTATATTCTTCCACCGTGCAATGGACAAATGGAGCCCATCGAAATGCGTAACGAAAACCGATTCGAAATCTGGAAAGGTTTTAAAATTTTTAAAATTTATGAAAAAAATCTTGGAAACATAAGAAAAAAATTTTAGGATAATGAGTAAAACTTTGGGAATCCTCTTGTTAAGAGCTCAGTGCTTCTTTTTAATATTTTATCTAGGTAATATTTTTCAAGAGTTACCGAGCGTTAAAATAACAGTATATCAATGGATTGTAAGCTGCAGCACTCATTGCTAGCCAATAAAATATTAAATAGCTATATGACGCTAGTTCGAAATTATTAAAAAGACGCTCCAGAACAGCATGGTATAATTGATAAGGCAGCCAACAAACCATAAATATCCCAGTAACGACTGACAACATTTTGATGACCTAAATTGTTATATGCCTGTGAAATTCTAAAATAGGAAAGTAATTTTCCTTTTCATGATGAAAGCTTTTTTCTAATTCATCATTTATTTAATAAAAAACATAATAGTAAAAAACAAATGCTTCGGCCCCAGATGTACCTCTAGCCTCAACTGACTATGGCGAAAGGATTTTATTTTTGTTGTCACTGAGGCTGATGAAAACAAAGATGGCGTAAGTGAAAGAATTTTACAAATATGGTAAAATTAAACCGTTTTCTTAACATTTTTTTTCTAGGTAACAAGAGCTGTGAAATGTACCCTTCGTTTAATTCTTATATAATGTCCTTCCTTTGTCCATTTGCTTAACTCCATGGATCGTTCCCGTAAAACAAGGGCTATTCGTGCATAGGTAGTAGAAAGCACGAATAAAGGCAATATATACTGGATTAATAATAAAATATGATCATATCTAAATGAAGAATAATTTATTCCACTTTTTGAAATTAAATTATGTAAAAGGAAGTTTGCAAAAGGAAGTTTGGAAGAATAATAATATAATAATAAAATGGAAAACTTGCATCATTTTGTAGGAGAAATCACTGATGCAAAGCCATTGAACTGACAAATTACGCTGCCGTTTCGAAAAATAGAAATGCTTTTCTGTTCGCGAATTCAAAACCAGAGGCACTGATATTCCAGCTGCTGTGATCCAAATAAGCATTATTATAAAAATTATCCGTTGAATGGATAATTGTCGTTTGCGTAATGGATATACGATAGCATTGTAGCTAAACAAATAGTGATGGAGACAATGAACAATTAGCAAGAGAAATTTTTAAAAGTTAGTTAGTGATAATAAATAAATTGAAGTTTATTCCACAAATTTATTCAACATTTTGATAAGAGATAAAATATAATATTTCATTAAAGAAGTTATAAAGAAGCAAATAATCAGCAAATCTAGCTGATTTAGATAAATAGTTCTTCTAGAAGGAGGATATTCGAGTGATATGTTGCTTGAAAAACATCATGGAGCCGATTTTTATCTATCGACGAGGGCCAATCTAAATCAAATAAGGTTAATGCGGATGGCTCATAGGCACTTTGCGTTAATTCTCCAGAAGGGATTTAAATAGTCTATAGGACATACCAAACCAAATAGTCTATAGGACATACCTAATAGTCTATAGGACATACCAAACCAAAAATGGTTATATGATGATAATGATGATAATGTGCTATAATAGTTGTTTTATAACCAACGAACAAAATTGACTTAATGTTTTACGATTAGTTTGAAAAAATTAGGAAATTATTTATTCAAAAATGTGATACCGATCTAGACTTAATGCAACCATAGTGAAGACTGAAACACAAGTTGGAGCAACTCCGAAGAAAAAATTAACAGCGCAAAAATCACCGTACCACCAGTTGTAGTAAAAATTGAATGTCCAAGATGTACCGACATTGACAGATGCAATTAAAAAATCAGCAAAAGCCATGTTAAACAAAAAATAATGAAAACCTTTCCGCATTATCTGAAAAAAATTGTCCACTTTTACAGCACCTTAAAAGACCCAAGAATTTGTGTACTGTGATGTCAAAATCTTTGGGGCGTTAAAGCCCATAGAGTTTATTTAAAACTATCGCTAAAAGCTAAGCTAGATTAAATAAACAGCACGTTAAGACAGATCGTGTTGCCATTAAGTGCCATTAAGCAACTTTTCGTTTTGACTTTATGAAGCAAAAAAGTTTAATAGGATTTTTACAGATTTCCATATATTTTTTGTTAAACAGATTTAAGCTTATCACTAACTTTTAACAAAAGGTTTCGAGGGGATTAAAAAATTTTAGCGTTTTGATGATTTTCTATCGCCAGTAATTTAAACCTGATGTTTAATTTATTATTGCGGTACTTCAAACCTAATTCTAAATTAGTCTGATGTTGAGCTGAAGTTAAACCTTATTCGAATATTTCAATTTAATGCACTGAACATTTTAAATTTCTGTGTAATAAATACCTTATGTACTAATATGATCCACATAACGACACAATTCCCTAAAACAGCAACTAGAATTAGCACTGAAAATGCAGTTGCCACAATTAATTGAACTGGTCTAAAATGGCATTTTGTAATTAATTTAACAAACAAGTTTGATTTAAAATATGAAGTACCCAATTATCAAAAAATACTTACACTACAAGCACACGAAGTGGGCATCTAAAAATGATTTCCTTGATTCATAAACTATACAAATGATAAAATTTTTGATTTTAAATGATGGTTAGAAGCAGAAGATTTCTAGCTGGTTCTTATTCTATATCACAACAATTTGTCGGAATAAAATTGGACTTTCAGTCATGAAGCAATTGAAATCTTCCTTAACTGGCATTCTATTTACTATGCCCATTAAAGCTACCGTTTAAATAATATTACAAAAAAAATTCAAAGGAGTAGAATATTTTGGTGCTGGTAGTTTCTTTATCATTAGAGACGTTAAAAAGACAAAAATGCTTAGTTTAGCTATTAACAGAATGGCTTAGCCTGGATTATCCGGTGAAATAGTTAATAAAATAATTATTAGCAAAATAGTTTTCAAAATGAAAATTGCTAAAATTCATACACAGAATGGTTGATAGGAAATTCTTTGCAGTGAAGATCTGGCATCGGAGTTCCAGCATTTACATTCAGGCAAACATATTCTATGATCATTATTAGCAAAGTCGAGTTGTTAAATTGATGCTCAATTGCTTGTAAAGTAAAATTCTCCATTTTCTCAGCGATGCGAATTATCTATCGAGCTGAACAGTCGAAAATATTTTGATAAAAAATATTTGGTATCGGCAAGTTGAATATTCATCAGATTCTCTGAACAGTGCAATGAAAACGATAATAAAAGGCGAAAATCATTGAAATATTTCGTATCAATTATTTTCTTTGAATGAAATGAACAAAAGGTCGAAAAAAGCGGGCTCAATGAGCTACAACAATCGTTTTTAGCCTTAACTCGCAATCTTTTTAACAAATGAATGGATTTGATAAAATAAATAGAAGTCCATGAATAGATTTTTTAGACAAAAAAGAATTTTGTAATATTTCCGTCTTCAAAATTGATTAAATAAAAAATTATGAATTTTTTTTCCTTAAAAATAACTTATTAATTTCAAGAACTCAGCTTTATATGTCTTTTATGTATATCTTTTAAAGAGGTTATCCAGAGAATTTCTGCTAGAAATTTCAAAGAAGTGGCAGTTATAAATGATGAAAAGTAATATGGTAGAATGTATACTGCACCAAGTATCATTTTAAGAATTTCAAGTTATTTCAATTTCAAGTTAGCACCCTGGTCCTCGTAGAAATAAGTTCTTATGTCCAACTTTATGGCTGTGAGTCATGGCCAATGAGGGTGGAAAATGTTAAGACGTTATCTGCCTTTCGACCACTCTTGTCTAAGGTACATTTTACAGATTTTACAGATCTGCTAAGCGAAATATCATATGATCGCACCCACTTTGGTTCAAATACCACTTGCATTAATAATGTTATCACAGAGCGTCGCCTTCGCTGGTTAGGGAACTTTCTCCATCGTTCACCACATCAGTTAACGCATATTTCGTTACTTGCTAAACCTTGTGATGGGTGGCGCCAAAAGCGAGTTATGGCATAAACAAGACAAATAAGATCAAAAAAGATTTTGAACGTAAAAGTGGACCACCAATATATGGACCTTAGATGATGGAAAATGGTTTCTATTATCGTCAAAAACATCAGACTGCGTCGCTTGGAAACTCTTACCCTTGTAAGCCTTGGAGCCAGCTTAAACAGTAATGGTGAGAGGTGCTAGAAGAAGATGAAGAATCATTCATCTTCAGCGCCCTTTAAAGGATATTCGCTGTCATTCATGGTATTTCTTATTTGTGACAAATAATCATTAACGGCAATGGCAAAACTAGTTAAAATGCGCGTTGAAATGGATGAATAAAAAATAGATGACATAAATTTTTATCGATATTAGATTGCTTATCTTTCAAAGAAAATGTGTAGAACATGAAATATGAAAGTCCCCATATTGCTTTAAAAAATGCGATTTCATTCTCAGTTAATTATTTTAAAAATTATTTTTAAGAAATATTATTGAATTATTTTAAGAAATATTCAAAACGACTCAAACCGCTTTAAGCCTTTCCAAAAACTTTCACCACACGAGAAATATTCTATTTGTTATAAAAGGGCTTGGCGATAAATTAATTAAGTCAATATTCTCTATTACTGATTACTCTATTGATTACTAATTCCTCGCTCTATTTTCTCATTTCCGGTGCGGTGCGAAATTTTTGACAAGCCTAGAAATCAGGACAGATTCATAATGATCTTTTCTTCCTGTCGAAGTTATAATCTTAGTAACCTGGGAACCTTAAAGATTAGAAAGAATTTTTATTGTAATCTAAAAAAATATTTAATTTAATATTATATTTTTTAATTTTGCTATATAACAGAAGAGTTTCAGAAGCTTCATGGTGGTAGAATACGAGATGCCATGGATAGCAAATACTGAAGGGCATGACCAAGTAGCTGGTATTATCTAAAGGAATACTATTTAGTACTTATATACATATATATATATATATATATATATATATATATATATATAAATTTTATACATAGATTAGATCCTACCAAGACCAGACGGAAGATTCTTCAGAAAATTAGGAGATTAATAAGGAGATTAATAAAATTCTGTGGGATTTTCTAAACCATATAGTGAGAATTCAGATAGCAGCTCTAATAGATTCCAGAAACAGCGTCAGAAATCTTTGCTCAGAACAGCACACTGATAGGGACAGCGATGAAGTAGAATTTTCAAGCTCTCAAGCATTTATTGGAATATTTGAGATTGAAGATGATTCATACCACCTCTAATTTTCTAATATAATATAGTATAATAATTTCTACCTTATTTTTATTATATATTATATATTATTATTAGCGATTTCTGTCTTCTAATTTTTGTAAACTATTTAACTATTTAAGAAAAACTTTAGACAAATATAAAAAATTAGATTGAGAAACTATGAAAAGTTTTACTTTTATGGCTAAGCTAGCCAGCCTGACTTGTGGTGATATAGCCTCTTGCGTATCAAGATTTCGCCACAAATTTCGCCAGGAAGTTTGCTTTGCGATAAAATTACAAGTCAATAGCAACTGATGATAGCAGCAGATGGATATTTGGAGGAAATAGAATCTCAACATTCGAAAACAATGAAAATTGGTAAGGCAAATATTCACTTTTTTTCTGGTTAAGAAAATATTTTTAGCATTGCATTTTTAGCACTAGCAAAAATTAGCAAATTAACAAAAAAATTAACATTTTTTTCGAATATAAAAAATATTTTTGGAATAAACGACAATAGAAAATTATAAAGGCCCATGCAAAATATGAAAAAAAAAAAAAAATTTCTTCAAGAAATGGAACTTTTTTTATTAAGAATTATTACAAAAGTTTCGGATATATATGGTTTATTTATTTATTTTTTTAAAATTAACATTTAATAAAGATTATAGCAAACATTACAGATTCCGCTTATATTTGCATCTTTTGTCCAGCTGAAATTATTGTTTAAAAAATGCAAAGCAATGCAATTAAGTAATGCTTTTCAATATTATCAGAAATAGAAAAACCGACTATTGTACCTCAGCTTTTACTGAGTTTCAGATTAAATTATCAAAAACTTTTATTTTATTTTATTGAAAAAATATTTCAATAAAATAAGAAAATAATTACACAGGGTGGTGCGTTTTTTTTCCCAAGTGTTTTCGTAGCGATTTCTTATTTATTTACACTAAAAAACCTTTGTTAAATATAATCAGAAATCCTTTTAATATTTCATTATCTAAATATTTCATTATCTAAATTTAGGGCAAAAGCATAATTTTTTTCTTCGACTTTCTAAAGCATTATTCAAATATTTTTGAAAAATGTTCAAAAACATTTAATTCAACTTAACATTGTTAAATATAAAAAAGCTGAAAAAATTCAACCTTTCCTCAAGAATTCCTCAAGAAATTGAAAATGCGGAAGTTCGAGTTTCCACTCTAAATTCTCAAAATTCTTTTAAAAAGTAGTCTTAGTGAATGTTGGTACTTTTTATATTGTTTTTCGTTATTCTAGATGCGAATCGTTATTGTTTTAAAAAAAAGCATCCATTTTAGCATTAAGAAATACATTAAATTTTATATTAGATGAATAGAAAATTGGATGTTTCTATTAATGTCAAATGTTTTTTTTGGAATTTTTGAGAAAAATTGCTTACGACGGCAACGAATCGTTTTTTCTTCTTCAGAAAGACTTCTTTAAAAAAGCTCGAATATTCATAGCACTTTTTTTCGCTTCACTTTTCTTCGACAAATTATCTATAATTTGGTTTCATGTGCCTTTATTTCTTATTTTCTATACCTTATTGGAATCAGTATAAGTCATGATGTGTTTCGTTGCATAAACTGTGCAGCTATATAACAAAGTGGTCGACCATTTATTGCAAGTGCGATTTCATACTGAAAATTTTCAAATTTCATAGGAAAATTCTGAATCGACCTTGGTTCAGAATTCTATTCATCTTTATTATTCTCAATGCCTTATTCACAGTTCTAGACGAGCGTTACTCCAATGGTCTCCACCAGTCCATAGGGCGCATTCGGAAATGATTTTCCATTCTACCCTGCCTTTCATTGTAATTCACACATTTAATTCCTTTAATTTGAATAAACTTATCGGCGTTGATAATAAAAATTTGATGAAGGTATATGATTTCTTAGCAGTAATAAAAAATTTTTTGCCTTCAAGTCGTTGAGTTTCAAATGAATTGCCTTTGTTGCATGGCAGGTAAATAGGACTATTAGTATCCTCAACCGAAACTATTAGTATTTTGGGGCCGATTGAATCCATTCAGTTATATGAGGCAGTTCGGTTAATTTTGATTGGTGGAGGTTTTTGAAAATTTTGTATACGTTTCGGAATCCCAATAAGTTTCGGTTATGGAAATATCGGTTAGTCGATATTTGTAATAATTCTTGATATTTATCTGAAACGACTAGTTCGATTAGTCTATGGCGTTTGGACAAAAAGAGGCTGATCGAATCTTTTCATCAACTAAAAATGGTTTCCCATTTTCCAATTTTTTCAATTGTTTTATACATTTTATCTTACCTTTAAGCTTGTTGAGGACCTTAGTTTAACATATTTCTCGTGCTTATTGGACCTTTGAAAGTTGCTTGTTTTCGATTTACGAGTCTTGTAACATTTCGGGTTCAACGAGATTTATGTAACTGTGGTATAAATTCTTCTATTTATCGAAGTTTCCTAAAGTTTTACCGAATATTTTTCCCAACCTAAAACATATTCTTTTGTTATGATCAAGATGTTCATACGTTTATAACTTTCTAATCTGGCATCTTATTTGTTAAATCAGCTCGTTCTTTTCTGATTATAATTTGGTAAATGGATCTTCAAATGCAAGAATGCTGTTGCCCCATTGCGTTGCCCCATTCTATTCTAACGAATCATATATAAAGGCCAAGTACTGCAAAACAGCGTTCAAAACAGCGTTTGATAGTTGGTATAGGATTTGAACCTTAGATTAATTTCTGAAATGCATCTTTGGTGTGATACCAAAAAGTTCCTAAAAGTTCATTGGTTCCATGCTTGTTGGTATCATCTCGCTTGGTGGTTATTGCTTATGAATACTCGTATGTTCATTTTTAATGCCGAATATTTCTTTTAGATCTTCGTATCGTTACTTGTTATTTGCCGATACCATAACACAACATTATCAACATAAAAATTCTTTAAGATCTCTTGTTCAATTGGATGACATGGCAATTTATGGTCGTCAAAATGGACTTGAATACCAAACGAGTCTTTTCTAAACCGATTCCCGCTTTTTTATATTTCCATATTTCACTTTCAGTTGGTTTCTGGATCTTTTTAACAACAGAAATCGCATAAGCGTAAAGTTGGTCTTGGTGAAAGGTTTTCTCGATATTTGCTATCACCATAACTTTATATATCTGCGATCTCAATAGTGTGCCAATCAAATGTTTGAGCTGAATAAGCTCACAATAAGCTACCATTTAGAGGCAAATCACTTTTGTTCTTTGCGCTCAAAGACATGCTCGTCATCGGCCAGAACTGGTCTAGATCTTTTTCGTTCGTGACGAGATTAACAGATATTGCCTGATGGCAAATTCATTGGTTCACTGTCGATTTATTGACACTAAGCCAGCAAAAAATGTGTCGATCCTAATCCTACTGGGGTATAAATTAAAGCCTGAAACCAGTCTTTTTAGTCAGCCGACATTGAAATTTCAATGCCAATCTTTAATACGTAAAAATCAATTCCAATAATTATTTTTGGGACACAATTGACATTGAAAGTATAAACTTTCTTGCATAATTTTACTTCATTCTTCTTCTTCTAACAGCTCTCACCATTACTGGTTAGGCTGGCTCCAACGCTACAAGGGTAAGGCGCTTCCAAGCGGTGCGGTCTGATGCCATCGTCGACAGTAATGGAAACCATTCCTTTTTCCATAGTCTAAGACCATATATGGTTGGTCCACCTATACGTTCAAAATCTTTCCTGACCGTATCAATCCAGGTCTTGATTGGCCCACCTCGCTTTTAACACAAACCATCACACGTTTTAGCAAATAACGAAATATGCATCAACTCCTGTGGAGAACGTGCCCTAACCAGCGAAGGCGGCGCTCTGTTATTTAAGCAAGTGGTATTTGAAGATGGATGCGATCATGTGATATCTTATCCGCTCGAAGGATCCGTAATATGTACCTTAGTCAAGAGTGGTCAAAGATAACTTCTTAATATCCTTTCATTGGCCATTTCTCAGAAGCACATAGCAAGATCGAACGGATCACGGCTATATAGATGTTTACAAATAGTGATTAATACTGAGATTTTGAAATCTCTCGGTCCTGATAAATGATTTCCTTTATAGTGCAATCATTTTGTATTCTTGGTGCATTGTACCATTAAGGGATAATTTTTTTTTTCTTGGATTATCTTAAGCCTTCTTTTTTTACTCTTTCACATTCGTACAACGCGATACAATGTTTACAAAATTCGTATTTTCTTTCAATATTTGTAGTCGCAGGGTCGATATATTTTGAGAACTCTTCGTAATTTGTGTTGCACCTATTCGGCTTCTTTGGCTGCTTCATTCTTGGATCTCTCTGACATTCGACGTATTTTCCTAACATAATTTCGGCAAATTAATCATTCCATGTATAAAGTCTCGTAATTTTTCTAGTGGCAAATTTTTCATTTCTCATTTTTATCTCTAGCATTTTCATGTGAATTATATTTAGCAATTTAGAATCTGGTAAGAGAAGACGATCTTCTAATTTGTAATATTTGTAAGATGATCTTGTAATTTGTTTTCGCCACTTTAACGTCTGTGGTAAGAGGCGAAGAACGTGCCTTAACCAGCGAAGGCGCAGATCTTTGATGATATTAATACAAGTGGTATTTAAATGGAGATGGATGCAATCTTTACCACTCGAAGAACTCATAAAACGTGGTTTAGAAGGGTAAAAGGTAGATAATTTCTTAAAGGTAGATAATATCTTCCACCCTCATTGGCCATATCTCGCAGCAAGATCGAAAGAATAGCTGCTATATAGACACGGCATTTCGTTTTTAACTGATTTTGAGACGACTCCATAAATTCGTCAAAATGGAAGAACGCATTTCTAGCTACTGTTATCCGGTTTTAATTTCGACTTTTGCCTGGCCATTTGGTATTAGAGTGGTCCTAAGGTATTTAAAATCGTGCACTTCCTCAATCGACAATGAATTTATAAAAAAAGGCATTTTTATAAACTTCTTGCACATTTCTTGCACAACTTCTTGCAAGACGAAAAGCCTTTCTTTTGTTTACAATGCCGGTTCTGAGTCTGATTCTCGCTGCAATTGCTGACACGTTATTTAGTATTATTCGCATTTCATCATAACTGTCAGCATAAAGGACTATATTATCAATGTATTCAAGATCTATGATACGATGCTCTGGACTGATTTGGACACCCCTTAAGTGCCGACAAGCGGTGTCCATTACCCAGTCTATCGCATAGTTGAATATTGTAGGGGAAAGGACACAACCTTGACGGACACCAGTTCTTATTTCGAGGGAGTCTGTCATTCTCCATATATACAGACCTGCGCCGACGTGCGCTTATAAAATGCTTTATGTGTCGAATGATCTTTTATGGGACACCGTCACATTCCATCACTATTTTACTTATATTGACTCTAAGTCCGCTTCTCAATGCAGCTGTTGACATACTGTTTAACATTATTTGCATTTCGATTGTTCTTCTCTGACAGTCGTCTTCATTAACTTCCAGTGCCGTTTTATTAATTTAATCGAAGGAAAATCAATGAAACAAGTTGTATCCTACTGCCATAAGTCTATTCAATAAAAGAAAGGCAAAAATTTTTCCTTGAAATTTTTCCTAGTAGGCTGATTCCTCCATGTCCTGTTATCTTTCTTCGGAATTGCTTTGCTCCAGTCATCTGGTATTTCTTTTTTCCGTACCATATAGTACATTCGTTGAAAGTGCGTTATGAAGGACGATGGATAAAATGTGAAAGAATTTAACCTGAAGGTCAAAGGTCATCTTCTCCGTGAGTTTTCTAAACCTTAAGCTTTTGGATAACAGAGATTATTTCTTCTTCTGATTCCAATTCATCTTTGATGTCTTTGTAAAATTATTATCAAGTTTAATAATTTATATTGATCTTCTAGTTATAATAAACCAGATTTAAAGCTGTAGGATCATTCTCCGCTATAATGGCATATTGGAATGTTATTCTTAACATCAATTGCCGGAGTATATAATAAAAAAAGTTTCTGTTCGTTGGGAAATTACCTATCAGTTCACTAGAACGTCGAAATTAAATTTATAAATTTCCTTATTTGTCTGGATCGTCACCAAGTGCACATGAGGAAATCAGCTAGGAGTTGTCAAGTTTCTATTGCTTTTTGTTCGCCCGGATATTTATTTTTTGTCATTGATTGCTCGATTAAACTTTTTAGAATAGTTTTATTGAGTAATTTACTCAATCGTTGAATTGTTGATTGAATCGTTGATTTCTGCGATTCTCTTCGTTGAATTTTTAATACATAGTTTTTACTTTCACTATGCTCAAAAAGTTGTAAAACTGACCACCGGAGATTTATTTCTTTTCTCAGTATATGGCTTTGTGTTCTCTCCATTCAATTTTCACACCTATCTACAGAATTTGATAATCTCTTAACCCCGTAAAGCTTTCATGGCTTCTTGTGCTTCCATAATTCTAGTCTTGTTTATCTTAGACTTAGTCTAATGAAAAAATTCGGTTTAAGTTACTTATCACTTGTCTCTATTCGATATCATTTTATCATCAAATATCGATATGGCGGTTTCGATAGTTGTTGAGCTGTTTCTTCTTTGCTCTGTCGAACTGTCCAGATTACGCTAAGAAATTTTTGTCAGGAATTTCCTTATACAAGTGCAGTTGGGTTCCCATCTCAGCACCACTTGGATTATTTTTGGATTATGCTCTTGTTCTTCGGTACATGGCACTAATAATACTCGAGATAATGGATTAAACAGACATTCGAAGTGAATTCGAAGTGAAATCGAAGGGAATTGACGCAAACACATCTACTCGAAAAGACATTGGTTTATGTTAAATTAAATTTGTGTAAGGAAAATGAAATTTTTTGCAAAATTTTCATTGAATTTGGTTGAGAGGATGTCATTTTCATTGATTAGACCGCAGTAATGAAATCAATGTTGAAAACAAATGGATTGAAAATTGAAACAATATAATTTTGGACTTTTAAGACAAATTCTATTTGCACACATTCACATTTAAATTAAATTTTAGATTGATTTGTCGAACAAAATTTTACCAAGCAAATTTTTAGAAAAACCATTGCGAAAACTTTTGGATAGAATCAGAGAAAAAATTTGGTTTCAATAGGAAAGCATTTGCATTTGCATTAATTAATTATATTCATCAAAATTTTTATATTTTGCCACATTTAAACTCTATACTTAGTATATAAAATGTTTTAGAAAACCGAATGTTTACAATGGACCATCAGGTAGACTTAGTACGAAGCAAGGCCTATCCATCTACAAAGTATGCTCATAGAAAATGCCAATTATTTGAAAAAAGTGGTTTTGCAAGAACTTATTTTTTCATAAACAAATCTGGCTGATTCGCGGAATAAGTGTGTATACATATTCAAATTTTAATTCAAATATACAAATTCACCAATAGAAACTTTATAAATATAAGAATATGGAGAAGAGGGTGTCATTTTCAATCATTTCCATTGAAGCTGAAGTAGAAGTATGAAAATTATGAATTGCAGGAGAACTCCAAGAGAAAATAAATGGCTAATACTTATTCACTTCTGGTTACTGACTTTAGTGTGGTGAGAAATTGTTGAATCACTTCGCGATATAAGCGCACGTAGACATCCACCAAACACCATCCGATTCTAAGAAAAATTAAGAAAAAGAGCAAATGCAATTTCATGAGAATGGACAGGATGATCGATTAGTACGTTGCTTCATTTAGGATCCAATCACCATAGCCTCGGTTTCTTCTTCTTAATAGGAGTAAATAGGAGCCTCAGTTAGAGATGAAATCCAGAGTGAAATCCAGATGGTGAGGACTCACCACAATAGCTCCATCTTCAAGCGACTGGCCTTCGTCCTAATTGTGAAATCGACCAAGCCAGCACTGGTGAGTTGTTTTGGAGAAAAATGTAATCGAATTGTAGTTGAAAATTATTTATTAGACTTCTTAGGATTTTATTACTGAAATAAATATTGGATTTTTTTTACTATGAAAATAATAGCAATTTGTCGTTACGAAACGAGAATTATGAAACTCTTCATCAAAAATAATATTTTATTCTAAAACTTATTGGGAGCTATTAAATAAGATGACTTTAACAATTGATGATTCCAATAACTACCACGTTTTGAATATTTGACTAATTAAAGTGTAACAAAAGTGTAACGAATTGCTGGAATTTTTAGCCCTTTAATTTTAAAGGATAATTTTATTATTAGCTTTTTCTTCCATTATGTCCCAAGAAACATGCAATAAAACGATAATCCTTCAGTACAATTTGTTTTTTTTTCTAAATCGATATTTCTTGATAGATTTTATGAACTTTACAAAAAGCTTTATTGTATTCATCGTGAATATTTTGAATGTTATGATTTTAAAGAGATATAAAAATGATAATCCTAAGTGTCCTCATGAGAAATTTTTTGCGTACATCGCCTCAATATCTTAATTATTTATATTACCAGATAATTTACATTCAGGTACAACCAAATTTTTTCATTTCATCATGCCAGAAAATAATGAAAATAAGACATATACGGAAATTTTGCGCCTTCCTATATCTGTGAAAATTTATCATTAAGCCCGAAAGCCTTGAAATTAAAAATACGATATGAAAAGCTCGATTTGATTGAAAAAAGGATATACTCGACTTCCGAAAAACTTTAAATTTTTTGTTAATTTACTGTCGAATGAAATTCGACGGAGAATGTGCGAGAAAAATAAAATACTTGGGATATCTGAGAGCGTTGAAAGTTTATAACCTGGAAACAAAGAATTCGAAAAAAAATCTTCCAAAATATCGGATATTCACCACATTCCATAAATCAATTTCTTATGGATTATTTGATTTGACTATAAGTGCGATGTCGAGTAGCATGCTATTGGTTAAGATCAGGCCGTCACAAATTCGATTCTTGACGTGAATAAATCTACTGTCAAAATTCAAGGATATCCATTGCCAATATTTCTTTTCTCAAATGACTTGCTAATAAAGGGTAAAGGGCATTATTCTATTATCCAGTAAGACAAATCATACCCAAGATGATGGGGATGCGGTTAAATAATAACGGTGAATTACTATGACCAAAAAAGGGAAAAAAGTCCAAAGACGATAATTTTTCAGAACAAATTATTCACTGTGGAATAAAATATTTTTACTTCAAACAATAAACAAAGTTTAAACAAAACAAGAATCCATGATTAACTCTATCCTCAGCGAAATGATGCCATTTTTGCCCGAAAATTTCTTAGAATTCCTATATATGAGCAGTAAAAGAATGTATAAATGTATAAAAGAATGTAAAGAATGTATAATGTTATATATACTGGTTTCACTGGTTAGACTGGCCCCACTGGCTGCAAGAGTAACAAACTGCACGATCTATAAGCCGACATCATCGCTAGTAGCCATTCCTTTGTCCATTGTCTAAGTCCATATATTGCTGGTCCACCACCTTCAAAATCTTTCTTGACTGTATCAGTCCAGGTCTTGATTCAAAATGTATTTTAAATGGCCAAAGATTGATAGCTTCTTAATATCTTCCACTCTCATTGGCCATGTTTCGTAGCATATAGCAAGATCGAGCGAATAGCAGCTATATGGACACGGATTTCGCGACGGTTCTATTGAGATTTCGTCAGCCGGAAAAATATATTTCTAGCTGTCGTTATCCGGGTTTCAGTATCATCCTTTGCCTGGCCATTTGGAATTAGAGTAGATCCAAGGTATTTAAAGTCAAGCATTTTCTCAACCGACAATGAATTGATGAAAATAGGTATTTTATCAGCATCTTGCATATAGGAACATTGATTTTGAGTGCAGTTCTCGTTGACACATTGTTTAATATTATTTGCATTTCATTATGACCATCAAAAAGGACTACACCATTAACGTATTCAAGATACTATCTTCTGGACTGACTTGCGCATCTCTTGAGTGCCGACAAACGATGCCCATTATCCAGTCTACCGCATATAGTTGAATATTGTAGGGGAAAAGACGCATCCTTGGACACCAGGTTCTATTTCGGAGTCTGTCAATTCCCCTTATACACAGACCTGCGCCAGGGCATCTCATAAAATGCCTTTATGAGCTGAGTGATCTTCTCTGGGATACCGTCACATTCCATTCGAAGGCAGCTGAAAAATCGATAAAGCAAGTGACAGTGGATTGCTGGCATCTGATTCGTATACTTATTGCATGTATGGGGTTAGAAGAAGCATGCGCGTCAGATGAGGCCAACGTCGCATCGAAAAAATTTGACCCTTCACCATAGAATCACTTGGGGATAGAGACACAGGTGGAGCATATGCACTGATGATTCATTACACATAAAAGAATCAACGGATAATATCGTTCATCTTTTAAAAAAGGAATCATTAGTCAATCATCAATCACATTTCAAATTCAAAAATGTTTTAGATATATAATAGATCCTAGTTAGCTGGCATTAATTGAATCCAAAAAGCTAGGAAAAAGAATAATCGTTAAATCGATTATGATCTAACTGTCGCACTTCACAAGACTCCACAAAATTCATAGTTTAAAGTTGGAACAGAAATATCATTAAACCATTAAAAGAAAATTATTTTATTTAAAGCCGTACTTTTATTATCTTTTTTTATTATTATTATTAATATTGCCATTTTTTATTTGTTCTATAAGCATTTACCATTGCTAAGCTCGCTCCACTGGCTTATGAAGATCAGACAAATTTCACCAGGAAGTCTTTTGGCAATAGAAGCACGAATGAATCACCAGCACCACCAGAATTTTTGAATGGGCTTACTCCTTGCCGAGTTTCAGCATTAATGCTCCGAACAGATTAACATACTGACCTATTCTGCTTCATTGTGTTTTCGTTGGCATTGCCGCCCAAAAGAGCGTGGTGCCGAAATATTCTTACAATTAAGTCACCGACGCACCCACATTTCTTACATTTCTTGCAATATGTCATTTTTATAACTGTATTTACAGTATTTAATGAATATCTTTTTTTTGGTTTAAAACTATTAAGAAAAATGTATTTAGTTTTATAGAATCACATGATGATCGGTTAAAAATATCGATTAAAAGTTTAACCTAATGTGAACTATTGACAGAATTTGGCATTAAATTAGGAGAACCTTGAACCTTTAGGATTGATTTAGCTGATAACAAACAGATAACAAACAGATAACTTCGACTCCCGTCATTGAATCCCCTAGTGAAATGAATGTCTAAACGCCTCAAGGAAACATGCCAAACCAGAGAAACTTATTACGCCTGTTCTAATATTTTTTTCCTGAATATTGATCTGCAATAAATGCAAAAAAGGTTTAAAAACAACTACGTGAAAAAAATGGCTATCAGTAAGAATTCTTTAATTCATCCATAAATGATTAAGTAATTATTATTTAATTGTCCTAAAATCCTAAAATATAAAAATAATTAATTTCACATACCTAATGCTCAATAACTAAATCGAATTTTAAGGAAATGCAATGAAGTTCAGACATAAAAAATTCTCATAGATATTTCATTTTGCAGCAAATTTATAGAAATGAATTAAAATTTAAGAGAATAGTTGAAAAAAAAACTATAGAAAAGCATTTTAAATTAATTTAGAAAAGCGTAACTCAATTATAAGCATAATTATTTATAAACAACTATTATAATAAATTTCATCGAGCAAATTCTCCATCATTGAAAGAATGAAATTGCCGGGTTGCAAGAATTCAAATTAAATGCATAAAATTCAAATTAAATTCATAGAAAAGATTCGGCATAATTATAAATCCACGATTCCTGTGATATCAGTTTACTGAAAATCGAGAACATCATTCTTCAATGTTCAAAGGCACAAAGGATTTTATTCATAAACTTTTCGCCAGTTGTAATATGAAATCTGATAATTTTAGAAGAATGAAAGCCATTCTACAATTGCATTCAATATTTGATGGGTTCGAATCCCATGTTTGATTTTCAAAACTGATTTTAATTCTAATGCATCATTTGTAAATTTTATGCGAGTAGAATGGCTCAGTGGGTTGTTGCTCAATTGGGAGCGGTGGTGAGTCGATTAGGAGTAAACTTGTACAAAAATCCAGGTGATGCTGGCGACTCACTTATATTTCTATTGCCAAGGGACTCCCTGGCCTATTGCCCGATGCGACAAGCCAGTCGAGCGAGTTTAACCAGTAATGGTGAAGATTCTTTTAAAAAAAGCGTTAAATATATAATACCAATTTAAGTTCCTTAAATTGATATTATATATTTAGCGCTTATTATATATTCATAAAATCAAATAGATCATCAAATAAATGTTATTATTATTGTTCTGAATAATATTCTGAGTTTTAAATATTTTCTCTAAAAAAATTACACATTAATTTTTGATTCTTATATAGTAGAATGACATTATGAGCCTTTTCAGTTAAGTTAGATCTTATCGCTATATGGTGAAAGGGTAAGATATTTTTGACACGACATACGCGTCTCGCAGCGTGTATGATACTCCCAGCCTGGTGGTATATGCGATAAGTGCACAAGGGCTTAAAGCGATCCTAAGGCTGATAAAATGTACTCGCAAGCCAAGGTAATTGCTCGAAACCTATCAAGAGGAATAGCTTTCTGCACGGTATTAGCAGTATTAGTGTGGAACGTCAGAACGCTTATGGACGTTGCAAGTTAAGCGATTATTGTCCACATCCTTTCTAAATATCGTGTGAATATCGCCTGCTTGTCCTCCGTCTTCCTCACTTCTGGTCTAGAGTAATTACTTATCGTGCTTCCAAACAGAGATATTGCCTATATCACTGTGGTGCTTCGGACTCGGGATCATGTCTGACAAGGTCCATTCCGCTTTGATTGAGTGGAAACCGGTAAGCGACCTGTATGGCGTTTTAAGGTAAGTTCTGCAAAATCTCGGTCATCAGTGTCTATGCTCCAAATCTGTCGGCATATGACCGTGATAAAGATAAATTCTGTGCAGAAATTCAACTGCTAACAAAGTCTTTACCAAAACATGACATGGCCATAGTCGGTGAGACTGGAATGCACGCGTAGGTCATAATGCCTCAACGACCTCTACAATTGGCAAATATGGCATCGGAGGCAGGTGCGCCAATGGGGGCCATCTTCTTCGTTATGCCGAACTCTTTATTACTAACACTTGCTTCCGGCATCGTAGAAAACATGTGAAACTCCCCGGAAAACCAATATTTCAACCAGATTGATTATACCTTAATCAGTTACCGTTGGAAGAGTTCCGTACTAGATAGTCGTTTCTACCAGGGCGCTGAAACGGGCAATCTTCATGGATCTAACCATGTTATGGTTCGAGCCAAGATTAGCATAAAATTGACAACTCGCAGAAAACAGCATCCCCAAGATCCTTCAATTATCTCAAGCTAAAAAATTCGGGGACAATGAGCGCATTTCAAACTGTATTATTGAAGTATCTCAATGATACAAATATCAATTTTCTAGAACGGCAAATGAATACTGGTCCGAACTAAAGGAATGTCTCCGAAAATCAGCTACTTCCACGCTAGGGCATACTAGTAGGAAGTGCGCTAGTTGGGTATCGGAAACTGTCCAATTGTTCGAAAAGGCTACCAAGGCGCGAATAATAGAAGATCGTGACTACCGGATGCACTGCAACAACTACAGCATGGTGGGAAAGAAATAGATATTGAAGTAACATGGCCTTGAGAATGGAGACGACGGCTGGATTAGGCGATAATAGGAAACTATTCCGCCTTCCTCACAAAGCGACAATAACTCGGAGAATGATCAGCAAAATGTTAAGGGAAATGTTAAGCAGTGGCGTGTCGGTTAAGAATATTAAGGAAAAAAAAACCAAACTTAACCATGAAGCGCCATCTGTTGCCCCTGATATAGCTGATACGTTTGCCGAAGCATACGCTTGCAATTGCGAGCTTCCAACAGAAGAAGAAATAATCTCCGCTATCTATAAACTTAAGACCAATAAGTCTCCAAATGAGAAGATGGTCTTCAGGCTGAATTTTTCAAATGTTGTCCATAGTCCTTCGTAATGCACCTTCAACAAATGTACTTTCTAGTATGGAAGAAAGAAATATTACCAGATGATTGGAACAAAGCAATTCTGCTCCCAATTCTCAAGAGAGATGAAGAACATACTGCGATAATTATAGAAGAATCAGCCTACTAAACGTCTCAGCGAAAATTTTTGTTTCCTTTTTACTCAACAAACTTATGGAAGTACGGTATACAGCAGGATGCGTCCTAATCAGGCTGGATTCAGAACAGGGCGCAGTTATACTGACCAGATATTTACATTAAGAAAGAACATCGCTTCAGATATTTGCAACCCAATGCAACGTGTTTCATAGACTTTACTAGTGCGTTTTATTCAGTTAATAAAGTGGAGCTTTGGAGAGTGATGGAACTCGACAGTATTCTGGAGAAGATCATTCGACTCATAAAGGCATTTTATGAGTGCACGTCGGCGTAGGTCTGTGTATATGGGGAATTAACAGAGTCCTTCGAAATAAGAACTGGTGTCCTTCAAGGTAAATTTATAAATCCTTTGTGTCTTTTCCCTTACAATATTCAATCATGCGATAGACTGGATAATGGAAACTGCTTGTCAGCATTTAAGAGATATCCAAATTAGTCGACAACACCATATCACAGATCTTGAATGATTTAATTCTTTTTGATGACATTTATAATGAAATGCAAGTAATGCTAAATAACATGTCAGAAACTGCAGCAAGAATAGGACTCAGGGTCAATGTATATAAAACGAAAGTCTTATGCTGATAAAATATCTCTTTTCATGTAAATGTAAATTCATTGCCTATCGAGGAAGTGCCCCATTTTAAAGTGCCTTAGGCCCACTCTAATACCAAATGGTCAGGCAAAAAAAGATATGATAGTCCGAATCATGGCAGTCAGTTGCTTTCTTCCGGGTTGACGAAACCTTTATGGAACCGTCGTGAAATATCATTAAAAAAAACGAAAGTCCGCTATCTATATAGCCGTGATTCGTTTGACCAATCTTGTCTAAAGTACATTTTGCGAGTCCGTCGAGTGGATAAAATATCATAAGATCGCATCCACAATGGTTCAAATACCACTTGCATTAATATTATTACAAAGCGCCGCCTTTTCTGGTTAGGGTATTCTTCGTCGTACACCACAGCAATTTAAGCATATTTCTTTACTTGCTGAACCCTGTGGTGGGTGGTGTCAAAAGCGAGATGGGCCAATCAAGACCTGAATTGATACGTTCAGGAAAGATTTTGAACGTATAGGTGGACCAACAATATATGGACTTAGACGATGGAAAAAGGAATTGCTATTATTACTATCGACGATGGCATCAGACCGCGCCGCTTGGAAGTGTCTCACCCTTGTAGCCGTTGCCGTTGCAGTCTAACTAGTAATGCTGGGAGCTGTTAGAAGAAGAAGTGAAACGTGAAGTATATTTCCTCTGGTAAATATTTGCGAGTGAATTTAATCGCATAAATGATACAAAATAACAAGTGTAAATGAAATAACAGAAAATATCCAAAAGCAGTGGATGCAAGGAAGGTCCAAAAGCGATTTTCGAAATTCGAAAGTGATATTTTCAATTAACGAATCTTCAAAAGTTGATAAAGATTTTTTGCGCTTCATTATAACGATTTTTCCAGGTCAAGATGTGTTTAGCGTTTTTCTAGTGGGTACTCTACGACAATCTTAAGCCAGTGGTTAACAGCTGTCATGTAAAAAAATACTGCTGGAAAATAAAGAGAAAAATTCATTATTAGCTGTTCAAATCTGATCAAACTCACCTTTAATATGTATAGTTCATTCGCTTTTAAGAACAACTTTCATCCAAATTGCTTGCAGTAACTAATATAAACGGTTTAAACATCAAAAATGCAAGACCACATCCTTCAAGAATACCAATTCTGAACAAATCAAAGAGTTTAACTGGTAAATTTTGCCTCATCCACCTTATAAGCCCGACATTGCTTTGTTTTCATTGTTTTTATTATTTTCAGATGGTCAGATCTTCACGGCGCTACTGAGTAGAAAAATTTTATTCTTCTTATAACGGTAAAAAATAGCTTTGAAGAATATTCCAGAACCACAGGAAATCTACAAAAAAAGGGAGCAAGTTTCTAAATGGAAAAAAAGCTATAGAAGGGATGGTTTACATAATTAATTAACGCTGTATATTTTTCCGGATATTTTTGTTCAGATTTTTTATGAAAAACTTTTTTTATTTAATGACCATTGTAATCCTCAGCTTTTGGAAATCTTATGTGCAGCCAAATAAACTTTGATTAATTGCCACAATCCTTTTTTTTGCCATTCTGTTATGGGTTTTTATTTAAAATATTTTCAAAATCTTATTCTTCTTTCACATTAAACCACACTATATTAACGATCTATCAATTCTCATTGATTCGCTTGTCATAACTCAATATTATCCAAAAATTTTGACTACCACTTTCCCCTTTTCTTTTCAGATATCTGTTAAACTGCCTTTCAATATTTGAGTCATGCTGCATAAGTAATGACTTAGTAACGATGACAATGGACCAATGAATTTTAAATAAAATGAGGAAATACCGTTAGTAATATGATATGGAATGATATAATATGATACCACAAAAATCTCGACATTTATTTAAAGATCATATTCTTAAAAAATCAAATTAGAGGGAAAAATATATTCAACCAAGTTAATCCGGAGAATTTAAATGGAAATTCTGTATTTACCATCAACCAGTGTCACCAACATATCACAAGATCACCGATTGCATTCTGATAGTTATGACGAAATGCAAGTAATGCTAAATAACATGTCAGAATCAGAAGCTGCAGCAACAATAGGGCTCAGGGCCAATGCATACAAAATGAAAATCTTTTATTGCTGGTCGAAGAAGAAGAAGTGTGGGCGAAATTCATCGACTTGAAGAGAGGTATCTTCAAATAGGCTAATTAATAAAATCTATGTGCAAAATTAAAATAAGACTCATGACTCCTTTGTTCTTACTGTTAATTACTGGAATAAATTACCGGACGATATAGTTGCATTATCCTTAGTTATCTTTAAAAAAAAGATTAGATAATATCGCTTATGATATTATCTAAAAAGTTCACATAATGCAGGAAGTGTGAAATCCCGATTTTTTTGCCTTCTCTTTTTCTCTTTTCTCACCATTACTTATCATTCCAATGGCAAACAATGGTGAGACGCTTCCAAGCGGAGCGGTGTGATGCCATCATCGATAGTAATAGTAGCAATTCCTTTTTCTCGTCTAAGTCCATATATTGTTGGTCCACCTATTCAAAATCTTTCCTGAACGTATCAATTCAGGTCTTGATTGGCCCATCTGGCTTTTGACGCCACCCATCACAGGGTTCAGCAAGTAAAGAAATATGCTTAAATTGCTGTGGTGTACGAAGAAGAATGTGCCCTAACCAGGGAAGGCGGCGCTCTATGATAATATTAATGCAAGTGGTATTTGAACCATTGTGGATGCGATCTTATAATATTTTATCCACTCGACGGACTCGCAAAATGTACTTTAGACAAGATTGGTCAAAAGCAGATAACTTCTTAATACCTTCCACTCTAATTGACCATGTCTTACAGCAAGATCGAACAAATCACGGCTATATAGATGGGACTTTCGTCTTAATGATAGGACTTTCGTCTTAATGACGGCTCCATATATGTTTCGTCGTGAATATCTGGTTAGCACAACCGCGCCCTGGTCTGAAACCAGCTTGATTAGTGCACATCCTGCTGTCCCGTACTTCCATAAGTCTGTTGAATAGCAGGAAAGCAAAAATTTTTGCTGAGTCGTCTGGTGGGCTGATTTCTCGATAATCGTCGCAGTGTGTCCTATCATCTTTCTTGAAAACTGGAAGCAGAATTGAAAAGCTCAGCACGAAGACCATCATCTCCTGGAGTTTTGTTGGCTTTAAACTTATGGATAACATATATTATTTCTTCTTCTGTCGCAGTCGCATGTCGTTGTGGTTAAGCATGTGGTTCAACGAACGTATCAGTTATATCATGAGATGGTGCTTCATGGTTAAGTTTGGCCTCAAAGATTTCTTTCATATGAGGCGGTCCTTAATATTTTTGATCAGTACGCCATTGCTGTCTCTTACCATTTCACTGATCGTTCCCCGAGTCATAGTTGCTTTATGAAGAAGGCAGAATATTTTCCTATTGTCGCCTAATCAAGCCGCCGCCTGCATTTTTGAGACCATGTCACTTCAATAGAGATTTCTCTCCCGCCTTGCTGCTTTCATTGCAAATCTTCGAAGCACCCGGTACTGAGGATCATTTGACATTCGTGCTCTGGCAGCTTTTTCAGAAAGTTGGATAGGTGCTTCCGATATCCAACTAGCACTAGCATGCCCTAGCGTGGAAATGGCTGATTTTCGGAGACATTCCTTTAGTTTGCACCAGTATTCATTTGCCGTTCCAGAAAAATCATTGAGATGCTTCAATAATTCGGTTTAAAATGCGCTCACTGTCCCCGAATTTTCTAGCTTGAGATAGTCGAAGGATCTTGGAGATGCTCTTTTCTGCGAGTTGTCAATTTTATGCTAATCTTGGGTCGAACCATAACATTGTCATATCCATGAAGATCGCCCGTTTCAGCGCTGTGGTAGAAACGACTATCTAATATGGAACTTTTCCAACGGTAACTGACTAATCAATGTGGTTGAAGTGTTGGTTATTCGGGGAGTTCCTAGGTGTTACTTTGCTACGATGCCCGAAAAAGTATTAGTAATAAAAAGTTCATACTCTTCGGCATAACGAAGAAGATGCTCACCATTGGTGCACAGTTTTCCGATGCCATATTTGCCAAATGGAGAGGTCATCGCAGCGGCATTATGACCTACGCGTGCATTCGTGTGCAAGTTCCAGTCTCTCCAGATTATGATCATGTCATATTTCGGTAGAGATTTTGTTAAAGATGAAGTAGAACTTATTTTTATCACGGTCATATGCAGACAGAATTGAAGCATAGACACTGATGACCGAGATATTGAATTCACCTTTAAAACGGTCATAGGCCATTCGGTCGCTTACTGGTTTCCACTCAATCGAAGCAGAAGCCTTGTCAGGCATGACAATCGCGGCACCATTTCATCCCGAGTTATCCGAAGCACCACAGTGATATAGCCAGTTTCTCTGCTCCGAACCAGGATTAATAATTGCTCAAGACCCGAAATAAGGAAGACGTTCCTCCGACAAACAAACAATATCCACACGATATTTAGAAGGGATGTGGAAAGTGATCGCTTGGCTTGCAACTAGCAATTACGAATCTTTCCCTTTGAATCCCTTGTTAGAAAATATACTAAAAGCGAAACTCTTTTCTTTCTAAATATCTGTAAGATTATGCGAATAATTTTGATATTAAAAATTTGCTATTGCTACTGCTACTTTTTTACTATTGCTGCTTTGGTTGGCTTAGGGCAATTGGTATAAAATTTATGAGATTTCCAAGTCTCTCAACCTAATGCAAATCCTGTAATTAATTAAAGCCAATCCTTTTCCACCATCCAAGTCCACACATCGCTGAACCACATATACATTCAAAATTTTCTCTAGCTGTATCGGTTTAGATCCTGATTGGTCTTCCTCGCTTTTGACGTTGTCACAGCAAGAAATTTCTGTGGAGAACGAAAAAATTATAAACAAAATGGTGCAAATGACGCTTTATTTTCCATAGAGGAAGAAAATAGCCAAGTGATATTCTGTTCGGCGAATGTTTTAGAATGTTTTTTAGTTAAGAATGAAAAGCAGATGGCTTCATGATCGTCCATTCTTATTAACCGAATTTTGCAGTATAAAAAGTCTGCATACAGTTTGTCAGACGAAACTCTGGTTTTAGCTAAGAGCTGGAATTTCATCTATTGCTACGTTATTAGATATGGATGTTGACCAGAAAAATCTGGCACTTCTTCAATTGCTGGTGAGCGCCTTTTATATAGGATAAAGATTTCGTCTGAATTAAATTGATTTTAAATGAAATTTCGCTATTACTGTCGACACCCAGTCTAAAATTTGCTGCAGTTCCTCACAACTGTCATCAAAAAGAACACCATTATCAGCGTATTTAATGTCCACGATGATCTGGACTGATTATACTATCAAGCGATGCCTATAACTAAATCTATCGCACAATTATAAGAGAGAGAAGGCAACTATAGCTTGGTTTAAAAAGATTATGTCAATTTTTCATATATCTTGTTGTGGTGCTCCGACAGAATGTTCTGAAAAATCTTTAAAACACCATCGTCTTGCCTAACTTACAATAGCGTTAACATATTCACTGAATCAAAATCTGCAAAGAGCGCTGTGTGAGGCGCTGGGCCATATTTGAAGATTTCACAGACCATCTCTAGAGATTTTATTATAAGCTCGTGAATTACAAAGACTAATTCATTGATTGGCAATTGGCACATGGTACGGTTCTTTCTAGTCACGTTGAGACCAGCTTTGATAGTTTTAACTGGGTTTTTATCTTTATCACATTTTTAAGTCATTTTTCCAGTTACTACTACCTTAGGAAGTAAGCAGATAACGATTTTCAATCACTCGAGCACTTATTTTGTTCTATTTTACGGCAATTGTTGCTAGCCTTTCGAACTGCCGATAGCTTGATATGCGTTCTCTAGGGGCACATTCGAACAGTTTGGACAATTTTGCTTGAGATCTAGTTTATTTTCTTCCTAGTTGTATGCCTTAGGATTTAGCTGTCTTCTGGAGGCAGAATTCCAGCTTGAGCTAATATTCCTCGCTTCCAGAAATACTAAGGTCATTGAAGTCATTTAGACGTCTAATAAGTCATTATCTAAGCATGATGCTACATGTTTATTTGGTTTTTTAAAAATGAATAAATAAACCATTCAGTCCTATATCATCAATCTAATCTTTCTAATCGGGCTAAGAAATTAATTTAGTTATTTAATCACAGACTGAAGCATTTACTTTGTCTGCACTCCATCTATATTTTTCCTGTATCTATTATTAAGCCAACAAGCCGATAAATTCATTAGGGTTTTATGAGATCAACTGAAAAATAAAATGATTAGCAAATAAAGATAAGACTAAAGGCTTTGCAATGAAGCTAAAACGATATGAATCGTTTTTGATATGAAAACGATATGAAAAGGAAAATTGTTCTACTCACGACACTTTAGGTGCAAAACTTTAAGTTTCCCGGTATTTTAGCTGTTATTCGCTTCATGAAAAATCCATCTGATTGTTCTTTCTCTCCTTTCATAATCATTGTCTCACACTACTTTATAATTTTTAATATTATTCACGATATATTTAATATCATCAAAATCGAACATACATTCTTTTCTGTAATAATCAAAACGTTAACTTAATTTACAAATTTTTATTTAAACATTTTTGAAGTTTTTGGTGATTTTTCCACAAATGAATATTGCATTCTTTTTCTAAGGGCGCACGCTAAATAAATCATCTGTGCACCAGTTATGCACTCAAATGTGGTCTATTAAACACGATTGTTGCTCCAGATTATCTCCTGAGGATCAGTGCTCGAATCCCACCTCATTTGAGAACTGTCATTAAAGATCTGAATAATGCTACGACTCATCTTTACCGACTCTTCGGAAAAAATTTCTCGTTAACTCTCGGTAAGAGTCATTTATAGCGAGTCATTTTACTTATTTAGGAAGCTCTCACTTGAAAATTTCAAGATTAAAATTATAAGTTCAAAATATTCTAAAATATTACGCCAATACAAGCATTAAGCATTAACACGAATATTATTACTTCTAAAAAAATTACAAGAAAAAAATTTCATCTGATTCAACTTTCGTTTGACATTATTGTTATAAGCTTCAATTACAATTTGAAAATGGGAAAAGGTTTGTTTACATTTCATATGAGAAATGAGTATAAAAGGATGTTTGTTATAGATGCTTTTCATTAATGAGTCCTATTTTAAAAATGAAATATTTTATTTGTGTGGCGCTCATCATCGTTCTATATGGCACAGTTGCCGAGATTGACGTTCCAGTTAAAATTTGCGGCAAAGATGTCAGAGTGTCTAAGGCTCGCACCGTAAAACGCCCATCCGTTGAACCAAACTTGTGCTCAGATTTAAGCAATGCGTGCTATTATATCTTTGGTTTAAACAATGCAATATTTTATCAACGTCGCCTCGAACCGTGATTTCTTTTTAATCGTTTTTATTTGATGGCAATGAAATAGTTTCAAATCCTGAAATTTTTTGATTTCTAATGCTAGAAAATGAAATGCTTTGAAGATCAGTTAACTGTATTTCAGCTCAAGGCACTACAGAGTAAATGCGAGATGTTATGATCGCTCTTTTAAACTGTTAGCCGAGCAGTTATGTCCACGCACGTGTGCGATGTGTTGCAAAACGTTGAAATATAATTGCAATGATACTAGTTGGTTTCGAAATATAATTGAATCTGAATTCGGCACCGATTCAATTTAAAATAAATATTTTAAAATTTATTTTCAGTTAGTCGTTGCCCAAAGCAAATATGCGAGATTTCCGTATTGTATCAAAAAGCATTAGAACAATGTCCACATACATGTGGACTTTGTCATTTGCCTGGTTCTGGAGGTGGATGCCCGGACTCCATTAATGGCTGCGATGAATTGCATGAATTTTGCAATGATGATTATATTAAAAGTGCATGCCAAAGAACATGTGATTCAAAAAATTGCTTTAGAAACCCCACAAGTAAGTTAATAATTAATTAATAATCACAATTAATAATTACAATACATTTTTTGCCCAAAGGCTTTTGCGAAAACGAATATAATCCTCCCTATAAAAAAGAATAATGAGTGATTGCTTTTCCGTAAATTTCGACACAAATCGATATTCGCCGCGATTTCAGTTATATCGCCATCGACATCCACTTTGATTTCAACTAAATCGCCACCGAAATTCACCACGATTTCATCGACAATAAAATTAAGTTGCCGCAATGACCATGATGACTGCTCAAAATATCAAAGCCTTTGCGCAGTTGGCGATTATGGAAGGATAATGAAAAAGAAATGCAAGCGAACATGTGGTTATTGTTGAAATCGTTGAATACAACGCATATCCTAAAATTTTGATTGATAACCAAAGAACTACCAAAACAATTTTTCTCAAAATTTTCCATCTGTCAATTCTTCCTTTTATTCATTGTTTCCTTAAGAAACAATAAATCTCAAAGAAATTAATGTACGAAAAAGAAACTTTGAAGATATTCATTTATGTGTGGCATAGGGGCCATGCGCCTTTTCCTGACAATATATTCCACATTTCATGCATTAATTTCCAGCTTCCATTCCTTTCTTTCCCTTTCCCTTTCCCTTTGAATTAACGACTTTTTCAGGAATTCATCATTTTTTTTTACAATATAAAATATCTCAAAATTTAAATTTTCTGAAAAATTGAAAAGGCTTGGTTTTGTATAATTAATCACGTATAAATTTTGTACTAAATATTTAAAATAAAATATAAAAATAATGTTATAAAAATGTTTAAAATAAAATATAAAATACTTGAATATATTAGACTTTTCCCGTCTTTTTCTTAGCATTCAATAGGAACAATAAAATATTTTATCATTTATAGTCATTGATACCACTTGTTTTTTTTATTGTTTTGTACTTTTCCTGGAAGATCGTTTTAAAATTTGCATTTTAAAAATTGAATGATCGAAGTCAAAAAGGTTTAAATTTAAACTTTAAAACCGATTAGATGCATTGTAAAGCACCTTAAAGCTGTGAATTTTCAACGTTACTTCAATTTATAGAACTTTCTAATTAACTTATTAATCTACTAAAGTATCATCAAATATAATTAAATAACTTCTTTAGTTAAAAAAGAATAATTTTTTAAAATAATTATTCTGCAATATTGCACTGCATGAAACCAAAGAAATAGAAAGATTATAAAATGACGCGAAAATCAAAAATAGCATAAAATCAAAATATAACTTACATTTCAAGCCATGAAGTTAAACAATAAGGAATAGGATAGCCAAGTGATACGGATCGTAATGGGACAAAGGCTCAGTTCTCACCTCTAATATCTGCACCTTTCACTTAGAAATCCAGTTGATAGTGGCGACCTAATTTCTATTCCCATGTACAAAAAAAGCAATTGGCGCTCTTCCATTTCCATTAAATCTGCTGGTTAGAAACTTTTGCTAAGGAATCATTCGACCAGAAGCACAGATGAGTCGTCTTTTGAAAGCAGCACATAAGAAACAGATTGGAGCCCCGAGAACAACAACTCATTGAAACATTATACCCACATTCCACTGCCAATTGTAAAACAAAAATATTTCCATTTTCTAGAAATGGTGAATGCTAACCGCTTACTTACTTGGAGTGGTAGCGTGCTACGATCCATCTTTTAGAATATTGGTTGGACAGTTACGTGCGTTTGCATGTGCAATATGTTAAAGTATAACTCCAGTTAGTATACCGTTAGTTTTAAAAAGTTTCGAAAATTGATGCAGTCCGTTCGAACGAAAATTCAGCCTCAAATTTTTCAAACAATTATTGGCAGTATTCCTTACACATTTGGAAATATTTCCAAATTACATAAAAAGGCATTAGAACAATATCCGAATACATAAGGACCTTTGCCAATTACCTGGTTCTGGATGGTCTAGATACCATTAGTGGATGCGAAAAATTGGTGAATATGGATTTTGTACATGGCACTTTGCACCAAAGAACGTGTATTCCAAAAAATTGTCTTACAATACCCATAAGTATAAGCTGGAACAAATTTTCTCTTCAGCATATTTCTTCAATTTCCATGCAAACTGTGCCGCACTCTGATTTTCATCGTCCTCGTCGGCAAATAGCGATTGTAGTTTAATATTTCAAATATGAATGAAAAAAGTGCAAGCAAACCTGTGACTGTTGATCAGATCACTGAAGACCACTGAAGGACATGTTGAATTCTATGAATATGAATACGATTTTTTTCATATGTGAATCTTGCTTTGATCAATTTGATGAATTTCTGCTCTAAAAGCAAGAAAAGACCTCGCAAATTCTAATTTAACGTATTTAAATCCTAATTTATAAACAACGTCATTTTTGGAGATCGCGCAAAAAATGATTAGGCAGTCGCACATTTTCCATGATTGGCACACTCTGAGATCTGCTATCCTAGCTTGCCGTGCAGTAGCCAAACCGCAATGGTGCAAGGTGGAAGCAGAAGAAAGACCAAGTCTTTTTCACTCATTTTTTTTATTAAATTGAATTTGCCGAGCGGTTTCAAGAAAATATTATCGATTTTTGTTTCATTTGTGAATTATTTTTTAATTTCTGATAAAATTCAGCTAAGCTCTCTTAAACTTTTAAATTTTTTTTTAAACAAAATAAATTATACATTAAAGCAATTAAAAATTACATAAGTTGTAAAAAATAAATATTCTACTGTGCATACATTAAATAAATTTTTTTTTATTTTATAGTTTATTTTTTTATCCCTCCTTTAATTTTTTTGACAGGAGCAAGTCTGTCATGATAACGAGAATCCGGGTGGTTACTGGGAACTCATCTATATCCCCAGGTGACTCTACGGTGAAAAGGTTAAGCCTTCTTGACATGGCGTCTGACATTCATGATATTCTCAACTCGGTGGTATATGCGATATGTATGCAATCAAACGACCTCAAGGCTTAAGAATATGAGTAAGATATGTATAAGAATAGGAATAATGTAAGCTCGCGAACAACGAAAATTGCTCGGAATTGTAAAGAGAAACGGCTCTGTGCATGCGTGGTTAGTCATAGCAGCAGGGAACGACATGAAAACATACTTATAGAGGTCGCAAGCCAAGCGATCTCAGTCCACACTAGTTCTAAATATCGTGCGGATGTCGCCTGCTTATCGGAGGCCCGTCTTCTGCACTTTGGGTCTCGTACAATTACCAAACCTGGTTCCGGGATGACTATATCATTGTGGTGTTTCTGATAACTCAAAATGTCTCGGCCCGCTCTGAGTGGAACCCGGTAAATGACCGCATGGCCTACGCTGCTTCAAAGGAAAGTCCTGCAATATTTTGGACATCAGTGTATATGCTCCAATGTTAAGCGATGACCGCAATAAGGACATGTTCTATGCAACTTTTAAAAACAACTCTACCGAGAGGCGACATGGTCATAATGGAAAGAGGCTGGAATGCACGCATAGGTCATGATACTGTTACGATAATTCTCCCAAGATCGTTTAACTATCTCAGACTAAAAGATTCGAGGATAGTAAGTGCATTTCAAACCGAGCACTTCGCTGAAATGAATATCATCAATGACATCTCTGGAACGGCAGATGAATACTGATTCCAACTAAAAAAATGTCTCCGAAAATCAGCTACTTCCACGTTAGGGCATACTAGTAGGAAGTGCGCTAGTTGGGTATCGGAAACTGTCCAATTGTTCGAAAAGGCTACCAAAACACGAATATCAGGAGATCTTGTCTGTCAGATGAAAAATTACAACTACAACATGGTGGGAAAGAAATAGATATTGGAGCGATATGACCTTGAGAATGGAGACAGCGGCTCGATTAAGCAATAATAGGAAATTATTCTGCCTTCTTCACAAAGCAGGTATAACTCAGAGAGGGAACGATCAGCGGAATGATATGGCAAAACAATAGTGTTCCTGTTAAGAGTATTAAGGACGAAGATGAAAAGAATTCTTTGAGACAAAACCGTGATGCGCCATCTGTTGCACCAAAAATAGCTGATTCGCTCATCAAACCATATGTTTAAAACTGCGAACCAACTGCAATAGAAGAAGAAATAATTTCCCTTATCCATAAGCTTAAAGCCAATAAGATTTCTGAAGCAAATCTGTCTCCGGCTGAATACTGAATACTCTTCAAATGTTGTAATTAAAATAAAATAAGGTTTCAACTTCGAAAATGAGCTATTTTACATATATATATATATATATATATATAGAATTTTGATTTGCATAAAAAACATTTATTTGAGGAATTTATTTTATATTTTTTTTGTTCGCTACTCGCGACAAAGCCTGCCTTTCGTATTTCTTCGACCCGATTTTGAACGAATCGAAGAAGCAATTTAGAGTAATTCTTAATCCAAAATAAAGCACATTTTAAGTTCGACCACAAAGACACAGGTATATCCTTCACTTCTAATTGTTTTAATACGAAATATGCAGCTTGTACACCAATAAGTACCGATAGTAATTCAAGCCTTGGTATGGATATACCTTTAATTGGAGTAATCCAAAATTTGGTATATATTAAGAATGAGGTTGATTCCATTCTTGGGAGAGAAGAAACTTTTTTGAGAGCATAAACTGCTGCTGCGTATGCAAAGCTAGATGCATCGGTAAATGTGTTTCTCCAATTTTTTTACGAAATTTATCACAAACCCCGGTAAATCGATTACATTGGTCAGCCATTTCCTGATCATCTTGCACCATTGTTGCTCATCTTCTTGGGTTAAAAATTGATCTGTTCTTCTTCCATAAATGTTGAAAAAGAAATAATTTGAATGAAATCACTGTTGGGATTATGGAAAACCAGTGGATCATATTGCGAGAAGACGAATTGCAAAATAGTCCTCTTAGTGATTTGTTTACCAGTCCATGGTTTTAAAGTTGTACGAATAATATCTAAATCATGCATCCAATTAATGCCAAGAAAATTATTCTTGATCGCTTTTGGTTTAAAGTTGTTCATTATCATTAAAAAAAAAATTCTTTATCATTAAAAAGAAATTCGCTAACATTCAAATTCTTTTTTATTTCTGACCCAGAGCTTAAGGTGACTACACAAATTGTATCAGAAGTATGTGTCGTACCTGCTTGGCAAAGTTGATTCATGTCGACATTTCCCACAATCATTGGTCCAACTTTCGTATGAAGTAATGGGAATCTTTTTCGACTTTGTTCAGTTCTACAAATTTGAAGAAATGGTCCGCTCCAATTAAGATATCGGGTCGTCTCCAATAATTTTTTAAATTGATCGTTTGATCAGCTATCGGTATTTTAACAACATGTAATTCATTGATAAGACGTTCGACTACATTAGTGCATATTTCGATAATCTCATCATCGTTAATTCATATAAACTGCGCTTGAGTGGCTGATTTAGGTCTCTCGGTGAGCATTTCCCGTACGATTTCATAATTTTCTGGGTCTATGCCATAACTCCTTACAGCTTGCAATGCTGGTCCTTTTTAGGTACAAATAAGTAGTTCAATTTTTGGATTTCTGGGACTGAAAGCTTGGGAATTAAAACTGCTTCGAAATTCTCTCCAATGTCGTGGATCATCACTGAAAGTGGACAAGGACAATAAGGGAGATTAATATTTGGGTAATGAATTGTCCTCGGTGATTCTTTAGATGGTATTTGGATCGAACTCGAGATTAATATCAATTTCTCCATTTCATTGTCCATTTCCATCTCTTTTTTATGGTCAACGTGATGATCGCTTCATTGCTTCAACCTGAAGATTTCTCTTTCCCCTTTTGTTACTTCATATATTTTTCTCTCTCTTTTTTCCTTGTCACATTAAGAAATTTCTGTGTGTATTCAATCCATTTGCCGTTCAGTGATGATTAACTTGAGGCACATTTACAATCGCAAGATTTTTTCTTCGAGGAATCATCCCTTGGTTTCCCACAATTGAAGTCGTTCTTTTATTATTAAACAAAGGAACTTGGAAGTTCGTTCTAGAAGTTTAATGTCTAATGCCCTTATTTCGTGAGGGGGCATTTTAAATTTCTCCTTTACATGTTTAATATTTCCTATCATTGTGGAGGTTACAAGTTTCCTTATCTCATTTGTTAAATTCAAAAAATTTTTGAAAGGAATGACTTATGTATTCGTCGATGGTTTCATAAATTGGACTTAGCATGTACAGCTAGTTGTAAGTTTTATTACTTCCCAGTTAGCAATATAATAGAACGATGTGCGAAATAATATATAGATATTACTATAGCGAATGAAAAATAGAAAGAAAAAGTACATGTTACGAAATTGCCATGAAAAAAGCCAACATTGAACATTAACACGACGAATGAAGCAAAAGATAAAAGCTGATCGGACGAAACGAAAAAAACGCTTATAATTTTAATAAAATTACTTCGGAATAATTTAATGATACAATTATTTCGGATTTCGGATAATTTCCCACACTCTTCGCGAAATCACTATAAAAAGGAAAGGCCGCATCTAGTCGCAGTTTTTCTTCTTCTAACTCTCACCATTACTGGTTAGGCTGGCTCCAACGCTACAAGGGTAAGGCGCTTCCAAGCGGTGCGGTCTGATGCCATCGTCGACAGTAATGGAAACCATTCCTTTTTCCATAGTCTAAGACCATATATGGTTGGTCCACCTATACGTTCAAAATCTTTCCTGACCGTATCAATCCAGGTCTTGATTGGCCCACCTCGCTTTTAACACAAACCATCACAAGTTTTAGCAAATAACGAAATATGCATCAACTCCTGTGGAGAACGTGCCCTAACCAGCGAAGGCGGCGCTCTGTTATTTAAGCAAGTGGTATTTGAAGATGGATGCGATCATGTGATATCTTATCCGCTCGAAGGATCCGTAATATGTACCTTAGTCAAGAGTGGTCAAAGATAACTTCTTAATATCCTTTCATTGGCCATTTCTCAGAAGCACATAGCAAGATCGAACGGATCACGGCTATATAGATGTTTACACAAATAGTGATTAATACTGAGATTTTGAAATCTCTCGGTCCTGATAAATGATTTCCTTTATAGTGCAATCATTTTGTATTCTTGGTGCATTGTACCATTAAGGGATAATTTTTTTTTTCTTGGATTATCTTAAGCCTTCTTTTTTTACTCTTTCACATTCGTACAACGCGATACAATGTTTACAAAATTCGTATTTTCTTTCAATATTTGTAGTCGCAGGGTCGATATATTTTGAGAACTCTTCGTAATTTGTGTTGCACCTATTCGGCTTCTTTGGCTGCTTCATTCTTGGATCTCTCTGACATTCGACGTATTTTCCTAACATAATTTCGGCAAATTAATCATTCCATGTATAAAGTCTCGTAATTTTTCTAGTGGCAAATTTTTCATTTCTCATTTTTATCTCTAGCATTTTCATGTGAATTATATTTAGCAATTTAGAATCTGGTAAGAGAAGACGATCTTCTAATTTGTAATATTTGTAAGATGATCTTGTAATTTGTTTTCGCCACTTTAACGTCTGTGGTAAGAGGCGAAGAACGTGCCTTAACCAGCGAAGGCGCAGATCTTTGATGATATTAATACAAGTGGTATTTAAATGGAGATGGATGCAATCTTTACCACTCGAAGAACTCATAAAACGTGGTTTAGAAGGGTAAAAGGTAGATAATTTCTTAAAGGTAGATAATATCTTCCACCCTCATTGGCCATATCTCGCAGCAAGATCGAAAGAATAGCTGCTATATAGACACGGCATTTCGTTTTTAACTGATTTTGAGACGACTCCATAAATTCGTCAAAATGGAAGAACGCATTTCTAGCTACTGTTATCCGGTTTTAATTTCGACTTTTGCCTGGCCATTTGGTATTAGAGTGGTCCTAAGGTATTTAAAATCGTGCACTTCCTCAATCGACAATGAATTTATAAAAAAAGGCATTTTTATAAACTTCTTGCACATTTCTTGCACAACTTCTTGCAAGACGAAAAGCCTTTCTTTTGTTTACAATGCCGGTTCTGAGTCTGATTCTCGCTGCAATTGCTGACACGTTATTTAGTATTATTCGCATTTCATCATAACTGTCAGCATAAAGGATTATATTATCAATGTATTCAAGATCTGTGATACGATGCTTTGGACTGATTTGGACACCCCTTAAATGCCGACAAGTGGTGTCCATTACCCAGTCTACCGCATAGATGAATATTGTGGGGGAAAGGACACAGCCCTGACGGACACCAGTTTTTATTTAGTTTGTCAATTCCCCTTATACACAGATTTTCGCCAGGGTATGCTGATAAATGCCTTTATGAATCGAATGGTCTCCTCTGGGACATCATATTCCATCACTTTCCAAAACGCTTCTCTATCAATCGAATCGAAAGCAGCTATAAAATCGATAAATCAAGAGACGGTGGGTTGCTGGTAGCGATGTTCCAGCATACTTCTTAGCGTTAGTATCTGGTTAGCACAACGCGTCCCAGTCTGAATCCAGCTTGGTTAGAACGCATTCTGCTATCTCTTGTTGTCATGAGTCCATTCAACAGAAGAGAAGCGAAAATTTTTCTGGAGATGTCCAGTAGGCTGATTTCTTGGTAATTGTCCTATCATCTTTCTTGAGAATTGGGAGCAGAATTGCTTTGCTCCAGTTATCTGGTAATATTTCTTTTTCCCATACCAGATAGTACATTTATTGAAGGTGTGTGTCATGAAAGACAATGGACAACAATTAAAGAGTTCAATCCGAAGACCATCTTCTCGGGAGTTTTATTAGACTTAAACTTGTGGATTACAGAGAATATTTCCTCTTCTATTGGCGGCTCACAGTTGCAAACGTAAGGCTCGACGGGCAAATCAATTATATTCGGGATAATAGATGATGCATCGTGGTTAAGTTTGGCTTCAAAAAATTTTCTGTCTTCTGAGGCAATCTTGACAGCTTTAATAGGCAGCCCATTAATATCCCGTATCATTTTACTGACCCCTTCTTGAGTTATAGTTGAGTTTTAGCGGAGAAGGCGAAACAGTTCCCTATTATTACCTATCCGAGCCGCCGATTCCATTCTCAATACAACAGCGATTTCTGCCTCGCCGTGCTATCTTTGTAATTCTTCGAAGCACCCGATAGTTAGGATCTTCTAATATTCGGGCTTTGGCAGCTTTTTCAGACAATTAGACAGTTGCTCCCGACACCCAACTAGCGCATTTCCTACTATTACTTTACCATAATATGGAATTGACTGATTTTTGTGGGCATATCTTTAGTTGGGACCAATATTCATTCGCTGTTCCAGAGATATCTTGACATTCATTTCACTGAGATATTTCAATAATGCGAAATGCGCTTATCTTTTAATTTGAGATAGTTGAAAGATCTTGGGATAAGCTGTTTCTTATGACTTGTCAATTTAACTTGTTAACCTGTTACAAATCTTGGCTCGAACTATAACGTGTCATGGTGGCGCAGATTCAGTCACCAGTTTCAGCACCCCGATAAGGACGACTATCAAATACAAAACTCATCCAATGGTAACTGATCAGTATATAGTCAATCTGATCAGAATATTGATTGTTCGGAGAGTTACACGTGATTAGATATTTCCATCGATGCCAAAAGAAGGGATTATCCATTGGCGCATTGGGTCCCCATGCCATATTTGCCAATCACCGAGTTCATCGAAACAGCATCATGACCTACGCGCGCATTCCAGTCTCTCCCGAGTATGACCATGTTACCTCTCGGTAGGGATGTTGTTAACAGCATGCGCTTCGGGAGACGCGGACGTCGGATGAAAGAGACCTGTTCTTTTCGCCATAGAGTCAATTGGGGATAGAGATATAGGTGGGTTCCCAGCGGCCACCCGGATTTTTGACATCATGACAAGTTTACTCCTTTCAAAGACAAAGGATAGAGATAATTAAAATAAATTTAAAGACAAGTTTGGAGATGATTTAATAAGAGAAAAAAAAATTTAAAAAAAAGACTTATACGATTCGTAGATTCCTAGATGATAAATAATAAATTGTAAGATAATAATTTAATATTATCATATACCAATAGAAAAAATTTTTTTTTCAATTTTGTTGATTAATGAAAAAAGTGCCTTTTCGACACAATTGCTTATAAGGTCAACGCTCCGTAATCCAGTCGGACTTGATATCCATTCGATTTTGCTATGTGGATGCGAGACCCGACCATTGAGAGTGGAAAATATCAAGACTGCCTTTGATCACTTGTCTATGATACATCTTGCGGGTGCGCCAAGAGGAAAAATTGTATATGATTGCATCCGATTTCACTCATACATCACTTGCAATATTAACCATCATAGAACATTGTCTGAACAATCTGGTTAAGATGTGTTTTTCGTCACCCACCACAGGTATTGTCACGTATTTGTTAAACCTTGTGACGGATGGCGTCAAAAGAGAGGAGGGCCAATCAAGACCTGAATTGATACGGTCAGGAAAGATTTTGAACGTATAGATGGACCAGCAATATATTATGGACTTAGACGATGGAAAAAGGAATGGCTTCTATTATTGTCGACGAAATCATCAGACCGCGCCGCTTGAAAGCTCCCTTACCCTTCTTACCCTTACCCTTGTAGCCGTTGAAGCCAGCCTAACCAGTAATGGTGAGAACTGTTAGAAGAAGAAAAAGCATCATTTTGTTTAAATTGATGAATTTCATCGCTAATATCTAATAATCATCAACCGTCAACGATAATCGTCCACGATAAGCTTCCATAGTTTGTCCAAATATCATGTGATCATCGTTCGCTTTTCGGAATTCGCCTTCCTCACTTCGTCTTTTATGCAATTATTGCATCTGGCTCAGAGAAAAGATTGTACCATTGTGGTGTTTAGGATAATTTGGAACGATTTGCATACCTGAAAAAACTCGATCTGCTCTAATTGAATCTAAGTCGGTTAATACTAGTGTATGTTCGCTTCAGAAAACGTTCTGCAATGCCTCGCTCATCTGTATGCGTTTGCGTTTTTATTTTATACGAGATAACGATAATATAGACAGGATACAGGATACAAATTTCCAATTGTTAACAAAAATCCTGCCTAAAAGTGACATGGTAAATATCAAAGGAGATTGGAAAGCGCGCCTAGGCCCCGATATTTTCTGTGGATATAGCATTTATATGTCGGCTTTTTTTTGCATCAGGTCTTATGCAATTACTGTGCGAGCAAGACCCGAAATGAGCAAGATCCTTCTATGTTTTGCCTAAAAGTATGGACTTTTGTCACCAATATATGTTTCCAGCATCGGAGAGAACATCTAGTGAAATTTCACGAAATACAAGAAACTTTTCAGATAACCTATGTTCCAACTGCAGACTGGTCAGGCTAAACAAATATATCAAGGAGTCCCTTGATGATAGAAATGAGCCGCCACCTGGATTTTTGAAGGACAGGTTTACTCCTGGCTGGTAATAAAACCTCGGCATCGACGCTTCGAATTGAGGAAAACTGAGCCATTCTACTCGTTTGCTTTCATCGCTAAGCGACACTGTCGCCCGAAGCATGATGCATCGGCCGATTCGAAGGTAAGCCTCGATTCTCGGTGGCAATTATCATTGAACACCAATAGCAAATGACGTGAGCGAAACAATCCTACTTCCAGACCTCAAGAAGAATTATAAGACAACTATTCAGGAATAAGCCTACTAGACATCTCTAAGAAAATTTTCGCTTCCCTTTTGCTGAATAGATTTACGATGACAATAGAAGGCAGCAGAAAGTGCCACAACTAAGCTAAATTTAGGAGTGAAATTAAGTGTGGATATGACCAAAGATTCACTCTAAAAAGAGTTGAGGTGTTGTAACGGTAACCATCGGTAACCCTATCATCACTTGTTTGATCTATTTTGCCGATGTTCTCAACTCAATTAATAGAGCAACCCTCTAGAGGACAATGCAGTGCGACGATGTTCCAGAGAAAACCATTTCTCTCATAAAGGCATTTTAGCAGCGTTTATCTTGTACAGGTTTGTATATTTGGAGAATTAATGATAGATCGTTTTGAAACAAGAACTGGTCCATCAGAACTGTCCTTTCTCCTACTTAACATTATGATAGACTGGATTATGACTAATGCTTACTTGCATTCAAGAAATTTGATAATCGGTCTAGAAGACATTGATAAAAGAATGCGAGAGATGTAGATATCTCGAAAATTGCAGCAAAATCGGACTCGGGATCAGTTTAAATAAGGCAAGCCTTTTCGTCTTACATACCAGACGTTGATAAAATACCTATTTTTTATCAACTCACGGCTTGAAGAAGTGGCAAACGTCAAGTATCTTGGATCCACTCTTATATCAAATGGTGAGAGGAGAAAGTACAGGTCGAATAAGTTATGTTTTAGAGTTATGTTTTTTCGTCTGGTAAAAACCCTTAGAATCGCAGCGAAATAACCTTAAAAATTGAAAGTTCGCACCTATTTGCAATAGGCACCATCCTATTCTATAGTGGCAATGATAGTGGAAGATCTTAAGAAATTACCTTTATCTCGACCTCAACCTTTGACCGCTCATATCCAAGGTATATTTACACAATCATCGAGCGAATAAAACCCCATATGATTGCATCTACCTTCACTCATATACTATCTTGAACAAAATATCATCACAAAACGTGCCTACGCTCGCTGCAAAAATCCTCATTTCCATGTAAAACTTTACTTTGAAATTTATAAAATTTGATTTACCACCTAGTATTTAGTTAAAAATCTTTTTTTAACTTCCATGCAAATATGCGAAATCATCGGGAAACAAAAAAGATGGTCGATGAGAAAAATAAAATTCAAAATATTTTTTTTATAAAGGGTCAATGGAAAAAATGTTCCTTTTACTAATGCTAAAGAAAGACAGGGAACACAACAAAGATTATTTTTAGTTTGGCTGGTCCTCTTTATTATAGGAAGAAACATCCTCTCTTTCTTAGAAGACAAATCATTCCTCAACAACACCTGGATTTCACTTTTAATAACAAATTGCCAAAGAATGCAAATGGGGTTCGTGGTCTCGATCCTAGTCAAATCAACTTAAAATTTTAATACCATCCTTCTGTACTTTTTTGACCACAGTTATTTTAGATAGAAGTATTTGAAAAATTGAATGATAAGGACCAAAACAGTTTTAAATTTCAAAGAATCATTATAAATGCCGTTTTGATGTATATTTTAATGCTTTACTCTTAAATATTATTTCGTAACTTTTTAATAACTTTTCAACTAAATTATCCGTTACAAGTTCAATTAAACGAGAATGAATATTCAAAAAAAACTTTTATATTACCAAATAGAAACAATAAAACAGTGGATAAACATCATCAAAACATAATATTCGCCATCATAACTTATATTTTACGCTAGCGTTAATTTTACTACCAATTTTGCTCATAGATTTTTTTTGAATCTAAAAAAATAAATTAAATAAATTCATATAGAAATGATCTTTCATGTAAAAAAAAAATCTGAATAGCAATTTGAAAAGATTAAAATTTAAAAACACCTCATCAGCAGTCGTCCTTTGCAACTGTTCAAAGAATTTGCTGGATTTTACTGATCTTTCTTCCAGTCTCTTTTCTTTACATTTTTTAATTTTCTTTTCGACCTTTTTATCTTTTTTCCGATCAATAAAGACTGAGTTTTTCAACCTTTTCAAATGCAAAGCCCTCTGAAGAAAAAAAAAAATTCATGTTAAAATTTAAATATGAAAATTCATAAAAATTCAGCTTATTCACAATAAATAATTCATAAAGATTAACAAAAATAAATTTTAAGTTAAATTTTAAATTTATTAAATTTAACATAAAATTAATTTTAAATTTTAAAATAAATGTTATTTAAGCTCCAATCATGCGCCGATAAATTAATCAAAAAACTTAGCACACCTTTTTCTTACGTCGTTCACGGGCGCGGTCCGTTTCATTTCTTTCATCCTTATTCTTGAGAGTTCCTTTAATGTGCTTCTTGATTTCCTCAGGCGCAATGAGCATTTCATTGGTCGATGCTGTTGGACCGACTTCTTCTCTTTGTAATGCTGGCATATTGTTAACAATATGTATCTCAGACTGTGCCTTAATTTGAGACGGAAAATTACAACCATTTTTAAAATATAAGATAAAAATCAGATAAACCTCTGGGGGAATATAGTTGTAATGACTAAGTGCATCAAGTTTTCTGAAGAGAGAACTCATCATTTTTCCGATTTCTATCACTTTCTCATCGACTTTTCCCTCATTTACCTGAAATCAAAAGAAATAAATCATAAATAAATCGATAAGAATTTTTTGACATGACCAACAATGCCTTTATCATGCCAAATAACTCTTACTACTCCATGTATCTTTTGGTATTGCTCTTCATAAACTTCAACAAGCGACTTCTTAGTATATTGTTCTTCCACCGCAGCTCTATATTTCACTTCTGATTCTGATTCTCGTACTTTTCTTTCAACATCATCAAAAATCTGGAAATAAATTTAAATTCAAAACTATGGAAAAAGATTTTTTAAGATTCACTTTTAACTTCAGATTTTATATACCTTATCTCTTATTCTCTGAGTGATCATTGATTCCAACTTTCTGGTGGTATCAACAGTAACCAAAGGTGCTATAAATTAGTCATTACAATGATCATTTAAATTAAATCAACGATTAAAAAAGATCTATTCTTATAAAATCTTTTAGTACTGAGATATCACAAAGAAAAACATACGAAGCTTAGCCGCATGATCAAAATCAATGTGCTGTTCCAGGAGAGCATTTTCTGAACGATTAAATGCAGTAACTTCGCCACTTAATTCCCAACTCTTCGGTGCCAAATTCGATTCTTCCAACTCGAATATTTTTTTCCGAAGCTGAAATATTACAATAATTGATGTTACAATTTTTATTATATATTATATACATTATATTATAAATTATGAATTTACGATTTTATCCAAAAACTGAATAAATTAAAATAAGAAATAAATTGATTTGTTTAATAACAATTTTGTTTTCGCTACTTTTTATAAAAATAACTTTGAATTACTTTTTTCTGGTACTTCTGAAAATCCGTTTCTATATCATCATCAGAAGCAACGACTCCAAGAAGAATCCGTTTATCTATATATCAGTTGGTACTATGGCAAGTATTAGATGTTATAATGTGGGACAAAATGTTTGAATTAAGAATTTAATATAATTTTAATTTAATAATATAATTTTAAAAATTCGATATGAAACAATACAGCAAATAATGTTGTAACCTGCTTATTGAGCCAATTATAAATATTTTGAAAAAATTTTGAAAAATTAAACATCAATGAAAGACCTACCCTTCTCTATTTCATTAATATTATCTCCTTTCTTAATATTTTCATTAGCTTCGACAACGAATCTGACTTTTTTTCTACCCTCCTTTTCCTTCTCGCTTACCACCTGAACATTTGCGTATTTCAAAAACATTTTAAAAGCATTTCTTTTAATGAATCATGAGAGAAATATACTTTTCGGTCAACACGTGCACCATTTGCATTGTCATCGCCATAAAATTGTTCATGAAAATAATCGGCAAAATGTTCAGAACTATTATCATCATCATCCTAAAACGTATGACTGTTCTACATATGCCAAATAATATTTCTTTCCATAAAACTTCTTGGATAAAGTGGATAATGGTATAGCACTATGGCAAGTTTTTTAGTTATAATGTGGGACAAAATGTTTGGATTAATATAAGAATTTAAGTTTAATTAATAATGTATTTAAAAAAAAAAGATTACACTCGATAACTAATAAAAGACTAACAATTGATTCAAGAACTTCCCTTTGACATGTTGGTTCTTCTTTATTTAGAAAATCTTCCATCTCAGCTAATGAAAAAAAGCGATCATCAACCGACGATTTAGCATATTTATATTTTTTCTTCAAGTCTTTTGTTTTTATATTTTCGTTTGATAATTCTTCATTCTTTTCTGGCAATTTACTATCCACATCCTATAGATTTTTTACTATAAGGGAAATATTAGACGATGCAATAAAAGAAAATTTAAAGTAAAATGAAAAATAATGAGCTGAAAAAGTTTTTTAAAAGTACTGCTAAATTATTTTCTTTTAAGTTAAACAAATCCTCTGATTCGGTATCAGTCATATCATTTTGATTATCTTCCATATTCTCATCAATGAAACTGGTTTCCAAATTATGATTGTCGCTTTGTGCTGATTTCGATAAATAAGTGTTGGTAGTTGGTACAGAACTATTTAGTAAATACTAAAATTTAATATGTTCTCATTAAAATAATCGTAAATTGTCGAAGATAAAACTAAAGAAGAATTTCTTAACAGAAATATGAAAGAAAGAAAATTAAATTAATAACGTTGAAGCGATTTAATGAACGAACTTTACAAACCTTTTGCTTTGAAAAATATCGCAAAAGCCTTTTGTTTAGGAAAGCAATTTGTTGCCAGACAACTTCTTGATTGGTGGTAATTAAATCATTTGTCAATAACTTTATTTTGCCATCGATATTGGCATTAAAAGAGTAAGCAGCTTTCAAATTATTTAATAGAGAAGATTCATTACGACTAAAAAGAAATTAATAAAAAAAGATGATTTAAAAAACAAAAGCAATGTTTCTTATTTCTCATTTTAGTTGAGATCTGCATGTTAAACATTAACTTTAGAGATATTATAGATATAAAATTAAATATACACACTACAATTAAATAAAAAAAAATATTTTGGAGAATTTAGCCTATCTTAAATTCCTAGGTTGGTTTGCTATCATCTTTAACTTTGATAAAATACAAAAATAAGAAAATTAATGGTTCATCCTATAAAATTCTATCTATCAAAAAAAAATTGTAACATACTTAATCCATAAAGAAGCCGCATCACTGATATCTGGCCAACATCCATTAATATCGAAACCTCCTTTAGATGATGCAGAGAAATCAGGCTTCTGGCTGTCCGAAGAAAGATCATACTTATCCAATATATTTTTTTTCGAAACTTTTTGATTCGAAGGTGAGACTTTTGACTTTTGCGATGCACTGGCGCTGTCATTAAGATTTCCCCGATGTTTCTCAAGAGATTCTTGAGATTGTGATAGATCTGATGCGAATTTTTCAATAAAGTTTTCCCGTTCTGTATTCTTTGAATCCCCATGCGACTGTTGATCATTCTCAATCATTTTAGAGCAGTTAAAAGTGCTAATAAATTTATGCGTTTCCCTTGGAGAATCGTCTTTAACAGATATTTCATTTGAGGGTTCTAATGGGTTCATTTTTGACTCGTGTAATCCTCCAGCAGTTAATAAGTGATTATCCTTTTTCAGTAAACCTTTTGTGGTAAATTCCTTTGACGTTGAATGCTCCTCTTTCTCCATTTCCTACATAATTCTCATTAATTATTTCCTTCTGAACGGAATAAAATTAAAAGAATTTTCTTAAAATTAAATCTTTTTAATTTTCTTAAAATACTGACATCGTTGAATGCTGATATCGTTTCTGTATTTACCAAAACAAACTTTTCCATATTCTTTCTTGGCTGAGATGAAGTGGCTTAATAAAAACTTTTAGTTAAGCAAATATAAATAAAGTCGTTATTAAATTAATTATATCGCATTTTATTGAAAAGATTTTCCATTTTTCTAAAATCCATCAAAACCTCTCGCATTGACCAATCTCAGTCTTACCTTGAGAAAGCAATGTATGGGATCTTGTTCGACTAGCAACTGCTTCATCATCTCCATTATCTTCAACACTTTCGACTATCTTCTAGAAAAATTTTCAATTACCTTAAAAGAAGGAACAAAAAAAACAGTGAAGAGCAGAGAATCAAATTTTCGCCACATATGAAATTCTTTTCTTGAGATCTATTATTTATTAGATAATTATTGGATTGAACAATGTGAAGAGAAAATAAAATAATATTTCGAATCTATATTTTCCATTTAGCAAACTTTAAACACCTACTGTTAACAAAGTCTCATTTAGCCGCTGGCGACAAGATTTATTTCGAATCGAAGAGTCCACGCTACTAGCGCTTTCCACACTTTTTTCTCTCATAGACGAACTTTTCCCTTAAATTATCGATGCTTACATCTTCTAAATCTTCAATATTCTTGTAATTTCAACCCTAAATTAGTCAAATGGCATACTTTTTCGAGTAACGATTACTTCAACATTTTCAGGTTCTAAAGATGCGAGACGCCTTGAGCGCCTTGGAGTGTCCATAATTTTACCATCAACTTCATCATACTGTTCGTGCATAGCTCCCTTCTTCGGTTCAATGTGTCGCCTTGGAATAATTTTGGATTTTGGTAATACGACAAAAATGATTCAAAATTTTCTTCTGACAGAAATTAGAAATATTTTTATTTATTATGCAAAGATTTACGCTATACCACATATGTTTCGATAGCGCAGAATACAAAAGAGAATTGTAAATGACATCAAAGCTCCACAGTACAATTTTAAAATTGCTATAATTTATCAACACCATTCTAATCCCTTTCTCAGAAACCACCTATCCCTACGTGCCAGCCTTAAAGTATTGTTAGTTTTGCTGTTACAATATACCGTTTCCGAGAAATCCATTCAAGAATATTTTTAAATCTTTAGAGCACAATAACCCAACTTATCTTGAGCCTTGAAGTAATAATGCTAAAATTGTTTATATTAGTATTTTCAACAACAAATTTTGATGGGATGTGACAGAAAAACTGATAGGGAGCGAAATATGTGGAAAAAATCCTCTGAAGTAGGAACAATGGAGTGCACGAACTTTATTTGTATCGACCATGTCGAATTTAAGCGCGAAAATTTAAATTTGAATTTCCCATAACGGCGTAATTTTCTTTAAACTTATCCATTCCAAAATTCGTTTCTTTGGTTTTCCTGAAATTCATCAAATTTTAGAAATTTTAAGATTTTCGCGATGAATTAATTCGGTTTTGGCAAATTTAAATTTTGAAAATAAAAAATGCAAAATTTTAAAATTTTAAATTTATATTTAATTTCTGAAATTAATTGTAGCGTTTTTTAAAATTAAACTCATATAAACTTTTTGTTTCTTTTTTTCACATTTTAAACTTCGGTAATTTTCGTAAATTTTCAATTTTATTTTCACTAAAAATTATAGTATTTCATGCAAATTGGTTTTGTTGCATTTTTTGCTGTGAAGATTTTCTTAAAAGAAATTTGACGCTCTGCGTTTATCGCCGAGCGACTCCCCGCCATATTTGTTTGGTCTGGCGGGCGGGCGCAGCGATGCGATCCCCCGCAGGAGCAAATCTCTCCAAAAATCCGGGTGATGCCGCCACTCACCTGCACTTCTATCGCCAAGCGACTCCCTGGCGTATTTGTCTAGTCTAGCAAGGCAACGGAGTAAGTCTAACGAGCTGTCTTAAAAAAAAAACAAAGAGGATGCATAATCCTCAAATTTGCAAGAAATGCTTATATGCTGATCCTCTGACGGTTTAATCATTAATGAAAAAATAATTCAAGAGCGAATGAAAAGATCGAGGATAGAATAAGCGATAGAAAAAAAAGAAATTACAACTTTTCGATTGTATTAGTTGGTTCAAATACCTAAAAAACTATTTTTTAAATTTCACTTCATTTTAGATCGTAAAGTTTAAATAAATGTTATGTTTTCAGTAATAATGCAACAGAAAAATAAAAGTGTTTCGAAGAAGAAAAATGTACAAGTTGCCGTTCGAATTCGGTTATTTTCAACTTTTTTATTTTATTCAATTTCGGTTTTTATTTTACATAATGCAATCGAACGCGATTTACTATTTAATGGAAATTAAAAAGAGATGAGTAAGTGGTGGGGTACTTCGACTAAGATCAAGCTATCATAGTTTCGATTAAACGGGAGAACGGGAGAAAGCCCATCGGCAAAAGCGAAATATGGTGTTGCTTGTGAGAACCTACTTATTAGGTTTTTTTACGTTCTATGGATCTTACATGTTTCAATAATTTTGTATCTTTATTCAGTTATTACCTTTATATTTGCACATTCATAAATATGCATTAGAAAATTTATATATTTTATAAATTTTATTTATATGTTGGTTTTTTTGAAAAATGATCTAATTACATGTATTATTTTATTCGTTTTTTAGACCACTGAATGAAACTGAAAAAAGTGAAAAAGCTCGTATATCATTAACTGCTTATGAAGATAAGCGAACTATAATGGTGAAGGAACGATGTGCCAATAAAGAATTCGGTCCTTTCGACAAAGTTGTTTTTTATTTATTTTTTCTGCATTTTATAGAAAATCATTTTTTGTGGAAAAAAGCGTGATATATATTAGAAAATTCAATTTACGAAAGTGAAGTACAGGTATATGGGATGCATTCATCTCAGCTTGAAATTTATACTGATTTGGTAAAGCCACTCGTTCAAGAAGTTCTCGCTGGATATAACTGCACAATTTTTGCGTTTGTTTCTCTCATTTTTGTTTATAGTTCTTATCTGTTCTGAATTAAATGTATTTTTGTTGTAATAATTGCAGTTATTTTTTGCTCAATTTGTAGTTATGGACAAACAAGTACTGGGAAAACCTACACGATGGAAGGAATTCACTCTCATGAAGCGGATCTTGACTGGAAAGCAGATACAACGGCTGGCATTATTCCACGTGCTTTACAACATGTTTTCTCGCAACTTGAGAAACAGGTTTACGAAAAATATTTTAAAGGAAAAGAAAAAATTTTTTTAAAGTATTGAATAATTTTCCTTTGTTCAGCCAAACGATGATTATTCTGTTCGCGTTTCTTATGTAGAATTGTACAATGAGGAATTATATGATTTATTAGGAAGATCAGATATTGAACAAACACGATTACGGTTATATGAAGATCCTATTCGAAAGGTGGATAATCTTTTTTGTCCTTCAATATTTTGGAATTTGCATTGTGAATGAATTTTTGCCAAATATGCATTGAATTTTTTTTTCATGGTTAATAAAATTCTAGGGTTCGATTATAATATCTTCGCTGGAAGAAGTCGCAGTTCATAATAGGGATGAGGTTTATAATTTGTTGCGAAAAGGCGCCGAAAAGCGAAGAACTGCTGCGACTTTAATGAATATGACTTCAAGGTCCCTAAAAATAAATTTTTTTTCTATACATTTTCTAACAGCTCTCACCATTACTGCTTAGGCTCGCTCCACTAGCTACAAAGGGTCAACTGTTTCCATGCGGCGCGTTCTGATGCCATCGTCGACAGTAATAGAAGCCATTTCTTTTTCCATCGTCTAAGTCCGTATATTGCCGATCCGCTTAAATATTCGAAATCCTTCCTGAGAGTGTCAGCTAAGGTCCTCATTGGTCCACCTCGTTATGCGACCATCATAGGGTAACAAGCAACGAAATATGCGTCAACTCCTGTGGTGGATGACGGCGAACGTGCCCTAACCAGCAAAGGTTCTATGATAATATTATTAATGCAAGTGGTATTTGAACGAAGGTTAGTGCGATCATGTGATATTTTATTCGCTCGACGGACTCATAAAATATACTTAGACAAGAATGATCAAAGGCAGATAACTTCTTAATATCCTCCACTCTCATTGGCCATGTCTCACACCCATATAGCAAGATTGAACGAATCACGGCTATATAAATGCTAACTTTCGTTTTTATGAACATGACTTCAACATCCTTAAAAATGATTGCGACTTTAATGAATATGACTTCAAGGTCGCTAAAAGTGAATTTTTTATTGTATACTGGGGTGGAATAATTCAGCGGGTTGTTTTCACTTCAAGTGGCGATGTTCGTGACCTGTATTTCAAAAATCCGGACGATGTTAATGAAGCTTACATTTCTGTCACCAACTCCCTGATAAAATTTGTCTGGTCTGACAAATCAAGAGAGCGAGTCTAACGCGGAACGATTTAATTTTTTCTAAAAAGTTAAGTTAAATTTTAGGTTTAAATTTTAAATTTCTATTATTTTTTGCTATTTTTGGGGGGAAAAACAGCCAAATTTTAGTCGATCACATTCTGTTTTCACAGTCACTGTTGTAATGCGAGAAAGTGCCACTGTTGGAGAAGAGCTTATGAAACAAGGAAAATTATATCTTGTCGATCTGGCAGGGTCTGAGAATATTGGCCGATCAGGTGCAGTAGAAATGCGAGCTCGTGAAGCAGGTTCTCTTTTGCGATGTTGCTATTCCGAATAGTATATAAATTCATATTATCTTCTCTTTTAAATTTTTAGGGAATATCAATCAATCATTACTAACGTTAGGTCGTGTGATTACTGCTCTAACATCCGGTGCATCTCATGTTCCTTACAGGTTAATTTATTATAGTCGATCCCTGTGCTTATTTATTCAATCATTCTTCATAAAGAAGTATTAAGAAGTATTTTGTTAGAGAACTATTATAAATATTATAAACTATTATAAATATGATTTTAGGGAAAGCAAGCTGACACGAATATTGCAGGACTCTTTGGGGGGGAAGACAATAACAACAATCATTGCCACTTTATCGCCCTCATCGACAAATTTAGAAGTGGGCTTTTTACTGTACTTTATACATTGTTTTATTTCTTGTTAATATCAATTTTTTAATTTAATTTTTTAATTTCATCTCGATAAGGATAATTAGGCTTTTGGCTATGAGTATGGCTTTTTTCATATGGAATTGATGCCATTGTTAAAATTAATGTGTTTGAATCAAATAAATCAAATAAATCTTCAGTTTTTCGATTTAATTAAAAAATCTTTGTTTTATCTAATCTAAATTCTCTAATCTAGTATTTCCAAAATGGATTTTATTTTAGGAAAGCTATAACACGCTAGATTACGCTGCACGCGCCAAAAACATCAAAAATCACCCGGAAGTGAATCAAAAGCTTTCTCGACGTGGGATATTGAAGGTTCTTCACCTAAAAATTTTTAAAATTTAAAAATTTTATTAGTCCATTTTAACATAGTATCTTTAGTTTTCATTTCTCTTTGATGCTTATTAATGTTTAATTTTTTTCATGTGTCGCTGAAATTTATCTAATGCAAAGCAAAACAATAAAACAATAAATTAAAGGTGTTCGATGAAGAAATAGAACGTTTAAAGAGAGATTTACAAGCTGCCAGGGAAAAAAATGGAATTTATCTCGATAAGGATAATTATGAGTATGGCTTTTTTCATATGAAATTAATGCCATTGTTAAAATTATAAAATTTGATGAATTATAATTTAAGAGGAATGCAGATAAAATTATCAGATCAATCTGAACAAATCGATGATTTAAGTGAACGATTGGCAGCGACACTCGGTCAGATCAAAATGGTATATTGCTTTCTAAATTTGAGAATCTATGATCAATTTTTTAATTTAATTTCCATTTTGCGCTTATTTCGATGCTTCATCACCAAAAATTATATATTTGTAAAAATATCGTCTTTTATAGCTTTTGGAGGATTTAACGGTAATGGATCAAAATTATATCAAAATTTATGAACGCTTCAATGATAGAGGAAAAAGATTAAAGAAACGTATTGATGAAATGAATTCCTTAAAATTGGTAAAGTTTAAGTTTATTATCTTTTCTTTCGTCTTTGTTCAATTTATCGACATGGTGAATTTTATATGTTTTGTAGGAGTTAGCGGAAACTCAAGCGTATTTGGCTGATCACATATCCGCATTGCATAAACTTCAAGGAGCAGCTAATTCTAGTTATAATCAATCTGCTGAGGTTTTTTCTCCTTAAAGTTTTTATCAAAAAAAACATATTGGTAGGTATCATTTATGGAAAAAAATTATGGAAACTATCTAAAAAGTTATGATAAAGGAAGTGGAATAACCTGAGCTAGTAAGCGTTCCTAAGTAGAATTAATTTAATTCATGATTTCCGTTTATAGTATAATGACTGATGAAAACTGACTCTTTTATTTATAATGCGGGAATCAATAGCAAAGTATCTAAATCAGAGGCGGACAGTGTCAAGAATATATGAAGAAAAATGAATTAACATGTATAAGAAAGGTCATTATAGAATCAAATATAAACATAATAGTTTCAAGACAATTATTATTAAAAATAGAATGCTTATTGAATTAAAATATAAAAAATTAAGATTTATATATTGCCGTAATTGTTAACTATATTCATGAGAAGTTTAAGATTGCATTATTATTTTATTATTTTCTTATTAGCATATTTTCTATAATACGGAATTCATTCAAGTACACAAGGAGTAATTGTTTTAATTTTTTAAGCTCATAAAAAGTCTCGAGAAGGCGTGCCAGAAAGTTCATTCCTTAGTTTTTATAATGAATGCTAATGAAGAAAAATTGGAGGAGTATAGATCGAATCAGCATGGCAGCGTTGAACAAATTGATAATCATGTTCGCGAGTGGAATAAAATTGTTTGGAATCAGAAATCAACTGTTATTTCAAATTGTGGTTCGTTATGGTTATTTATTATTCATTTAATATTTTTTTAATTTAATATTTCACATATTTCTAATTTGATTTTCAGAAGCCATAGAAAAGAATGTTAAAATCAATCGGAATCATTTAAATAATTTTGTCAAGCAAGCACGTCAAGAATTAGAAAAACAAGTCAATACACGCATTGAACAGTTAAAACTAGATTTAATGGAAAGATTGGCTGCTGAAAGTCGACATTCACTATTTTTGGAACATTTTAATGTAAGTTTTTTGAATGTGTTTATTTATCGATTTTTTTTTTCTTTTGCCTTTTCTGGTCAGCTTCGCTACGTTGGCTTGTCTGGTAAATTTCGGTAGGGAATTGCTTGGCGATGAAAGTAAAACGCTTGATTATGAAAGGAACAGTTCACTGAGCCATTCGATTTCTATTTATTAATGTTTGGTTGTAAATTTTGCCAAATGCTTATTTTTATTTTCCATATTTGAAATATATTTTAAATATATTTCATGCCTTCCATCTTTAGAATCAGTTAGAAGGATTGCATCACGATTACAATGAAAGCATTCAAAAACTGAGCGATTTTATGGAATCGCAATTGATGAAGATGCATAATCGCCTCAATGAATTTTCAAAAGCTTTTGATGAACAGGTTTGGCATATCTTTTCACTTTCTTTTTTAAGTCAGAGAGATGAGATTTGGAGAAAATATTTTAAAATTTGAAATATTTTAAAACTGCAGCTTGTGGAAGAAAAGAGGAAGGCACTGTTTTCGTACCAAGCATGGCAGAATAACCAAACAGAAATTGATTCAATGATTAAAAGCGCACAAGATAGGGTAATTTAAGTAATTTGAGTTTAAATCATTTTCTCTCAGAATTTTCCATTTTTGTGGCTTTTTTTCCATATTTTCCGGTTGTTTTTCATTTGCTATCCTGTCGGTCGACTGTGAACCTGTGAAAGTATAAATATTTAAATAATTATAAAAATTAATTTTCATTATTATTATTATTAAGAAATTATATAAAATTGAAATTATTAAAAAAGGCTCATTTTCAGAATTTATTTCTGTCAAATCGACTTATGTTCTCTTTTCGTCGTTTTTTTCTTTATCTTTTTCTTTTTACAAAAGTGAGAAAAGCAGCATAAATGTCTTTATTTTTTTCCAGTTAGCATCAACTATCAATGATCTGAATTGCTGTTCTTCCAAATTAAATGCGATTGCTGATAGTCGAATACAGAAAAAGGCTGAGGAAAAAGCTTTTTATAAAACAATTGAGGCATTGAAAAAAAATATATATGTTGGAACAATAGATGATTTGGAAAATTTTAATACCAGAAGATTGGAAGTTACCAAATGTATTGCAGATTTGAATCCTGTGTTTAATGATGTATGATAATTCTTTTCATCTCAGCTGAAAATTCAAATTTTTGAAATTTTTTCTTGTTATTGTTTGGTTGAGTGGTGCCACTGCTAATTAATAAATTTTTTATCCATGAACAGCTATATTTTCTTAGGTTCATCAAAGTTTCATAATGACTGCTCAAAACAGAACTCTATTTTTGCGACAATATGTGGAAGAAGAAGCGTCAACATCCGAACAACAGTTAAAAGAGGTTTAATTTTCTCATCATTTTTATTTTTTTTACTTGCTTATAAGTTTGCATTTTATGCATATAATATTTTTAACAATATTATTATTTTAAATTATTTTTTAACATTGCGTATATTTCTATTCGCATGTAAAATTTTTTTTTACCTTAAGATTTTCATTTGATGATTGTTTCAATTATCTCAATTATCAATCCAGTCATTCAAACTTCTCAAATTATCAAAAATTTTATTCAATTTTGCTATATTCGAAAATGACTCTATTGTATGAAAAACATCTTGAGCGGAAAAAATATTCTAATTTTTTTGTTTTGTCTTATTGCAATTGTTTTGTTGTTCTAAATTTTATTTATAACGTGCTGTAATAAATTTTTATTGAATTTTTATTGAATAATTCTAATTGTTTAGGTATTGTCTTCCGCATCAGCGCGATATGATAACCTCAACAGCCAAATAGATAATTTATGTGATGATGTCACCAACATAAATAATAATGTTTTGACTGAAACAGATAAACTTGTAATATCTTGGAGTTTTCCAAATTTAATATTATTAGATATATTTTTTGTAACCTTATATTTCTTTAGTACCTTTCATATAACATTTGATTTGATATAAAAAATTCAATCAATCTTTTTGGAAAATTCATTGGTTAATTAATTTAAAGGCACAAGAAAACGAGAAATTTTCAAATGATTTGCTTCAATGTGTTGTTAAAATGAAAAATGATACAGAACAGCTTATTAAATTTGATTATCATCATTATATATCCAAAGGTAATTTAATACATTGCAGTCATTCAAATTGTTTAAATTTTTCAAATATATTATTATTTTCAGTTTATTTCAGTTGCACTTCTTTTTCGATTTCAAACTTAAAGATTTTGAAAAATATTCTTCGATGTTGCATTTTATTTGAAAATTCATTCAGGGGATACTCCACCACCAACTTTACCATCATCACTTGCTGAGCCGGTTGCGATTCCAGATGCTGCTTATTTAGTAGAAGAACTGCGTAATAATTCTACACCTATCAGGCAAAACTTGTTTTATGTATGTTTTCTAAAAGTTTTTGCGTACGTTTCCTTTATATTGGTTATAAGTGTAACGAAATTTCAACTTCAAAAATTTAAACATTTTGAGATTTCGAGTAAAATTGCTTTATTGGATTAAAAATTTCTTATAATATATGGCATTTGAAATTTTAGACCCGTGAGTCTTTGTTGGAATCATCTTTCGCCATTTCTTCACCGAACACTCTATTTAATGCCCGCAAGTTTAAAGATGAAAATGAAATTTTCGTTAACGATGTAAGATTTATCTTTAGTCTTCATTATTATTATTATTAAATTCATTCCATTCAAATAACGTTGAAAATGTTTCTTTTTAATTTGCTTGAGCATTACTTTTAGATTTTGAGGGAGAATTTTTCTGACTCAGGGATCACGAAGAAAGATCGCAGAAAGCCATTCGAAGGACAAAATTACTGCGAAGACGAATGAATTTCTTTATTTTTCTTAATTTGAGATAATTTCTTATAACACAACTTTTGCTTTTGCCAAATTTGAACATGGCATATAATTTTTTCTTTCTCTTTTCCATTGGCAGACATCCTAACAGCGCATTTTTTTGATTTATATATAAAATTTAATAAAAAGTTTGTGACAAAATTATTCTGCTTCTCATAATACAATTTTAATTACAATTTTAATCTTTTTGATTTTTTTTTTTATTGCAATGTATTTTCAGTAAAGTTAAAAATTAAAATTATAATTAAAGAACTGTGAATAAACATATTATTTCATCGTTTTTTTTGTCAAGGCAGCAGATGTAAAGCATTGAAGTGGACCAGTTTTAAATCTTGTTATGCTAGTCTGTATGTTTGGGTTTCGTCAGTTCTTATCTTCTTCGTTTGAGCAGCTCTCATCTCAGATACTGGATTCTCAGCTTCTTACTCTATTGGTTCCTGTCTAGCCATCATTTGTATCATTTGTCGTTCTGGATGTGTTGGCTTCTCTTTTGCTTTTATTTATTTCCACTAAATCGCCAACGCATCTGTCTGGGTTGATAGAGATTAACTGATGGTTCTTAACAAATTTTTTCTTCTTCGACAATCTTCGTTAATTTTTTATCAATAGATGTTAGAATTCGTTTGCGATTTTTTGCATTGCATTGCATTTACCATTTTTTATTTTTCCTCTGAAATATTGTCTTCCAATTATATTTCTAATACATCCAGTTAAGTCCTAATAGTGGTTCGATACCGAAATTCTAGAATTACAATTACAATTTCTATTTATAGTCGCAAATGAGTGGTTGAGAGGATAGGTGTGAAGCGGCGTGTGAGCTGAATTAACGCATTGAAGGTTTATTAAGATTATCTGCAAAACCAAATTAAACATATGGTCAAAGAAGCGTAAATAATTAGAACATTTTATTCCATATATCATTGAGCGGGATGGCTTAGTGGGTCTTTTTTCGGGGCGCCGGAGCACCTGTAAACCCGTCTTCCAGTGAAAAGTTTAGATGGTGATAGCGACTCGTACTTTTGTTATCATGTGACTTTTTGGTAAAAATGCGAAGAGTCGAACCAGAAATGACAACGGTCATTTAAAAAATATTTCTCCCAGCTTCTGTTTATGCAGGAGTCGATAAATTCGACTTTTATTTCATATTTATGTTACTGTATAAATATGTGATTAATGTGGGGCAAATGTCGGCACCATTGTATAAGGTTTTCCTTGTTTTTTTATGGTTTGTTGACAGCAAAGGGTTTGACGGCGCTGGTTCGTCGATCCCTCCATATCATTTATCATACACTATTCAATTTATTTGAGGTTGGTTAATTGCAGTTGGTATAAGTCGTTATTACCTATTATATTTTCATTATTGCCAGGACGTTGCGGATTTTATCGAATTTTAAGGCAAATTCGAAGTATATTTTAATTCCTTTGGTGACATTGGCTTATTTTGAATGATTTTGCCAGGACGTTTCATCGACTTACTAGCCATATACCATCCAGTTTAATAGGAATTAATAGGAAATAGAAATGTACAACGATCTGGCAAAATCAGTCAAAATAAGTCAAATCAAAGGAAATACTAAAACTTACTTTTACTTTACTTTTATCATCCGATTATATGTAATACAATTATTTCGAGTTGTACTATATTATATTACTTAGTAATTTCCTCTTTAAATTGTTTAATTTTTTATTTTCTTTTTTCTTATTTTTCATTAAATATTATCATTTGTTATTTTAACTATTGTTATTAATACATGGCGTTTGTCGCCCTACTTGGCTGGTTTTCAATATTTGAAAATTTAGGTGCTCAGTGTAGTGTCAACAATGTTACAATTATTTAAAACGGTTTCTCCACTAAGTGCGAAAAAAAATTCACAAAAAAAGGTTTAAAAAAATGAATTTTTTATATTTGAATTTACCTTTCAATATTTTTTTTATTTTCGCTCTTTTTCTGGCCACCATTTTTTTGGTTTAATTTCTGTTTTCTTTCTTATTTGTTAATTTTAGGTGAAAATATTCGAAATGATAAAGAAATTTATGAAATAAAAAATTATAAAGCAAAGATTCTTAATGGTACTTGAATGCCATAACATTCTTTTTGTCCTGGAAAGAAGGTTTTGATATGATCGAATAAAAATTATTAAATAGCAACTTGCAATAATAATAATTTATAAGAAAATAAACCAGAAGAAATAAAATAAGTGAAGAAAATTACGCTGCTTGTGAAGGAAAGCAGTTAAGAAGCTATTAAGAAGGTCTTGCCAAAGATTCAGTTTTCTGAAAAAAGACCACTTCATAACGACTCGTCGCGCGAGCAGTCGATTTCTTGCTTGAAGTAGAAAGGAAAAATCATTAAGAAAATGACTGTTTGAGGATTTTAAGGAAATTTTAAGGAAGAAATTGTTCAAATTGTTTCATAACAAGATCGGTCAGAGACAGAAAATAAAATACAACAAAAGAATTCTTCGCAGCTCTTGATAAGGTTGTTTTTTTTATAGGAATAAGCTGGCACTAGAAGCAGACAGCGAATTTTTTAAAGCAAAATTATATTCCCTCGTGCAAGCGGCAGCGCTATTTTTAAAGGTTCTCAGATGGTTCATTTGGGAAGTATTTGAGGAACAATTCGTCTGACCTGATCATTCACAATATTTTTCACTGGCGATTCCAGTGATTAGCCATTTTGGAGGCAAATTTTTTATCATTGATTAATGGTTGTGACCTGTAGAAATTTCGAAATACTATAGATTAATGCTAAATTTAATTTTTACAAATTCAATTATACAATTTGGAAAGTATGATTGACCTATGAACTTGACAAACTCCGTTGTTCTGATATTATTTTTTTACATATTATTGCAATATATACGGATTCGCTGAGCGGATAAAATATCACATGATCCACCTTTGTTCAAATACACTTCCATAAATAAATTTCAATAAATTATCACAGAGCGTCGGCTGGGCTGGTGAGGGCACATTCTCCGTCGTCCACCACAAGAGTTGTCGCATATTTCGCTACTTGCTAAACCGTGATGGATGGCGTCAAAAACGAGGTGGGCCAATCAAGACCTGGACTGATACAGTCAGAAAAGATTTTGAACGTATAGGTGGACCAACCATATATGGTCTTAGACTATCGAAAAAGTAATGGTTTCCATTACTGTCGACGATGGCATCAGACCGCACCGCTTGGAAGCGTCTTACACCCTTGCAGCCAGTGGAGTGAGCTTAACCAATAATGTGAGAGCTATTAGAAAATGAAGATAATTGTATATATATCTATCGTATTTGCTGTGATTCTATAATAGTTATAAGGGAAATGAGAATTATTGCTGTCGAAATATCGGTAAAGCAAGCTGATTTCGAACTTCTGATTGCTGCGAACACGATTCACTGGATTTACTCGAACAAAATTTCCACCTTTAATAAGCTTTATTCACGCTTTTTTATAGCTTTTTATGCATTTTTTCATATTGAAATCTCTTTTTTTTTACCAACTTTCAAGAGAAATTGGCAAAAAGGCTATTAAAAGACAGCTGCAAAATTAATATTTAACGTGTACTTATCCACGATTATTACATGTTCCCAGCGCATGGGATAAGTGTACAACGTAATCCAGAAATAATCTTATGCTACATAGTTCACAAAGAAATAGAAAATAAATGGCCGTAAAAATCTTGCCGCGACCATAAATTTTCGCTATTTCGATTCCTTACTGTGTGAATGAATTATGTGGCATAAGGGAGAGTGTGTATTGGAACTGGGTTGTGGTTTGGTCTGGTTTTATTTTCGAAGGAATTTATGAAGGGTCGGGTAAATAAATCAAAGAAGAGGGTTTTTATTGCGATTGTTTATAACATCAAAGAAGAGCTGTCTTCAGTATTTTACCTCGACGGTTGCTCATTACAAGATATTTCATTAAAAATGAAGTTGGGCAAGAATTTTGATTTATTGGTGAAACAGATCGGATTCAGGTGCATGGGTCGGGCCGAGGTCAGTTTCGCGGGGTAGTGTGGGATCAGTGACATGAGGTCAAGGCTGGAGAGTGCATGGTGGAGTTAAGAATGAGCCTCGATTTATGTAAATTTTTAAATTGATTGGCTCATACGTGTTATAGTTTTAAGCATCCGCCACTCATCTCGCCGATGTTATACCATTTGAGACTGTAGTACTTATTTCATACGTGTTTATTTTCCAGCATAGGTCTGTCTGCTCCTCATGGCGTTTGTCGCCCTACTTGGCTGGTTTTCAATAAATATTTGAAAATTTAGGTGCTCAGTGTAGTGTCAAATTTAGGTGCTCAGTGTAGTCTTTAATGATTGATTATTTGTTTTTTTTGGAATTATTTGTCGTATTTAAGCTGTTTAATAGTTGCAGGATTTAATCTAGGATTTAGTCTAATGGCATTCATCATTTTAGATTTGGTTGGTTCCACTGCTATTAGAATAGGACTTCGTCATCAGAAAGTGATGATAGAAGTATGAATGTACTGAGGACAGGAAAATAGTACGGATAATTTCACTTTTAATGGCAGGTTTAATACTCTTTTCATCGAGAATTAGTAATTATGATGGTTTGACTATAGACGAATTAATTATTTATTTAGTTCGTTAAAAAAAAGAGTTAATTTAGCTGATATTTTCCACTTAAATTGTGAAACAAACAAACTTTTTCATTGCATTTACACGGTGTCACTTATTTTTCAGCATTAAACAGAGATCGCGAGATAGCTTGTAGATTTATTCATGTTATTTGGCTTGCAAACAATTCATGATGTATGCACGAAATCAACGAGCTGAAACGCGTAATCGAGCAAAAGATGAACTGAAAAGGGTTATTAATTCATTAGATAAAGTTCGCAAATGGTATGAGTTTTTTTATTTTGAAATTTATATGAAATTTCATTGTAATAGTATCAATATAATAATTAATTATTTATTAAAATGTTAAATATTAAAACGGAACCGCCTGACGAAGCGTTGCGCGTTGATGGTTTAGCGACAAGATATTTGCCATCGCGTATTGTGAATTGCTCGAGCTGGAATCCAGCTGACGTTCGTCGTCGGGCGAAAATTTCTTTTAGCTGAGTAAGCAAGAGGAGATAGAATGGTTGGCTTAATGTGTTGTTGCTGAGGTTCTACATTCGCCAGGAATAAATATATTGAAAAATTTGTGTGATGTTGGTGACTCAGCTGTACTTATATATCTATCTCTAAAACATCATCCTAGTAAAATTTACATCGCCCGATAATCCAGCTGAGCGAACCTAGTCAGCAGTGTGCTCTTATAAAAAATATTTTTGGCGACATAATTTATCGAATCGAATCGAATTTTGCTTTTTTAATTTTAATTTTATAATCAGCCTTTAACAATCAATAAATAATTAATTTTATAAAATAGAATAATGGGAAGGAAGAAATAAATGACAGATAAAAGATGGAGTTAGGGATTGAATAGTACAATAGTACAGTGAAGATTTATCCTATGCAATTACTCGCAGATTTCGTTATCATAAATATGAATATCCTGCTAATCTGATAAAATCTTCGGCGAGAATTTCCTGAACATGCAATAATTGCCTTTAATTTTAGTGTAAATTTCGCGAATATTATTCTAATTTACGAGTGCATAATGTTGCACTTTGTTATATTCAATAAATAACTTGATTACAAAGCGAGAGATTTACATTTGAAATTATATGGGAAATTTGTTGGGATAGTGTATTTTGAAAATTTCAAGGATTATCATCATTTCAGGGAGAAGAAATGGATTATTCTAAAAGATACTCAAATTAAAATGTATAAATGGATGCCAGGTTAGTTTATTTGCTTTAATTTTATTTATTATATAATGGGTTTTATTTTTCTTTCAAGTTTTTCGTCATTTTAAGTATGTTCTTAAACCTTCTTTTCATGATGCAGGCGGAACATTTTACTCTGTTTTCATTTATTTTTATAAATTATTTTAGTAACTGCAGGAGCAAATATTCCTAAAGCTTCTGCAAAATCAACGATTGTTGTCGAGGAAAATAATACAGCTCTTTCTGGTGAAAATACTCGTGATTCTACTACATTGGGTTATTGGTTCATTTTATTTGAGATTTCTAACCGTTGATCTATTATATCTTGAAATTTGGCCGAGGTTGTTATTTTTTAAGAAAAATTCCGAATATTGATGTTGAAGATTAAAAAGAAGAATTTTTCAATCTTTTATTTTAGAGAATAGCAATGTTTCACGTATTCGAAATTTTGAAAATTTAAACGATGATTCAAATCTGGGTTTTTCTGAAGGAGGGTTCGATAGCGACTCTAATCAAACATTAGAACCAACCAGTTATTCTCACAACGCAGGGTCGACAGACTTCAGTGCCATGCGTCAGCAAGAAATGGCACCTAATTCTAAATGATCTCTTATTTATTGTCATTTTTCTTAAATTTATAACGGCTTCTTTGAATTTTCGATTAAAAAATTTTAAAAAATTGGAATTTGCGGGAAGAGTTTAAGATTGTTCATTTAACATGACAAATTCATTTAAAATATTTTAAATAACTCATAAAAAATCTTGCTATTTAAGCCGAAGATTGTGCGATGTTTTTATCTGTTTTTATCTGAGATCTTTATTTATTTATTTATAATAGGATTATACAAAAATGAAATATTAAAATATATTGCGAGGAAATTCTAGAACTTTCATTATATACCGTTTGTTGTTTTGTTATGGAAGAATAATTTCCGGTCTAATTGGAAAATCACCTGTTATTTTTTAAATGAATTTGTAATTACTTTCCTTAAAGTTTGATTTCCATGGAGCATCAAGGAATGATCTGTAAAAGCTTTCTTAATATTTACCGTTCCATAAAAATCAGCAATGAGATTTAATTCAATTCTTTTTTTGATGAAACTCCAATGTGAAATTTATTCTTGACATCTTTCTTTTAACTGAATTGAATGTTTTTGTTTTTATCCTTTTTTTATCGTGTGCTGTACTATTATGCCGAATTATGCCCCGTTCATTATGCTATATTTATCAGACCCATATGGTAGCAAACAATTATTGAAAAAAACAATTTATTATTTTTAGCATAAAGAAAACATTTTACTTTTGGTAAATAACAATGTAATTAAAGCTGCAGCTGGAATTCTCCTAGGCAGCTTTCAAAAAAATGGTCATTAAATAAACCAGATAAAATAAACCAAATCGCATATTAAGATATTTACAGTAGAAAGCATTATGCGATAAAAATTTTGAAAATTTTCTGGTTTTTCGGTTCATGTCTGTTAAATTTCAATACAAGTGGTGTGCATGATTTAGAGCACGGCATTCTCAGATAATTTGTTACTGTGCAGATATTCTATTAGAAAGGATTATCTTCAGGTTATTTTCCTAATCAAATGCTGAATTATTAATCAACTGGTTTATTTTCGTGAACTTTTTTTGGTCGTTGGAAAGGTTTAATTTTTTGAAAATTCTGATCCATTAATTGAAATTTGAGAGAAGCAAAACTGCTCGATGTAGTTAGCAAATTTTTGAATATCTTACTTCCTTTTTTTAAAATTAATAACCCCACAATTTTTTTTTTAACTTATTACGTTTATTAGCAAATAAGTAGAAATATAGACACATGAAAATAAGTGTGCTTTAGATAAAATCATAGGACCACAAATATACAATTTCGAATTAATTTGAACAGAAATAGATTGAAAATGGCAAAATTATGGCAGTGAAGATTACTACAGGATTAGCCTGATTGCAAGATAGTGATTTGGGAGTTTCTGGACAATAATTCCACAGGTGAGCAATAGAGATCGCTTCTGATGCACTCATATTGATGCTGTGAAATCTATATGCATTCGTTCCTTCGAAGAAGTACAAATCTAAAAATAAAAACACATGAAAAAGCAGTGCAACTATTAGCAAATTTGTATTCATATTCTTTCGTAGTCTACAACGCAAATTACTGGAAGCAGCGTGATGTTGCTTTGGCTGATAGCATAGGATTAGTTGTTGACCTTTGGCGCGAGTAAATTTATCATTGAGATGAAACACGAGTGGCGCTGTGGACTACCGCTATCTACATCCCTAAATAGTTTGTGGTGATTCTGTGGTGGTCAATAGGTCAGATTAGATTGAAGGTGCCACTGGAAAGGAATTCGAATTACTGCGAAAAAATGAGAAAAATTCTCCTGGAGAGTCATTTTGCCTATTAGTAACATTTAAAAAAGTCATACGATTTTTAAATGTAACAGCGGCACTTGCTCCTTTGGGTACATTATGCCAAGTAGTTGAGATCTTTCTTGGATAACCAATCTCGACCTTCCCGGACTTCTATAATTATTTTTTAACCTTAATATGAAAACTGATGTAATGCGAAATGTAATCAAATAAGCCACATTTGCTAACTCTAAATTTAAGCCACTGAACCACCGCTCTAAGTTCAAAATTGGGATTTTTTAAATAAATTTTTAAATTAAATTTTCAATTGAATAAAAATTTTTGTTGCAGAAATACAAAATATAATGTGGACAGTAACTCGGATTGTCCTGTTAAAATACAAGCATTTTGTTTCTGCTCACAATAGGTATGAATCATTATTATTAATAAAATCCGGGTGATGCTGGCGACCCACCTATATTCTCTGCAAATTCTGCCATTTGCTAGTTGGAACTGCTGGAACTTTCAGCACAAAAATTCTTTACACATAGCTTAACCAATGGAATTCTTCCATTTCATTTAATTGCTACTAATACAACCCTTCATGAATTAAGTTCGATTCTACCGTATCGGCCAAGTAGATAGTAATTTACCAATTTTCAAGTTTGGGTAAATCAAAAAATATTTCCCGACTAGAAATGAATGTCTGGTTATCAAATAGACAGATAGTATACACTGAGAAATATTTCTAAAGCACCTTGTTAATAGAAAAAAGCTGGAAAATATTTTTGATTTTATTTTACTTTATCAACTCGCCAGAATTCATCATCTGTCCATATATAAATAGGTTTTTCTGTCCAGTAATTCCATTTGTAAACCAAGCGAATCCGCTTAATAGTATCAGGAAGACCGAGCGTATTCAGCGATTTGATGTTTTCCAGTTGGCGCCCATGGTAAATGTAGTAGTGTTTTCCTTAAATGATTCTACATCTTTCGTTAATTTAATTTTATCATATTTAATCATTTGATGAACAGAAGACGTACCAACAAAAAATAAAATTTTGTTATCAGATTCAACCGCTCCATCCACTGGATCATTGATATGAGTCCAGATTGAAGAGATTTCCCGTGGACCTTCATTCAACGATCCGTTATCCATTATTCTCCAAAACCATTTGTTCTTAAAATTGCATTAATGCTTCAATATTCATTTCTAAATAAACAATTGAAATGGTAAAAAATTGAATAAGATGCAAAAATTGTAAAAAAAGTAGAACCTTAAAACCCTTCGTAAAATAACCTATGAAACCTATCAATAAATGCACTGAAGCTATTTCAATCTCCGAAAATATCCAGTGGCAAAGGCTCTCCTTTTGTACTGCTTTATCAAACTTACAGTTAAAGGCTCGAATAATAATTAAGAAAGGATTAAACAGTGACGACTGGAGCTTGATTGATTGCTTTATTTGCGAGGAAAGTATAATGGGTTTCGTTTTTTCTTTTTGTCATTAAAAATGAAATGCAGATTGCGCTGCACTCGCTTCTACCTCTAAATAATTGTTCAGTCAGAAGACGGCACTTGCCCTAAGTAGCCAGTGAAGCTAATCAGAACCAAGTCAGAAGCGCTATTTGAAGAAGAATGACAATTCAAAATGGCTTAAATGATAATCTAATTTAAATTAAAATATCAAATTAAAAAATCATATTTTGCCATAAATATATTGAATTGACGAGAGATTATCAAAATCTCGAAAAGAAAAAAAATTATAAAAGCAGCAGAAATTTTCTGACTTATGGCAATTTTCTGACTTAAGTACCACAAAAATGTTTTGACCTATTTCTGCACCAAAAAAACCTCACAAATGACTTCACTTTCTCTTGAAATTACAATTTAGAAATAAATTTGAAAAAAAAAGATGTATTTAAAAAAGCAAAACAAATATTTTATAATTTTTTTTCATTGGGGATTTTCAGCAACAGAAGGATGGTGGATTTCAAACATTTTGAGTCCAGTTGTTGTGGCTGCAATTAGGAATGCCTTCTTTCATCTCGTGAAATATCCATGGGACTGTCGTGAAATCAAAATGAAATCACTATCAATCAAAAATCACTATCAAATCACTATCAAAAACAAAGTTAGCATCTGCTCGACTGCAGTACACACTACCTTGCTATATCGCTGCAAAAAATGGTCAATGAGAGTGGAAAAGAGTGGAAGTGGAAGATATCAGGAAGCCATCCATTTTTGATCATACATACCTAATATTACATTTTTCGAACGGTAGAAGGTCGAACTCATACGGTTGCATATACCTTCATTCAAATAAGACCTGAATTAATCAGAAAAGGTTTTTGAGCGTACAGGCGGCCAAACGATTTATAGGATAAAACACAGTGGTTTCAATCACTTTCAAATATGGTATCGGATCGACCAGTTTAGAAACCTCACCTTTGCAGTTAGCCAACCTAGCTAATAATGCTGCTATTAGAAAAAATTCAATAACTTTAATAACTTCAATAACTTTTTGGGGATTCCACGAAATTTTTAAAATTATGCAATATAATACTTTAAAAAATTCGTCAATAATTTATTTAATATTATTTAATTTAATATATTTGTTTACTTAATATTAAATGAATATCTATTTTCTTGTTTATTTGATTACATGTTTACTTAATATTAAGTGAATATATAATATATTTAGTCCACGGTTTAGTAAGATATTTGCGAATTATATTAATTTTAATTTGAATCTTGCTATATTTAAATCTTCCAGTATTTCATATCCAGTACCCAGCACATATAAACTCTAATTGTTTTTGGTTCCCATAATTTTACCATGGTTTCTCACTACCAAAATTTGTTGTATCACCTTTGGCCTAAAGTATTTTTCAAAATTTTTCTTAAACGAGGGAAAAGATATCGCCCTCTGGTAATGCTTTTCATAAGCGTATAAGATAGTTGAATCCATTCTCAGTAATCCTTATCAATAATCTTATTATATTCTCTCAGTTATCATTATCAATATTTCGCCTAAGTCTTATAAAAAGAAAATATTTTTTGGATACCAATAAAGATATCACGCCAAGTATCATAATGATTTTAGCTTACTTAGACTCGAAAAAAAAATTTTTGCAATTTAAAATCTCCAAATATCATTAAGTAATTAATAGATGAAAATATTTCTAAGATGCGAACATGCCTTAAAAACGAATAATTCTTGGCCTATCGCAGTAACTGCATCAAAACTTGAATGACATGGATCGGGAATTTGAAATGCTTTTTCCGTAGCAGTTGTTGGACCATAATCGATAGGTCTGTAGGTTCCAGAGAGAAATGATTTTCGTGTAGTACTGAGTGTGGTTCGAGTTGGATACGATCTCGGTAGATCAGCATTACGTTTTCCTGTTAAAGTCCATCGAATTGTCAATCAAATCATTTTATACTGCTGTCGAAGATCGCCAATGGATTATGAATAGTCTAACAAGTTGAGTTAGTTAAAAATAAGCCAATCCGAAAAACTGATTTCGCACGAATAAAATAAAAGTCACTAATGAAATTTTGCATTATTGTTTTGTAACAATTTTCGTTTTCAGCAGTAGCTTTACCTTTAATTAATTTTTTTTCTAATTGACTTTTAGAGCGCAGAAAAACAAAGGAATTTCGAAAAAAATATATAATTTTTATACTGGAAAACTGGATGCGATTTGAGACAGAAATAGGGACAACAAAGAAAAATAAAAAATTATTTATCATTTAGCAAAATTTCATACCGTATATCGACTGTATGGCAAAAATGTCATCGTAAGAGAGAGTTGGCACCAAATCATATTGATAAAATGAATACATAATGCTATCCTCTTGATCGGAATGCGATAAGCCAAGGCTATGACCAATTTCATGCATTATGATTGATCTTAGGCTAATTTCTAAAATTAACAAAAAAATTGATATCTAACAATGGTCATTTAAGAACTAACAAAACGAGAAGAGAGAAGAAACTGTAAAAAGTAGAATTTTTGTAGGTATACAAAAGAAAAAGCTGACCCTCTAAAACTTTTTGGAATGAAACGATGGAAACTGTTGAATGCACATCTATCACTCGGACATTCATCAATTCTGCTCATTCTGCTCATTAATTTTTAATTTTTAATTATGCCTAATTGGTCTTTAAGTATTTGGACCGCTTGGACCATTTGGCATGCGACACTTGAAATATTATTTGATATGACAAAATTTGAGAGCATAATTGTAGAAGAATAGATTAACTGTAGAATTACTTTGAGAAAATGGATCGCCCGTCAATTTATTCGTCCAATATTCGTCATCATCCAAATGAACATCTCCACCAAAACCATCACCTGGTGGGAAGGCATGTGCCAAAATTCTTCCATTTCCATCAAACTGATATGGATCACCATGATCACCAATCGCGAAACTTATTCGGATGTCAGCATTAGCTTCAGATCGAACTTCCACTAAACGCAGTGCAGTTACACGTTGCCAATTGTTAATCGCCTCTATTGCCTCACGCCTAACATCACCTACGTTTGGTATGCTCCTTGACGGATTATCTATGCTGAAAATATCGCAGATAATTTCTTTAAAATTTCAATAGCATCTCTTTCACAGGTTAAAAATTTCTAATGGCTTCTACTATCTTCCGAATCTTCTCGCCAAATATTTATGAATTTAATATACAAATATATTTGAGCTAAATCTGGTGTTACTGAAGAATTTCTTCCTTATCTTTCATCTCTAAATAAAAAAATTTTCAATCTTGAGCGGTTGTACTTCTATTCCGTTGTTATTTTTTTACGCTTTTTTTTCGGAACATCTTTAGAATTTCTATAAACTACGAGCTAATTTTTCTTTTACTAAATTTCAAAAAGAAAGAACTGAAAAAATATATATATATATTTATGTAAAACTTACAACAATATCATAAAATAAACAATATTATAAAATAATTGTCTATCTTTTGATAAACTCATCATGTCAAAAATCCGAATGGTTGCTGGGGACCCACCTGTAACTCTATCCACAAGTAATTTTATAATAGAACGGCCAGATACGGCATCCGCATCTTCCGACAAGCATGATACTCCCAGTGGTATATGCGATAAGTATACAATCCGGGCGTAAAGCGATCCTAAGGCTGATGAATAAAATTTGCTCGCAAGCTAGGGCAATATTGCTCGAAACCTATCAAGGAGAACAACTCTGCTCTCTGCACGCGCGGCGAGGTATTAGGGGTATCAGCGTGGAACGTCAGAACGCTTATTGCAAGTCAAGCGATCACTGTCCACACCCTTTCTAAATATCGAGTGGATATCGCCTGCTTGTCTTCCGTCTTCCTCACTTCTGGTCTAGAATAATTACTTATCGTGGTTCCGAACAGAGATACTGCCTATATCACTTCGGACTCGGGGCCATACCTGACAAGGCAAATTCCGCTTTGATTGAGTGGAAACCGGTAAGCGACTGTATGGCCTATGCCCGTTTTAAGGTAAGTTCTGCAATATCTCGGTCATCAGTGTCTATGCTCCAACTCTGTCGGCTGTGATAAAGATAAGTTCTATGTGGAACTTCAACTGCGAACAAAGTTTCTACCAAAACATAACATGGTTATAGTCGGTGAGACTGGAATGCATGCGTAGGTCATAATGCCTCTGCGATGACCTCTACAATTGGCAAATATGGCATCGGAGACCGGTGCGCCAATGGAGAACGCCTTCTTCGTTATGCTGAACAGCATGAACTTTTTGCTACTAATAGTTGCTTCCGGCATCGTAGAAAATATCTAGCCACGTGGAACTCCCAGGATAACCAATTCTTCAACCAGATGGATTAAATCTGATTATATCAGTCGCCGTTGGAAGAATTCCGTTCCTATTGCGGTGCTAAAACGGGCAATTTTCATGGATCTAACCATGTTATTAAAATTCGAATTAAGATCCGCATAAAATTGACAATTCACAAAAAACAGCATTCCCCAAGATCCTTTAATTATTTCAAACTAAAAAATTGGCGGAGAGTGAGCGCATTTCAAATTCCGAATTACTGAAGTACCTCAATGGTAAAAATATCTACGATTTTTCTGGAACAGCAAATGAATACTGATCCCAACTAAAGGAAGATCTCTGAAAGTCAGCCCCTTTCAATACGACATACTATAAGGAAGTGCGCTAATTGGGAATGGGAAGCAACTGTTCAACATTCGAAAAGGCCACCAAAGCGCGAGTATCAGGAAATCATATCGGATGCATTGAAGAATTGCAATTACATCATGCTAGGAAAGAAATAGATATTGGAGCAACATGGCCTTGAGAATGGAGAATGGAGAAAAGAATGAACGGCGGCTCCATTAGGATAATAGGTAACTATTCCGCCTTCCTCATAAAGCAACAATAACTCGGAGAATGATCAATGTGACACCAATGGCGTGCGGGTTAAGAGTGCTAAGGAAAAAAGGCCAAACTTAACCATGAAGTTCCATGTTGCCCCTGATATAGATGACACGCCCGCAGAACCGCATGTTTGCAATTGCGAGTCTCAAGAAGAAGAAGAAATAATCTTCGTTATCCATAAGGCCAATAAGATTCCGGGAGAAGATGGTCTTCAGGCTGAATTCTTCAAATGTTGCTTCAAACGCACCTTCAACAAATGTACTCTCTAGCATGGGAAAGAGAAATATTACTAAATGATTGGAACAAAGTAATTCTGTTCCCAATTCTCAATAAAGATGATGGAACATACAATTATCGAAGAATTAGCTACTAAACGTCTCAGCAAAAATTTTCCCTCTCAACAAACTTATGGAAGCACGGTACAGCAGGATGCGTCTTAATCACGCTGGAATCAGAACAGGGTTCAGTTATGCTGACCAGATATTTATATTAAAAAGAGTGATGGAACATAGCTTCATATTATTTGCAACACAATGCCACGTGTTTCATCGACTTTGCAACTGCGTTTGATTCAATTGATAAAGCGGAGCTTTGGGGAATGACGGAATGCGACGGTGTTCCAGAGAAGATAATTCGACTCATAAAGAAATTTATGAGCTCACGTTGGTGCAGATCTATGTATATGGGGAACTGACAGACTCCTTCGAAATAAAAACTGGTGTTCGTCAAGGCTGTGTCCTTTCCCCTACAATATTCAACTATGCGATAGACTGGGTAATGGACACCGCTTGTCGGCACTCAAGGGGTGTCCAAATCAGTCCAGAGCATCATATCACAGATCTTGAATACGCTAATAATGTAGTCTTTTTTGCTGACAGTGTATTTGCATTTCATCATAAAATGCCTCTTTTTATGAATTCATTGTCGATTGAGGAAGTGCATGATTTTAAATACCTTGGGTCCACTCTAATACCAAATGGCCAGGCAAAAAACGATATTATAACCCGGATCACAGTTAGAAATGCGCTCTTCGGGTTGACGAAACATTTGTGGAGCCATCGTGAAATTACCATTAGAACGAAAGTCCGCATCTATATAGCCATGATTGATTCGGTCTTGCTATATGGCTGTAAGACATGGCCAATGAGAAGATATTAAGAAGTTATCTGCCTTTGACCACTCTTGTCTAAGGTACATTTTATGGGTTCGTCGAGCGGATAAAATATTACATGATCCATCCATCTTCGTTCAAATACCACTTGCATAAATAATGTTGCCACAGATCGTCACCTTCATTGGTTAGGAAATGTTCTTCGTCGTTCACCACAGGAGTTGACGCATATTTCATTACTTGCTAAACCGTATGATGGTTGGCGTCAAAGCGAGATGGGCCAATGAAAACCTCGACTGATACGATCAGAAGAGATTTTGAACGCATAGGTGGACCAGCAATATATGGACTTTGATGGAAAAAGGAATGGCTTCTATTACTGTCGGCGATGGCACTAAACGGCGCAGCTTAGAAGCATTTTACCTTGCAGTTAGCCTAACCAGTAATGGTGAGAGCTCTTAGAAGAAGAAGAAATCTGGTGTCACTGAAAAATTTTTTCCTCAACTTTCATCTCAAAATAGAGATTGTTTATTAGAATATAAATAGAGGAGACTTTCGATAATGGCGAATGGCATTACTCAAATTACACTCATGGCAGCTCAATCTCGAAATAGTTTATACAAAAGTTTTTTAATGATCAGTTGTGATAAGAATAATTTAGATTGGAGTATGTTCGCATAATCCTATTAGCAAGGAATTCAATTCCATTATTACCTAAAAGAGAAACTGTAAAGGAAAAGAAAGCCATAGACAAAGCCGAGAAGAAATAAACAGTTGTATAAACCAATGATTATTCTAAGCATTAATCGAATAAACTTTTAAAAGTAAAAACATTCGGCAAAACGGTTGATTTGTTAATGATAGGGTGGGTAATAAAAGTAATAAAAACAACTATGGCTAGTGGTGTTTCACTTTAAATTCGAAACAAATCTGCATTTGACTCGTCGAGAAGAAATGTTCTGGAAGATTGAAATAAGCAAATAAAATGGCATAAAACTGGTGACTGGTTCTGATTAAGAAATTAAATAATGTAATTAAAAAGTTCTAAATGAAAATGCATAAAAAGCTGGATAGCATTCGACCCACTCAAGGAGGTTGTGATGAGAAAGCAAACATCTTACAACCAACCGAGCGAGCAGAGCGCCCTCAAGCTATGGTGAAACTATCAAAGCAGAACTTCGATTTGCTAGAGGGCAATATAGAAAGTATGAAGAAAAACACAGACAGTGGGCAATACAAAAGAAAAAAAGGATAAAAGATAAAGGATAAACCTTGCCACTGTCTTAGTTCGACTGTGGCTAAAAATAATAAATGTACCAGTTGTGCATATTTCTTATTATTTAAAAGAAAATAAGGAACTTGACTATGATAATGAATAACTGATGATACTGAAAGTAGAAATAAGTGATTTAATGCGATGTATAGGCCATGTATAGGCAAATATGCTGTTGTTGTTGCACTGAATGGATTTTTTAGTTTCTCGATGAAATTTTGCCATTTCATGCCTTGTTTCCGACGCGAATGAGCTATTTATTATTAAAAATTCGAAGTTATGAAGGCTACATATATTTCTGCTCCTAAGTGACTCGTTGGCAAAAACTTTTACTTTTACAGCCAATGGTGGCGACCATAACCAGAAATGGTTAGCGTTAACCAGTAAATCTTCAAAAATAAAGAATACGAAGAGAAAAAGAGCTGAAGATAAACATCTCACATCCTTCCCTTGGATTTTATCATCAACATGTTTCAAACAGTTTAATAAATAAGAACCAAGCTCCAAAATTCTATATTATCGAAGATATTAAAAAATACGCTAAAATCAAAAAAGAATTAATAGAACCAAAAGAGCAAATTTATGGCCAAACCTGCATACCTATGATCAAAATTATCAAAATTCTTCAAAATCCTAAATATCCCATATTTTCGAAAACAAAACTTGTAAAAAATTTCTGACGTTGATTTAGTCTTATAAAAATTAAAGAAACCAGCGAATTTTTTTATACAACGATAATGATAAGTTCCTGATTACTAAATATGTTCGACATCCCAGTTAAATGTATACCATTAATAGGTAATAGATAGACATATCATCATGGATTCGTCCATTATTGTTCGATAATTATTATGGACGACTTGAAATTAGCAGAAGTTAGAAATTTAAAAATTTGAGAATATCTTGCTCAGTGATATTTAGTTTAATGAAAGAATGTTAATAATTTCTTAAAGCCTCGACAATACGGCAGCTGTTCAACAGCTGTTCAGATCCTTCACTCAAAAACGAATAAACGTAGCGTAAAATGAAGAATGAAAAGTATAGCAGAAAGAGTTTCAGCAAGCAACAATTATAGTTTACAGTTGCTCTTCCAACATTTTTCTATTTATCACAAAATATTCTCATATTACCACACCAATCATTTCGTTCAAACGGCACAAAGTTTTATAAATTTGAGTCAGTGAGATAAAAACTGCAAATTTACTGAGGATCGCTTGATATCACTTTGCTGCTCGTCTTATATTATATTATTATAGTTCGAGCATTATTCAGACTCAATCTCATGGGTGCAAACCTTGTATTAAAAGTTAAATATTATGCTATATCCAGTAATAAAATTCTGCCAGCACAATCACTTACCTGTAAGTTATCATCTTTTTTTCCCATTTCATTCCCATTAAAGAAAAGCGTTTTCGATGCCGCCTCCGGCGATTCGTTCTACGATCACTCAGCCCACATCTTAAAGCATTCCCAAAGTTAAAATGAGAAATTCGACTATAAGAAAACTATAAGAAATTCAACCTTACTGCAATAGCTTCAAAAATTATTTTTGCATTTTTAGCCACTTTAATTATGCATTGGTTCAAACTTAACCTTTTCCGCGATAACAAATCTAATGTAGCTTGATCGACTCGGCCCGTAACAGGTATATTCCCATAATGCTGTAGTTCTCTAAGAGCCTCATCGACGATAGTTTGACTTATCATTGCTGAAGCACCGTGCGACTTGGCAAGATAACCGAAATCTTCCAAGTATTTTATCTGTAACACTTTTTCTCAATAGCAGGAAAACTATGAATCGAGTTGTCACATTTAAAAATAAAGCAGAAACAAAGTTGATGAACGTTATAATCGTTAAACTGTCCTAAATTATTATATAATGCTTGAACAATTTAAGTAAAACTGAAGTTGTAATGCAGAGACACTTAAAAATACATTAAACTGCTCACAATTTCGGCTGAATACGAAGCCATTATGATAATACGCATAGTAGAAAGACATATTAGTGTGAATAATGCGATCATGTTCTGCCATAAAATCTATAAATAATAAATTATTACAAAGACAGATTCTCTTCAGATGAATATCGGTCATCGCAAAGAATCTAGCAGAGCCGAAGGAAAAAAAATATAGTAATTAATACGATCATATGAAAACATCGTGATATGAATTATCAAATGAAAATGAGAATGGAGGTTGAATTTGAATATATAATGAAAAAGTAAATGTTGTATAAAAGGGAAACCTATATTTGAAAAGTCGGAGTGGTTCGTCTGAGCCTCGCCTTACTTCTATCTTCAAATGATTACCTAAGTGCCTCATTCTGATAGCCAGTACAGTAAGTCTGACGATGAACGGTGAAAGTCCCTATAAAAAAACAAAAGTGCAACATACCCAGTAATTATTAATGTTACTATCATAATTAATAATTATTAAAATTCGAAGCAAAACACAGAAAATAAAGCAAACTAAAGTAAGTAAAAAATATGCAAATTTCTTTTCCGATAATACTATTGAATTCGTCAGCACTTATAAACAATGAATCAAAGCTATCATAAAGCTGTTTTTTGACACAAATTTCTTTTCAATGCCGATGGCTTTCTATGTCTTTGCTGAGCCAATATACGATAATGGTGAGTATTAAAAAATGTCGTAGAAAAACCAAATGCAGATTTATAAAAATAAAAGCACTACCAGTGTTAAGAGAATTATGCCTAAAGCGAACACTGTAAATACTAAAAAAGAATTAATTGAATAATAAAAAAAAATAACGAAAATATTAAAAACCAGTGGAATAATTATTTGAAAAACGTATTTTCTGCAGAATATTCCTTTTAAATGAATTCGGCCGGAAAATGCAAAAAAATTATTTCTTTATAGTTGTGTAAAAAAATAGGCAAAAAACGATGAAAGACTGAAAGTATTTTACAATTTTACAATGAGGAAAACTATATATTCACCACTGATCTATGCATTTTTTAATTTGAATCTCTAATTTAAATTAATCTTATTAATCTTAACTTAAAAATATTAAAATATTAAAAAATATTAAAAAGTAGAAAAAAGTAATAATGGGAAAATATTTTTGATGTGAAAATACGATATGAAAACTGATAAATCTAATCAAGTTCTACAACATTATTCATTTCACCAGCAAATCACAAAATATACTTTTTTAAACTCTTTTCTTTTGTTCTAACAGCACACATTTTTTTTGGCTAGCTCCACTGCCTATTAGTACGAAATAATTTTTCCCTTAGAAACATGCGATTTAATATTGAATTTTAATGATAAGGTTAAGGGACTATAGTGAATTTGTGATGACTGGAGCTTAGACCAAGTAGTCTGCCCTTCTACCATCCCTATTACAAATTGCAAAAAATATTGTTTATAATACAAATTGGAGAAAATGAGGATAATCAGTCGATTCACGTTATTCATTCATTATCTCTACTTATTATCTTCTTCTTCTAACAGCTCTCACCATTACTGGTTAGAGTGGCTCCAACGGCTACAAGAGTAAGACGCTTCCAAGCGGCGCGATCTGATGCTATCATCGACAGTAATGGAAGCCATTCCTTTTTCCATCGTCTAAGTCCATATTGCTGGTCCACCTATACGTTCAAAATCTTTTCTCACCGTATCAGACCAGGTCTTGATTGGCCCACCTCGCTTTTGACGCCAACCATCACACGGTTTACCAAATAACAAAATATGTGTCAACTCATGTGGTGGACGATGGAGAATGTGGTCTGCGAATGTGGCGCTCTGTGATAACATTATTTATACAAGTGCTACTTGAAGGAAGGTGGATGCAATCTTGTGATATCTTATCCGCTCGACGAACCCGTAAAATGTACCTTAGACAAGAGTGGTCAAAGGCAGATAATTCTTAATATCCTCCACTCTCATTGACCATGTCTCACAGCCATATAGCAAGACCGAATCAATCATGGCTATATAGATGGCGGACTTTCGTGTTAATGATGATTTCACGACGGCTCCATAAATGTTTCGTCAACCCGGAAGAACGCATTTCTAGCTGCCGTGATCCGAGTTGTAATATCACCTTTTGCCTGTCCATTTGATATTAGAGTGGACACAATGTATTTGAAATCGGGCACTTCCTCAACCTGCAATGAATTTAAAAAAGAGGCACTTTTATCAGCTTAAGACGAAGGACGAAAAGACTTCGTTCTATTTACATTGATCCTGAGTTCGATTCTTTCTATAATTTCTGATTTATTTAGTATTCAATATTACTTGCATTTCCTTATAATTGTCAGAAAAAAGGACTACATCATCAGCGTATTCAAGATCTATAATAAGATGCTCTGGACTAATTCGGACACCTCTTGAGTGCCGACAAACAGTGGCCATTATCCAGTCTATCGCATATTGATTATTGTGAGGGTATTTCGAAGGAATCTGTTAGCTCCCCATATACAAAGATCTGCGCTCATAAAATGCCTTTATGAGTCGAATAATCATTTCTGGAATACCGTCACGTTCCATCGCCCTCGAAAGAGCCGCTCTATCAAATGAATCAAAGAGGTCGCAAAGTCGATGAAACACGTGACAGTGGGTTGCAAATATTTGAAGCGATGTTCCAACACCCTTTTTAACGTGAATATCTGGTCAGCACAACCGCGCCCAGGTCTGTCTACCAGCTTAATTAGGGCACATCCTGCTGTCCCGTACTTTCATAAGTCTGTTGAATAGCAGGAAAGCAAAAATTCTTGCTGAGACGTCTAGTAGGCTGATTCCTCGATAACTGTCGCAATATGTCCTATCATCTTTCTTGAGAATTGGGAGCAGAATTGCTTTGCTCCAATCATCTGGAAATATTTTTTTTTCCATACTAAAGAGTACATTTGTTGAAGGTGCGTTATGAAGGACAATAGACAGCATTTGAAAAGCTCAGCCTAAAGACCATCTTCTCCTGGAGTTTTATTGGCCTTAAGCTTATGGATAACTGAAATTATTTCTTTTTCTGTTGGAGGCTCGCAATTGCAAGCGTATGGTTCGGCGAACGTATCAGCTATATCAGAGGCAACAGATGGCGCTTCACGGTTACGTTTGGCCTCAAAGAATTTTTTCCATTTTATGAGACGATCCTTAATACTTTTGATCAGTTCGCCATTGCTGTATCTTACCACATCACTAATCATTCTCCGAGTCATAGTTGCTTTATGAAGAAGGCAGGAATTTCTTATTGTTGCCTAATAGTCCAATAACACTCCAAATCACTCCAATAGTGATTTCTGTCCCGTCTTGTTGCTTTCGTTGCAAATCTTTGAAGAACCCGGTAGTTAGGATCACCTGACATATATACTCTGACTGTTTTTTCAGATAATTGGATAGTTGCTTCCGATACCCAACTAGCGCACTTCCTACTAGTACGCCATAGAATGGAAATGGTTGATTTTCGGACACATTCCTTTAATTCTGACCAGTATTCATTTGCCGTTCCAGAAAAATCATTCATATTTGTATCATTGAGATGCTTCAATAATTCGGTTTGAAATGCGCTCACTGTTCCGAAATTTTTTAGCTTGAGATAGTTGAAGGATCTTGGATGCTGTTTTCTGCGAGTTGTCAATTTTATGAGGATCTTGGCTCGAATCATAACATAGATGTTTTCTATGATGCCGGAAGCAAGTATTAGTAACAGAAAGTTCATGCTCGTCGGCATAATGAAGAAGACGTTCCTCAATGGCACACCGGTCTCCAATACCATATTTGCCAATTGTTGAGGCCATCGCAGCTGCATTATGACCTACGCAAGCATTCCAGTTTCACCGACTATGACCATGTTATGTTTTGGTAGAGACTTTGTTCGCAGTTGAACTTCCACATAGAACTTATCTTTATCACAGCCGACAGAGTTGGAGCATAGACACTGATGACCAAGATATTGCAGAATATACCGTAGGGCATAGGCCATACGGTCCTTTACCGGTTTCCACTCAATCAAAGCGGAATGGGCCTTGTCAGACAATCGCTACGCCACTTCGTCCCGAGTTATTCGAAGTGATATAGTCAGTATCTCTGCTCTGAATCAGGATTAATAATTGCTCGAGACCCAAAGTAAGAAAGATGGACCTCCGACAAGCAAGCGATATCCACATGATATTTAGACAGGGTGTGGATAGTAATCGCTTGGCTTGCAATATCCGTAAGCCTTCTGACGTTCCACGCTGATACGGCTAATACCTCGCCACGCGTGCAGACAGCTGTTCCATTGATAGGTTTCGAGTTTCGAGCAATTACCCTGGCTTACAAGCACATTTTATTTATCAGCCTTAGGACCGCTTTAAACCATAAGCGTCGAGAGAAGTGGACGCCGTATCAAGTTTATCTGACCCTTTCACCATAGAGCCACTTAGGGATAGAGATACTGGTGGGTCCCCAGCAGCCATCTGGATTTTTGACATAATGACAGGTTTACTCCTACCAAAGACAAAAAAAAGTTAAATTTGAAGAAAATAATAAAATAAACAATGAAATTAAAAAAATATAAATATATACATATATATATATATATATATAACTATATGAAATATATATTATTTATACAATTTAATTGATTTGATTTTTAATTTATTTAATTCAATTGATTTAATTTTATTTTTAATCGTTTGGTAAAAAAAAATTAAAAGTTTGGGAAGAATTTAGCTGAATTGTGGTCAGAAAAAATGAAAAATAAATTCACAGAAATAAATAAAGAAAATTTTTTGAAACGACCGCTCAGCAAAAAAATTTTATATCCCTCTACTTATTATCATTGTTTCATGTATTAAAGGTCTTGGTTTTTCTTCTAAAACTTCTCAATGATGATAATATCAATTATGCGGCTGACATTAGAGGCTGCTTTAAATCAGATGAAATGTAGGTGTTGCCAATGAAGACAACAATTGGAGTAAGGTAAAAATTGGCTGGTAAAAAGTGCATTTCAAGATTTCACCACCCATATCACTAAAAAATTAATTTACTTATTGTTAGATATTTCCTAGAAATCAGATATTCATTATTCGTATTTTGGCGTACTTACTCACATTATTACCTTCCTAGTTTATCACCACAAAATATCACCATAATCCATGATAATCTGCACTCAAGTCGTTAGCACCAATCCATCATAAAGTCATTTTACTCATCTTATTTGCATCTTTTCAACTAAAAATACTCTTCTGTGTACTTTACTGATAAAATACTTCATAAAATTGCTCCTATGATTAGCGTAAGCATTTATAAGCAATTCCGATATCATTTTTCTTTTTTTGAGGATGTTTGCTAATGAGTTTTAACGTTATTTTAAAATATAAATCAACAATGACGGGCAATAAACTGTCAGCATTCGCCATTTGGATGGCTAGAATGAGACTCCATTGCCAGAAAGCTACTTGGGGGACAAAACCAAAGTATAAAGGTCTGCAATATAACTCAATATTCTATTTTTAAGACTCACTTCCTTGACAGGCTTACTTTCGTTGAGAAGAAGGAGACGAGCCAATTACGTTGGAACTTTATACAACCATTTGACCATAGAAAACAGAATAATTGTAAGAAGTGGATTAAAATGGACCATCGTGTCTGGATATAAACCAAATGTTAATTCAAGAAAATTTTAAACATCATCAGAGTATAAAGGCTAAATTGATAGCGGAGTTCCTTTATGAACAAAAAGATTTTCAGGAAATTGTTCCTTATCAAACATTTTTATTTATAGAAATCTAAAGTTGATCATCCTTCGTAAGACAAAGAAAATTATTGTCTATAAGTTATTGACTGAACACCTGAAAACTGATTCAGATTTTCTCTCTTTGAATATTATTACAAGATTTCAGAAATCGTTGATGGTTTGAATGGATGATATAACATCCATATTATTTAGCTCGATGGTTAAGATGGCTTTAATAAAATTTTTACATTTTCAAGATGCAAAAGATACATGACATATGTCGAAATAAATTTAGCAAAAGCAATATGATTTGTATGAAATATCATGCACGATTTTTACTCGTCTTACCACTATCTCAGGAGAGTTGTTAAAGGGGAAAGTAAAAGTACAAAAGCCATTCGCCATTTCTAGTTGGACTTTTTCTCGTCGGACTAGGAAAATTTTTTCTAAGGAGACAGAAAAATCTCCTTGAGATAGAAGTACAACGAGGATCGCATCACAGTCCAATTTTGAACGATAGATTCACTCCTGTTGAAGCAGAACCACAACAACACTTTCTAAGGCATTCTAAAGAGAAAGGTAACAAATTATAATTGCTTATTTATTTGTTAAATTAATTTATTCACTCATTATTGGCATTTTAGTATAAGAAAAGCTGAGAAAGATCGGTGATATATATCGGTGATATACAAATAAAATTAAAAATTACATTCCGACCAATCGCTAACAAGTACAACAGTGAGCGCAGAAAGCACATTCACCGCATGTAAAAGAGCTTTTTGCTAATCTAATTTTCATTTTATATATATATAGCAGACAAACCCTTTAGCACAGCCATTCATATCAAGTAGTGCATTCGAATTACCTATACTTTCGTGAAATCTGTTCGTAGATTTTTTAACTGCCAGTATAATTTTTGTGAACGAATTTAATGGTTCATTCGATTTTTTTTTCCAGCAGCATTCCCTACGATTTCTCGTTTGACTGGCTTTACGGACTACAAGAAGAAAACATTTAAAACATTTTGAGATAGAGGCGCATTTAGGTTTTCAGCACCACTCAGGCATTTCCCATGTGGACCTTTTGTCTTATTCATAGAGAAATCCTCAATTCTTAAAAATTGGAAAATGTTTGGTTAAAAAAATTCTCGTCGGTGATCGATAATCACAAGAAGCTGAAGTCAATCGTAAATTAAGGCTTAAGAGTTTCAAGAGTTTCGGCATTTACATTTTATCTAGACGGTCCGCCTGTGTCTCCAATCTCTAATTATTCTCTGGCGAAAATATCTCTTCGCGAATGGAGCCAGCTCAAATGGAAATGCCAGCCGTTAACTAGCATAAGTCTTATCGGAAGCTTTTGTAAGACAAAGTTTAGCAAACGGTTAATAATATTTATTTTCGAGGAAACATTATTTCACAACGCAAAACCTTCCAATAGCCACTGAATCGAAACAAATCGAATCTTTTTTCATCGATGAGCAATTATCAATAGACAATTTTGTGCCGAAATTATTGGTTTTTTTTTAAAAAAAGTAAAGAATTGCGAAATTTTCGATATTTAGAAATATTACGAAACTTGAATGGCGAAAATTTAAATAAATGGAAAAAATTTTGAAAAATTGAGAAAAATTTTCATTTTGAAAATTTTTTTCATATATGAATTGCTCCATTTAAAAAAAAAAAAGAATAAAAAAAGAGTAAAATTTTTTCGATAAAATCCAAAATAGGGGTCGAAGTTGAAATGAAAAAATTTTTCAGAAAAATTTCGAGGAAATTTGCATGAACATTATAGCGATGTAAAATTAATTAATTATTTGATGAATTACAAAAAATATACGAAAATGAATTTCAAAAGGTTTTAAAAGGAAATTTAAAGTTGAAAAATGTCGAAAAGCACCAAAATTTACTCAATCAATAAGTAAAAAAAATTTTTTTAGAAAGAAAAAGAAATTTGAACTTTACAAGAACAAAAAACAATAAGTGCAATGAGAGACAGCATTAATAACATTTTTCGCCAGAAACAAATTTTTTATGAAAGAAATTTTTTATGAAATTAACCAACCCATAAGTAATATTACAGTTTTTCCACATTTTTTTTTTGAGAGTCCTCACCATTACTGGTTACATTCGCTCCGCTGGTTTGTCACACTGGAGTAAATAACTATGCCCGGGAGACTCTTGGCGATAGAAATACAGCTGAATCGCCAGCGTCATCCGGATTTTTGGTTTACTCCAGCGTAGAATGAAATCTCAGTATCGGCGCTCCGAATTTGGCAACAACCCACTGAGCCATTCTATTCCAAAGTTTCCAGTTTTTTCATATGCTTAAAAGTACTCTTCATCACCCATCGCAGGAACTGAAGCGGGTATCTCGCTAAATGCAAAGCCTTACATGAGATGTGATCCGAATTGAGATAATCAGGACAGGTTCGGAATTTGGCCAAACGTCTTTTAGCTAGTGGTGCCAATGATGCCAACAAAATCGGAACTGGTGTATAATATTTGAAGATGGAGAAAAAGAGATAGAGATATACATATATAATACCTTCAATTTGTTGAGTAATTTGAAGACAAGCAATTTAATATTTTTGCAAGCGAGGTATATTTTATGAAGATACTAATACTTGAAAATTTTTTGTTATTTCCAAAAAAATATGCAAAATTTCTAGGCAACAGCAGTAAACCGCGACGTCAGTCATTAAAGCCGATCAGAATTATTTATTGGTTTTTTTTTAGATTTACCATCGCCATGAATCGGTCTCTGCCTAGCGTTTATAGAATTTTATAGAATTTGCTAGGTGATATTAACGACTGTAGGAATTTTTAAATAGATGCCAAAGTATCATTTATAAAACAAAATAAAATAAAACAGCAAAATAAACATGGCAAAATAGAAATCGGAAAATCTGATGTTTTATTATCTTGCTTGCAGTCGTCAATAAATCAATCCGACTAGTCAACGATTATTTCAAAGTGCTAGAGGAGATGTACCATCTAAAATTGATATATGAATATGAATATATGAATAGTTTTAAGTCCAAAGAGTCGTTAAATATTAGAGCTTTAAAAACTCTTGCACCAAGATATGCTCCAAGCATCATTCAAGTCCTTGATTACGAACATATAGTTTCCTTTACTGCTATATAAAATTAAAAAATACATTTAACTGATAACAGTTTGGAATTTAAAAAAAAAATGTTTTCAAAGATTTATTAAATTGGCGCAGCTTGAGGTTCAATTAATATTTCATTAATAGCAACATGTGGTTGTTGGCTTATCACAAATAAAACTGTCGAAGCAATATCCTTAGTGTCGAGAATTCGATGACCGGCCATTGAAAAATCGTATTTTGTGCGAGCCTGAAGTTATTTACTTTTTTTTAGCAGATTTAATATTAACCACAATAATAAAACATCTAAACCTGAACAATGCGCTTAATGAAGCAGTATCATTAAAACAGGTGAATGAATGGTTATTAGCGCAAAAATTGTACGATATAAGCCAATATGATTAAAAGTGAAAATTTGACCTCTTGGTCGATTGATCGACTTGCAAGTCGAGTCGCCACATCTCCAGGTTGGATATTAGTGATTCTTATGCCATATTCAAGGACTTCTTGACGTAGAGCCTGTGTCATACCTTCTATATAAAATTTCGATCCAGAATAGACAGCTAAACCAGCGAAACCCTGTGAATATAATAATTTAACAACTTTAACACTTAAACATATTTATTAATTCTCAGATTTTTCATCTCTTTTAATTGTGCATTTACCAAAAATGCTGAGAGTGGCCAGTGCTTCAGATTAACATAGATCCTGGGATGGAAGGTCATTAAGAAATCCGAGTGGTTCGACCCACTCCCACTTAACATTTCTTTTACCAAGTGACTTAGCAAAAATTCCCTATTAACAACGAGTGGAGCCAGCTTAACCAGTGACGAAAAAAAAACCTTTTTTCCAGAGTCAGAAGTTATATTAACAATATGCCCGGATCGAGAATTCATCATATGTGGAAGAACAGTTCCGATACAGTAGGTCGTCCCACGACAATTCACATCAATTTGCCTGTCCCATTCCTAAATATTTTTAGAATACTCAATACTATTCTAATAAAAAAAATAAATTTTTGATATCCGTTAAATAATTTTATAACTTAATTAATAAATAATTTTATAACTTTTAATAGTGCCTAATAATTTTTTACCTTTCATTTTTTTTTATTTTAATAAATCATCTAAAATTGATCGGAACGAAAATCGCTTGGGAAAAATTATTTAGTCAGCTCCATCTTATAAGCCGAGTGATTAATGGTTATTTCCTAGTTCATCTACTTCATCAGATTGCTCAGCTTGGAAATATCTTACTCTTGTAGCCAGTGGAATCAGCCTAACTAGTAGTAGTGAGAGCTGTTAGAAGAAGGCGAATTTGCCCTACTTGGCAAAATGTTTAAGTAATGAGTCTCAAGCAAAATATAGTTAGTGTTTACCATCTCTGGTTAACACTTCTGGGAGTTAATATGATTAGAAATTTTTGCTATAGGTTCATTTGGTCATCAGCATTTCTTGTACTTTTTAATGACAGATTCACTTCTGCTGTGATCAGCACTCTAACTGAATTTCCCAAAGACTCGTGTGGTTTCAAAGGATTTATGGAAGTCAATCCATAAATACGATAAAGTCGAGAAAATTTAGAGAGAAAGCATTTGAAATATAAACACCTCTTTTCCACCATTTTTCATTAGCTGATAATACATGCAACCTGCACAATTCACTAAAACATCGATGTTACCAAAGGTTTTCAGAGTACAATCGACCATATTCTCGACATCCGAAATTGATGTTATATCACATTTGGTGATTAAAATATTGGAAGCATGGCATCCCTTCGATTTCAATCTTAAATAAAATCCTTAATGGCTCTAACGAATTCATTTTAAAAGAATTAACTTTAGATCGAAATTTTTTACTTTTTTGCCAGTTCTTCCAACTTTTGAGTCTGCCTTGCAACTAAAACTACACGTAGTTGACCTTTTAGAGCAAGTTCTGTTGCAATTGCAGCTCCTATACCTTCGCTTGCACCAGTAATTATGCAAACTTTACCCTCCATATCTGTAATTTTATGAGAGCACAATTTCATCTAGCATATCAGAGTACGTAAATAAAGTAAATGAAGTAAATAGCTAGGTTCTCTCCATTGGATATGAACTCACATGGAGATAAAAATATAGATGAGTCCATCCAGATTTTTTAAGATGCGGGAGGCAGAGTTCAAAATCTGATTCAAATGTGGAAATGGCAAAAGAAATTGATCTTTTTACCATTCTATATATGATAAAAAATCTCACTCACCAAGGCTCAGCCCTGGAGTTTTGATAAGTTTTTTATCAACTAGAATTTCTAGCCAGTATCGAAACAAAGTCTCATTTATAATCGGATAAGTACAATTGATTTCTTTCAATTCGCGATCCGTATTTGTTCGTCGATAAATCGTCGAAGCAGCAAAATATGTTTCATCTCTAAAACAAAAATAAGCAATTTAATGTTGCTAAAAATAATAAACTATCGAAAATCACAGCTATAATCGCCATAACTATTTTATAAAAAAACTTAAATTTCCGAAGATTTCCGAAAAAATTTCCGAAAAAAAAAGCACATCTGAGTACATCTGAAAAATTAAAGATCTACCTTAGCCTAGTGTTAACTGCAAAATTATAATCGACTGCGCATTAATTTCTTTTTAATTTATAATTTTTTCTTCTCAATCAGTTTTTTAATTTTAAAGGTTCCAGCAATTGCTTAAGAATACCGGTCATCTTCGTTTTCATTTTCATTTCAATTCCACTTTTTATTTATCAATTATAAAGTATGAAAATAAAAAGAGAGTAATAAAGTTGGACTAACTGTATTTCTTTTGCATGTGCCTTTCCTAAGAATGCTCACCATTTCTGGTTAGACTCGTTCCATTTGACTCATTATCAGACAAATTTTCAACAATTCAGTAAATGAAATATAGATGAGTCACCTCACCTGGATTTTTGAGAGACAGGTTTACTCCTGCCTGGAGTGGAAGCTCAGCTTCTCCGACATTCCGAAATGGAAGTAACAACCTATTGAGCAATTGTAGTCTTTTTTAGATCTTTTCTCAAACAATTTTTTTCATTAAAATCGCAAATTCATAAATTTATAAATAATAAATCATTTAAGTGACTATTATTTGATGTCAAAATAAATCCACCATCGAATCAAATAGATCAAGCAAACGAATATGCAAATAATTGAAAAAATCCGGAATTTCGAAACTGCTGGCCGGGTTTAAAAAATCATTGTTTATTTGAAATCAATAAAGGAAAGGGAAAAAACTGCACATGAAGGCGTTAAACAATTGCATCATATTCAACAAAAAAAACCAACCTTATCATTCCATCAATAAGCTTTTTTAATTGCTGAGATTCAGGTGCCGGATCATCACTTACTCTGAAACTTAAAATACTTGATGACGAAATAAATGTAAATTAAAGCGGTGACAAGATGGTAAAATGTTACTATGCTTTGATCATGATAAGTTCAAGTATCATAGATTCTCTAATCTAATGGATGCAAACCTATATAAAAATAAGACTTGGATGATCTAACTATATATATATAGCATCAAATCCTCTTGAGGGAGGGACTTCGGCAGTATTAATGCAGTAAACCAAATCGAAAATGGTGAAAATATTCGTTTAGAAATAATAGAATTTTGTAAGCCCATGAAATTTTTCTTTAAGAGCCATCATTATTACTGGTCAGATTTGCTCCCTTGGCTTATTGCACTAGAATAATATGCCAGGAAGTCCCATGATGATAGAAGTGCACGTGAGTCACCAGCATCAACCGGATTTTTGCACAGGTGTTTACTCTTGATGGAAATAGAACCTCAGCATCGTTACTCTGAATTGAGCAAAGACTAATTGAGCCATTCCAATTTCCATTAAAAAATAAAATATTCTTTGTTAATTTATTCATAGGATAAAAAATTCTTTGTTAATTTATTTAAAAGTTTAAAAAAATATATAAACAATTGAATCCAGTTGTTAAATGAGACAATTTCGATAGCGATTCCAAATTTGCGCATCCACTCAATGACTTGGTTCCAACTTAATGCATTACTATTAATTAAGTGAAAAATTTTTCCGATTCCCGATTTAAATCTTTCAGTAGCCATTCTTGCAATAAAAGACGAGCTGAAGTCCACCGGTGTCATTTCCATCTATAAAATGAAAAAAAGCTTTAGGTAGTAAGTTTAGTCGGCGATAGCAAGATTAAAAGCTAAAAAACTTATGCTATTATCGCCAATAGAAAGGAAAATAAAAACGTTAAAATTTAATTTTTGCCACGAATAAAATTGTATGATAAACATGCTTTTAGCCTCATCATACATTTATTATAAAGTTTTGGACTTTTATTGTACTAAAATATGAATATCATTACCATCCAATCAATTTTTGGCGAAACTTTTAATCGAATCGTGCTGATTAGCATTAAATAGATAAAATCAAGACTGTTCCATTTTCCGGTTAGCATTGATGCAGCTTGATTTCCTTCAATTTTTTTATGTACGTTTCTTTTAGGATAATACAGGATAATGGAGAAATTTGGACTTAAGATACATATACATTCTTCTACATATATATTTTTAAAACATCCTTTCACCACACCAAGAAAGAGATAGTTTATTCTCAATCTCGAATCCTTTATCAAGGGAACAGAAGAGTTCTGTGCAGTATCTTAGATGTTTTTAGCATTTCACCCTTCTGGACAGAGCTTTGACGCTGTTTCTCGGAATCTGTTGAAGTCACTTTTCCAATTTGAGGGACAACCCATAGTGCTTCTAACACTATTGAGACCATTTTGGCCTTCATTTTCCATATTTTCTCTAGTTCCTTTTTCAGCCCCTAATATTTCACAAGCCTCTTACATCCTTCTTAGTTCCTGCCACTCCGTATTGCTATATCTATCACTAGAGCTAATTTCTGGTTCTCGCCTATAGTCGCAATATCTAATTCATTGGTTAATTAGTATTAGTATAATTGGTATATCTTAGTAATTCTTTAGTTAGTGCTTATCTGCTTGGAAAATCCCATAGGATATTAGCTTTCTCTACGATTTTCTGAGGAATTTTACATCTCATCTTAGGCCTAAGCCAAATACTAAATAGATATTCCTGTAGAAAATGTCAGCTCCATGGTTATACCTGTATGCTATTCTATCTCACATTCTATCACCATGCGTTGGGCAGTTTCTGAGGCTTTTCTGCGCAATCAGCACCTTCAGTCATGTCTAATGTAGCAGATCTCTCTGCCTGATTAATCTGGTGATGGATCTGTTCTTGTGCTGCTACGATTAATGCCTCAGTGCTGAATTTAAGTTCAGTCATATATATATGTCTTATCTTCTCAAGATTTAAAATTAATCATTAAAAGCTTAAAGTGGCAGTTAAATTTGAAATTCCACATTAAAAATGGTTTTCAAAAATGGTATTTTCAATATATGTTAGTTTCTGCAAAAAAATCAGATAATCTACCAAGTCGATAAATAATTGTAGGCAATCCTCTAGATTCAGCCCTCTGTACAAGCTTTTCAGCAACCCATTTTGTTTCCGCATACCCACCGCATAATCTATCATCAATATCACAACTGTTACTGTCAATATCCTCATCAGCGTAATCCAAATCTTCCGGAATTACGGCATCGGTACTAAAAAATTTTGTATTGACATACAGCAGTAATACTCAGACAAACTTCTAAATCAGAAAATTTTCTGGATCTATAGTAAAACACCATTACCTCAGATAATGTAGGATTTTAATTTTATTTCTGTGGCAAAAGTCGAGAAGATTTCTAGTTCCAAGTACATTAACACCTTGTAGAGCCTAAAAAATGTGTGAATCGAATATATCGTCAAGGCGAGATTTTTTTTGATATTTTTTTTTGATATTTTTTGATATTTCGAGATTTTGATTAACTTCATTAATAAACAAATTTCTCGATTTTAATAGAAAAAATAAATAAATGTATCCAAAATTGCATGGTACTGAAAATGTATAGAATCATGAATATAAGTTGACATGAAGGTAATTTTTTAAAATCTCATCTATCAAATATTTAAAAGCATCGATCGAAGAGTAAAATAAGCGTGATAATTGGAGTCAAATGTATTAAGAACATAATTGAAAATTAGGCGTGTATACCAAGCTTTGGTGGTGCGCTAAGGAGTAATTTCTATGAAATAATTGGTTGAGGCAAAATAATTGAGAGAGAGAAAGGTGTTTATGAGGTATTAAGAAAATAATGAAATGATGAGCAAAAAAAAGCAGAAAACGGAACTGGAGGACATATCGAAAAGTGATGGCATATTTGAAACAGGCAGTATGTTTTTATTGCATGTGAACACCGATCTGTAATATAGCAGAGATGACGGTATGAAAGCGATGTAAATGTTCAATAATAAAAAGACGCAACGATGTTTAAGAGGATTTTGGGGACAAGGCGATTTGGAGTATAAGGTAAGAAGGATTCGCGATATACGTAGACACGAATGCATGCATAAGCACGGATAATCAGTAAAGTTAGCGTTGTAATGAGGGTGCCATTTAATGCCTTTCAATTCTTAATGTTCACTAGCCAAAAACTTTGTGGTAATTCACATATGACTAATGGCATACTTTAAATACGGTATTAGATCTTACTTCATATGGATATATAAGATTAACATATGCAGCCGCATGTATCACGGTATCAACATCATGTGAAAGGAAAGTATAATCCTCTTCCGACAAACCAAGACGAAGAAGTACAACATCTCCAGCGAAAATTTTTACACGTTCACGTATTTTTCCACGTAATGTATCTGTTAGCATACCTCAAATGGAAAATTTGCTAAAAAACCAACCAAATAAGGCGGCAAGCGCCATGTACTTATATTAATAACAACAGGTACAGTAACAAATAATAAAAATTAGTGATAAAAAAAGGAATATATGACAAAAACTAATGTAAAGAGGAAATAAAGAGGAGTTATGAAATAGCACAGTTCGAATGAATATTACTTATGCATAATCGAATGGTAAAAATCAAGATTTCAAACTTGTGCATGATGTGAACTTTTTAAATAATATCATAAATGATATTGATTAATCTTTGTTTAAAAATAGCTAAAAATGACGCTAAAGCTATGTCATTCGTGATTTATTCCAGTAATTAATAGTACGAATAAAGAAATTATGAGTCCTTAGTTTGGTTTTGCATAAATTGTAATTAAAACCTTGCAAGATTATTTGAATTTAAAAATTTAATTAATACCAATTCTTTCAATACTATTTTCCAATCGCAATTCCACATTTTCTGCATTATTCTGCCTAATAAGACAGATAATTCGCACCTAATAAAAGGCAAATGATCAAGATAATAAAATATCATGGTGCAATGAAAAAATTTTTCACCGTTTTTTGTATATCTACAAAATTTTTTGTATTTAGCATAGAACTCTTTTCATTAATTTCTTTCACCTTCTTTTACCACCATTTCTAGTTCGGCTATTTTTATCAACTAATCTATGAGAGTGAGATCTTTTTGCCGAGACACTTGACCATAAGACTTAAAACAATCACTGTATATTCACTAAACAAATGAATTGGAGGTGATTCAAACTATTATATTGGGTTCGGTTAATGCTCCTGGAAGCAGCGAATCTATTATCAAAAATCCGGGTATGCTGGCAAATCACCTGTGCTTTCAGGAATATTTTATTATATAATCTATTGTTGGCGTTAACCTGAGAATTTTTCAATAAGTCGATGAGTATGTGTGATCCAATAAAACCTGTCACGCCCGTAAGCAATATTAATCCATTGTAATAGCGATTTGTCCAACCTACAGATCGCCAAAATGCTCTTAGATGTAAATCCATTCTGAAGTCAATAAAGCATTAACTTTTGAATTATAATTTTCATAGCTACCACCACCAAATTTTGCATTTTTTTATGAATTTAATTTCTTTCAATTATTTTTCAGGTACGCAGTATTCCCAAGTACAAAAGGAATACAAAAGAATAATTGGTTATCTTTTTCCAACTTACTGCACAAGCTTTAACTATAATAATAACTATAATACAGTTATATGCTTATTTAATCCTGACGAATCAGCCCAATCTGTTCAACCACCAATCGGTGATAGAAAAGTTTTGTGTATAGGTAGTGTTTGAACGAAGGTGAATGCGATCTTGTGAGATTTTATCCACTCGACGGACCCGTAAAATATGCTTTAGACAAGAGTGGTCAAAGATAACTTCTTAATATCTTCCACTCTCAATGGCCATGTATCAGAGCCATATAGCAAAATCGGAAAAATCAGGTTATACAGACTTTTTTAATGGTGATTTCACTACGGCTCCACAATTTCACCAACTCAAAGAACGCATTTCTAGCTGCCGTGATCCAGGTTGTAATATCGCCTTTTGCCTGGCCATTTGGTTTTAGAGTGGACCCAAGATATTTAAAATAGTGCACTTCCTCAATCGACAATGAATTTATAAAAAGAGGCAGTAACCACCTGGATTTTTGACATGACAGGTTTACTCCTGTCAAAGGCAAAAATAATTATTTTGCAATATTGTTTTAAATTTTATATATGTATATCAATTCTTATTTAAATTTAGAGAAAAACTTAAAAAAAAGCTTAGCTCATAGTTTATAGAAATGCTAGAAATATTCCGAAAAAAATAGCAGCGGAATAGAAATACAACCGCTCAAATAATTGAATAAAATTTGCATTAAGAACATTACATTTGGTATTTGAAATCATGAATCTCGACTGCCTTAGCAAGATTTCTTTTTTGTCCACGATGCTTCAGTTCGCTGTCATCGATGCAACGAGCCATCGCTGAGACAGTTGGCATTGCAAATAGATCATTCATCGCAAATTCAACTCCAAATTCTCGTTGAATTTTTCCCAACAATCGAGATGCCATCAACGAATGCCTAAGAAATCATTAAATTTTATTACTAAATTACGGAGGCTTTTTATTTAGAAACTTTTTTTTGCATAGAAAATCCTTTTCTGCTGACTTTATAACACTTTTAAAAATATTATTTTATTTGAAAAATGAAAAATGTAGAAACGTTTTAACAACTGGAAAGCAAATCAAAATTAACCCGCCAAGATCAAAGAAGCTTTCCTGTATGTCAATGTCAGATCGTGACAAAATTTCGGCCCACAGTTTTGCCAAACGAATTTCAGTTGGCGTCTGTGGTAATGAATCGGCTTCAATGACGTCTGCTTCTGGGTTAATTGGTGGAAGACCTTTCTTATCGACTTTCGACGATGATGGTAGGACAGGAATTCTGAAAATTTCTTAATTATTAATAGGAATTGAAAAAATATTGCCGAAATGAGCAGCTCTTGCATTACACATGTCAGAATATTTTCGTATTAGATGGTTCCATCCTGTTCTCAAAATATGAAAAGATACGAATCATAGTAAGAAACCTATCATTAAAAACGAGTGATGCTGGCGACTCATCCGCACCTGCAGTCAAATGATTTCTCGGTAAAAATTTCTAACCGAGCTAAAGACTAAAGCAGCGAGCTTAACCGCAAATAATGTCACTTTTTTTAGCAACAAATATTATTGCTGATCAAACATATTTAAAATCCTCTATTTTTTCATACGAAGAAAAAAAGTTGAAAAAATGGAAATAATTGCCACTTTAAATGAAATTATAAAAAATATTTTCAATTTTACTTGTCTAGAAATACGAAAAAGCTCGGTATCATATAAAAAGGTAAGCGCTGTTTCAAATCGGCACGAATTTTCTTTCTGGATACCGTTTCTTTCAAAACAACATAAGCAGCCAGTTTTTTATCATCGCCTTCAGCACCAATACTAATCACAGCACAAGAGGCAATATAAGATAATTCGTTCAAATTGGATTCAATTGCCTAAAATTCTTTTTTGAGTCATTGGTATCAAAGATATCAAAGACAATATTAAGATGACAGGCTTTACCAAATAACCTTTATTTCAACGCTGTATCCTCTTATCTTAACAAGTGAATCGCATCGACCACAAATTTCTAGACCGGAATTCGGTAGCAGATATCCCCAGTCACCAGTTCGATACATCCTCTCCCCCAATTCAGGCTGAAACTGTTCGGGAACAGTCATAAATCTTATCCGATCCAATTCTGGTCGATTAACATATCCAATCGCTAAAGTTGGCCCAGCAACAAAAATCTAAAATATATATAAAAAAATATAAAGTATATTCTAAAAAAAAATTAACATCATATTTAATACAGTTTAATTTATTTTTTAGATGTTTCGCCACCATAATACAAAATCAAAAAATTTTGATTCTTGGGTCAAAGTGAAAATAAAAATTAATAAACCTCGCCATTAATACCATTTGGAACCATTTCAAGATTCCCATTAAAGACAGCAACTTTGACACCAGGAATCAGAGTACCAACGGGCACATATTTTCGTTCCTCTAACGCAACTGTGTAATTTGTCAAATCTGCGTAAGAAACATCGTGACATTCTGATACGCTGTATAAATTTAAAATCTAAAATAATTTAAAAATAATAATTTTAACTGAAAGCTTTTTGAAATATAAATTGTTTCAATAAAGAAAACAAAAAAACCCATATTTTTTACAAAATTATTCCGTACATATCGCCTAATAGATTCATTTACCAGAGTTATATAATCTAATTCTAACTTTTAGTACAGCCTGGAAGTGTACTGCTGAGACTATCAGTTCCTTTGAAGGCAATCAAATTGGGATAATAGCCGACTTCTATCCTCAAGTGATATTTTCTGGGAAGAGCTTCTTTCTAATAGCTAGTGGAGCGAGCTTAATCCAAATAGTAGAGTTATAGAAAAAAATAACAGAAATATTTAAATAAATCATCACGGCATCACGGTCACAAATCTCAGACGAGATATTTCAATATTCTGGCTAAAGAAATTATTTACTTGCAAGTTTAATTTCATTTAATTTAATTTTATTTTACTTGTACGTTACGGAGAAGTTTCTTGATCCGGTCAAGTAATTTCATGGTTACCACTTCACCACAAAGAATTATCGTTCTAAAGTATTCTTTTATTCTTTGCAAATAATGGGAAATAAATGATTTCAAAGAAGATTGATTATTATTGTATTCACCTGAAGCTGCGAAAACTTTTTTTGACGAAATGATCTGATTGAGTGTCAAGAATTGTCTCTAATAGCGATGGAGTAAATAACATACGAGTTATGAGTTTTTCTGATAAGTATTCGCACAGACTCTGTGGATCATATATAACGCTATCAGGAATTATATACATTGGAATACCTTAAAAACCCAAAATTAGAAATTCATTTCACTTAAAAACATTTACATTTAAAAACCGATATGCCAACAGTTACATGGAGAATAGTTGCCTAAAAATCGTAAATCGCATATTTTTTCGTGTTTTCAATTAACACGACCAACTTAAAGCTTTTCATTTCCCTTGCAATCTACTGGGTATTCACTGGAATAATTCAAGTTTGTGGAATTCTAATATTCAATAATCGGAAATCTTGACTTATGATTCTGATTATGTATTCGAAAAAATCGAGATTTTGGAGCCTAAAAGACTATGCTATGCTTTATATAAATTTAAATAGGATCTAATAACGGCAAATTTATGTTAATAAAAAGCAATCTCCTGGTATTCCAACCTTTAAGTATAGGCCTAAACATTTCCCAAACAAAGAACACGTTACAAGCCTCTCGTTCATCATCTCCATAAGGATAAGTTGAGAAACGGAATTGGTACGATACGACAGCACCACGATGAGGACAAATTATACCTGAAAAAAATGGTGCATCTTCGAGTTACCCTCTTCGAATAGCACTCACTATTTTGGCTTTGGCTAGCTACTAGAAATAAAATATGTTCAAATCTCAAAGCAATACGAGGAAAGGGATGCCAAAAATATATTAGCATAGATAAATTGCTAAATTGCTAAATAAGATTTTTTATTCTAAAATTAAAATTAAAAGCGGAAATTTATACCACATTACCTTTCGGTTTACCCGTTGTTCCTGAACTATAAACAATGTATGCACGATCATGCGGCTCGACTTTTGGCAGTTGAATGTTTTCATATGACGAATTAATCGGAGTGAAAGTATAAATCGGTATTCCCTCTGATTTAATTTTTCTTATCATTAATCTGATTTATATTAAATTTGTCTTCTTCTTTCTTGTTTTATTTCATAAATTTTTTTTTCGAAGAGTGCTTACTTTTTATTCTTATTCTTTATTTCTTTTTATTCTCGCCATGTTTCCCGGAATGGACAAATTTAGCCAAGGAGAAACTTGACGATAAAAGAAGCGGTCGCCAGCATTTTAAAATATAGATTTGCCCCTGCCGGGAATATAAAATATAACATCATTACTTTGAAACGAGAACAACAATCCAATGAGCCATTTCATTCTTCGATTTTAATGAATATAAGCAACTCAGTTGCTTCAGTTGCTTTTTTAATGGTTTTATCGGTACATTTCAATAAAGACTATATTTAAGCAAAGTCGACTGTAACAGAGCAATGAAAATGAAAAAACCTGGAAGATTTTTGAGGTATTTTTCCGTAGTACAAACTACAGCTGGTGATACTTCCTTTAAAATATCCCTCAACAAGCTTTCTGGATAAGATACGTCAATTGGAATATACGCACAACCTAAATATAGAAAAATTGCTTGTTTTTCTCGAGCTTTTTTCCATTTAGAGTTTCCTTGATTCAGGATAGCGAAAGGTCAAGCACAACGTTCTAACATGAGAATATGAGAAAAAAGAAACATGCCTGCTTTAAGCGCTGCAACATATGCTAACACATAATTAGCGCATTTATCCATATAAATCGCAATTCCATTTCCTTTCTTAGCGTGGAATTTTTGGACGAAATATTTCGCGATTTGTTCAGATAAGGAATCCAATTCTTTTAGACTCAGTTCGCGTTCACTATCGCAAACAACAATATTATCGCGGTGCTTTCCGTTCGCTGCTTCACGAAAAAGGTCAACAAGCGTCGACATCATTAGATGACTTGTAATATTCACCTTTCTTGTTCTAGAAAATTTTCGTTTTTTCTTCATTGTACGATGAAATCAAATGCTGATAATCTTCTTTTTCTTAATAATTCACAAAAAATTGAAAAAAGGCAAAAAATCAAAATCGGTGGATTTTCCATTAACGTGGCAAAACGAGTGCCATCGAGGAATATAAAGAAATTATCCGACTTTTTTTATAATTTTTATTGCCTCATATTTTTCATCCCTCATAAATTAATTATTTTTAGTCATAAAAATTGAAATTACAATAGAGCAAATTGAATACCAAATATCAAATTATCAAATTTAATACAGCAAAATGAGATCGCTTAAAACACCATGTTAAGCGCCCTAATTTTTCCTTTGCCTCTCCAGCAGCAAATGTATAAATAAAAAAAATTCAGGCAGCGTTGAAGGCCCCTTTCTCTCCAGGAGCGATTCTCTGATAAAATCATTTCATCCAACTGATAATGAATGGCCAGAAATGGCTTTGGCCTAATTACTTGCTAATATTACTACTTAAATATTAATGACATTGTGTACAATGGAAAAAACTCTCGAATTTTACTTTTTTAACCTTTTAATTTTGAAGATTTGTAACCGAATTACCGATTAAAGTGCTTTTTTACGAGAATAGTATTGTCGAGTATTTTGAGTACACTTCAAGTTTCACAAGTAATCAGTCTCATTTAACTGTTGAACAGTCGTTTTTTCGCTAATAATGCCTCATTTGGACCAGTTTCATTTCATTTTTACATTTAAAAAAAAAAATTTGTTTGGCTAAAACACTGGTATAATTTAAGCAAAAATGCGAACTGGCTTTATGGTTTTATTCCCAATCCTCCACGAAAGGAAGGAAACGTTGCCATTAAAAGTGGGATCCGAGTGATGGATAAAAATGGATAAATGGAAAATGGATAAAATGGAGACTCACTTTCTATCCTCAAGCGGCAAGAATTTAAACTCGAAGCGAAGGTTGAAGGTTGATAATTAAAATCAGATCAGTGGCATATATGCAAAATATAACACAAATTAATAATTTATATTTGTTTTACACAAAATTATAAATCAACATTCTACGAAAATTGCAAGTATTGCCATCCATACATAGTGTATCATTTCATCTATTTTTAATTAATACGAATAAAATCAAAATATTTTAATGTGGCTTCAAGAATTATGATGTTAAATAATCGGATTCAACGCAATCATATTGTGTGTTTCGTAAAACTATGGTTGTATTACTCTGGTGATTATGCAGTAATACAATAATAGAAAGAGAAGATAGGATTAAAGAAATCGGTTTTGTAAATAAAAGGGGAAAATGGATAAAAAAGTGGAGTTGAAAAAATTCGATAAGGATGGATTCTATCACCTTTTTCAAAAAAATTGAAAAATCTGAAAAAATAATCTCGGTTTACAAGAATTTTCATGTGAATTCGTTATCTTATACAGAAATAAATTAATTAAACTTAACGAAATTTATTAAAATCAACATCAATATAATTAAATTTGTGGATTTCTATGAAAGATTTATGCGCGAAACGGTGGCAGATGGATAACCGAGTGGGATAGTGGTTGAGATTATCGTGTTGAAAGGTTTGATTCCTATTTCCAATAGCTCTTAACTAAAATATCGCAGTGGGGAACGCAGAGACTTTAATTATTAAAAATAATTATTTGTTCAATTTCAAGTGCACAGTTTTTGATAATGCTGATAACGATTCGGATTTATTTGTAAAAGTCAGTTTTAATTTAATTTATTATAAAGAAAAAAACTTGCGGTTTCTAAAAATAAAAAAATTAATATAAAAATCCGCACTAGTTGGCTTAAAAATGAATAAGAATTATTGCATAAGTGCGTTTGGAATAAAAATAAAAGGAACAGGAATAATGAAAACTGTCAAGTAAATTTTAAATAGTCTTATATAATACTTATATTTCTATTAAATTACTTCAAAGTTCGTCGATTTTCAAGAAATTACCTAATGACTCGCCTATTTTCACTAAAATATTCAAACGAAGAGAAAAAAAGCGATGTTAATCAAAAACAAAAACAAAAGTTAAGTAAAGATCAGGTTTTGTCATGAAATTTGATCATTTGAATTGAACCAACTTCATTTTTTCAAAGCACTCATCATTTCTGGTGTGGTTGGTTCCACTTATTATTTGGATGATATTCTTCGACATAGAGTCATTAGGGATGGAAGTAAAAAATTGTTCCGCAGTACCACCCGGATTTCAATTTTAATTAACTATCAAAAAGTGACATCCTAAGCCAGCTTGACTTTAGCCTTCCTTCACACTTTAATCGGAACACTATTTCATAAATTATGAAAATGGAAGTAGCAATTCGAAGGCAAACGCAGCCAATATGTGCAAATATTAATTACTAACTACATGAATTTAAATAGTAATTTTTAAATAAAAATGGTAAGACAAGTAAAAAAGATAAGATAAGAGGCAAAAAAATGAAATATTGATGATAAATCGTTGCATCATTTATATAAGAGAACTGGTTCTTGAAAGGTGTAAAACTTAGGTAAGTAATGTCATTGAACTTTCTTATTATTCAATGAGCGCTAGTCATTTACTAACCCATTAAATAAGAATTCCAGAAAATATTTTTATCTTATTGCAAAGCGGCCTTTTTCATCCATCGATCCCCTTAATAAAAATAAAAAAAAAATAATAAAAAAAAAAAATATTTTTCCCAGTCCTCTTTAGAATTTGGTTTATTCTCCAATATATATATCCAGTATATGGCTTAGATTTTTTCAAGGCCATATGAGATTTCACAAAAAATCGTGCAGAAGCGAAGATCCTGTGGGGCTTTTCCATCTAAATAGATAAGCAAGTACCAACCGATCAATTAGATATCGTGGTATTAGAACCAGAAATCAATTCTAGTAATAAATACAGTTCAATATTAAGTGGTGGGAACATTAGGAAGAAAAAATATAAAAACTTTAGAAATACGAGGAGCTGAAAGAGGAACTAGAGAAGATATGGAAAAGCCAAAGTAGTAATCAGTGATGATGGGAACGCTAAGAACTATGACATAAACTGGGAAATAACTCTAATTAATTCCACGAGCGATCTTTGCCCAGAAGAGCACAAGGATGAGATGCAAAATCCTCAAACCCCATGCCTTTGGTAGAGGACTCGAGATTGAGTATGTTCCTTACCAGGTGAAAAAGGGAAATATACAAATAATAAAAATTTTTTTTTCACGTCAATTTTAAAAATTAACAGAAATTATTAAAAAAAATTGAGCCTTCAAAAAATTATTTTTCTTATTATGGATTACCTCAGAATAGCAGATAATTTGTATTCCCAGTCGGTTTATTTTATCGTAGGTATTTTTCTATGCTACAAAAAATTAAATTAAATTAAAGAAGTTTCTAGGAAGTTTCTAGTTAAAGTGATTATTTTTATTTTTTAAAATTTATGGAATTTTAAAAGAAGTGGAATAAATGAAGCGAAACGAGTTCGTCGACCATCAATCGATCCTTCGAGTTCCACCGTCCCTTTCCGTAATTCCCAGAGAGTCTTTATCGACCCTATTGAGGACTATTATGTTCAAACGATGGCTCACGTTAGTTTTCTATCTGCAATTGCATTGTATGGATGAGTTCTGCTACTACGCACGAATTCGACACAGTCATCGGAATCGGGTAAATGTGTCTTAATAATATCCGTTTGACCAAACAGAAATAAAAAAGATTAGCCTAAAATTCATGAATCTTATTTCCGCATTATTTCTATTATGTATTCAAAACCATGGCTTAGAGCAGCAGCTAGTATGTTTTAGAAAATCGAAGGTTTTATCAGATTAAGAGGATTCATGACACAAACAAAAGGGTATAAATAAATAAGCGTTCTTTTATATTAATACCTCTGCGCATAAGCATGTAACACAGCCAGTCATCTGCTGTTACTTCATATACATTTAAAGCACCACAATTAATTTCCTGAGAAAATCAGGCGTTGAACCAAGACATATACATAGACATAAACATATATGCATCCATACTGTTGGATTACTCAGCTTCATTAAGCAGTCCAAATTTAGAGCAAAATAGGACCACTACTTGAAGACGCACTTAATACTTAAAGAAATGGTTCACGATTCCCTGCAGTGAACTAGGTCTTTAAAAAATCTTTGATCCATAAGATGTTTTATTTGTGTGGTTATAAATTTTGGTTTTATTATATTAGGAATTAAATGTGAGACTTTATTACCATCCATTATTTTATAATAATATGAAAATGCTTCCAGAATCAGTGATGTCTCGAGAACCTAAACAAACCCTGAGAGACTTTACCCTCAAGGGTAAAAATTAGAAATTAGGATGTAAAATTGATCCTTTAAAACCTTTTGTCATTTCCCTCATTTTTCCGATTACAAACTTGTGTATTCATCTCTTATTTATTTACAAAAGAAAGGGTTAATTATGTTTTCTTTTATTACCAAAAAACAATGAAAATTCAGCAGATGAATTAAAAAATTAAAAGACATCCAAAAGACATCAAAGTCCAATGAAAAACCATTCTATTTGATTGAAAACTATAAAAAAACTATGATGGTTTCGTAATACATATCCGCGAAAGTAAATGTAAATCAGCCAAATGTGCGACCATTGTAAGCGAATGTCGATGCATCGACATCGATGAATTCTACATAAATTCTAAAAAACTGGCGATTAAAGCTTTTTATTATGGGTATGAACAAATAATCAAATTTCTTATATACAAAACGTTTGTGATCATGAAATATATTCAAAAACAATTTTTAGTACCTTGAAAGCATTATCCGCACTTCATCAAATAAAAAAACCATCCAACTTACCTCAAAACAACAAGATCTCTAATTTCACTTAAATTTTTCACTTATTAATCTTTTTTATTTAAAATATAAAATTTAAAATATAAAAAGGTCTCGTACTACCGCTTAAACAACTGGGAAAATTTGAAAAAGAAAACAAACCGGTCCTTTCTAATGCCAAGTTTATCGTTGAGCTGTTTAAAAAGTTTTTCAGCATGTGAATTATTTACTCGTCCACCAACACATCCAATCGATTTCAAAACACAAACTGCACATGGCTCAGCACTTCCAGCAAACGTCATATTCTGACCGCTAGCAATCTGCACCGCAACATACTAAAATAAAACATCTTTAAACTGTTATCTAATCACATCTTTTAAGTTAACCACCTACTTGATCAAAATTTTTTAAACATTAAAATCACTATCGCTAATTCAATAGATAAATCCAAAATATAATCATAAATAATATACGCATACAATAATAAGCTATAGTTAACAATGAATGGTAAACTATAAAAACAATAATTAATGACAAATAAACAATAAACTAGGGTGATGCTGAGGATTTTCCTATATTTCTAACCCCAGAGGAATCTCTACCAAATCTCAGGAGTCAGAATACAACCCAAAAACCTGAAACGAGCTGTTATAAATAATAACTAGCCACTAAAAAATAACAAACAATAAAAAATTATAAAAAAATTATAAAAAATTATAATTATAATTATAATTATAGTTTTTTAAATTATAATTATAAAAATTATAAAAAAAAATTAAAAAACTACATTACATTATGATTTTTTTAACAACCCTCATCGCTATTGGTCAAATTCGCTTCGCTGGCTTGTCGCGCTAGACAAATATGCCAGGAAGTCCCTTGGCGAAACACTACCTGAATTTATAGACGGATCCCTGCAGAGAGTAGAACCTTAGCACCGACTCAGCTCTGAATTGAGCGACAACTCCTTTTACTATTTCCAAACCAATAAATGAGTGTCACAGTTTTCACGCTTTCACGTAAAAAAAAATTCTATCTAATTCTGTCGGACCGCCGTGAAATTGGCTTCAAAACGAAAGTCATATCTCTTTAATCTCTTTAATGATCCTATTATATGGTTGCTAGCGAGTAGAAGGTAACAAAATTACCCTACCTCTAATCCCTTCTGTTTAAAGGACATTTATGTGCAGGGATATGAAGGATATTTATCTCTGATTACTCATATCTAAAAGGATCATTAAGTGCTCGCCAGGCGGAAAAGGTCTAACGTGACATTTCACATTTTTTCAGACATCACTACATATAAATGATGTGACAGAGTTTCATTTATACTGGTAAGATTATATCATTCGCTGCCCATCGCAGGAAGTGACGTATACCTCGCTTCTCGCTAAGTTATGTGGTGATGAATGGCGTCCTAGGAGGACCAAGGAGGACCAAGCGTGACCTGGGATCAGGAAGGATGAAAATATAGACGGCCGGTGGAAAAAGAACGGCTTGTTGTTTTCAAGAATAGCATCGGATGAAGCGATTTTGAAAATTTCATCTTTGCAGCCAACCACTCAAAGGAAAAATGATGCGTATTTTTGAGGGATTGAAAATACCAATTTATAAATACTAAAATATAGGCTTTTTTAATTTAACAAAAAGTGGAATTTAAAGAAAACTCGAAAAAAATGGAGCGAAAACGAACATTTTCTGGTTTTCCGAGGGTATTTGCGACTAACGCCGATGCTTCTTTCGCGAAATTTGCTGGAATTTTATCAGCTGGAAGATTCGTATTAATCTGATAAAAAGGCATTCCCTTCTCTTCTGAAATTACCTAAAATTGGCGCAGTAATCGAATCGAAAGATAAGTACCAACGTATTTTTCTTATCGACATGAAAAAATAAACTAAAACCGGTAAATCGCAAAAAACAATGATAAGCTTATTCGAAAAGAATGCAAAATATTTTTATGCAAAATCAAATTCAGATGGTCAACTGAGCACGAAAATTTGGATTTTCTTCAATTTCTTACTTAATTTTGCATAATCTAAATGCGCGATCAATTGTCACACCACAAATACACAAAATAAAACCACGGCAACCCGCAACCAAAACCACACAACCACCTCCAAATGTAACCGTTTAACCAACTATAAGTCAGCAAAGTAGAAATGCCTAAGCGTAAACAGAATCAATAATCGAAAAAAAGAGGGAACCAAAGTATAAACTACAAAATGAAGATCAAAGTCTTTGAAGAATTGACTTTAAGGGTTGACATTTGACCTTTGCAATGACCTTCCCGATGACCTTCCAATGAATTTTTATTTTAAAATTTTGTCAAACAAAGAAGCATAATAAAAAAGCACATTGTTTATAAAAACAAATGATTTGTAAAATTAAAGGAGAGGTTTGTTTATCAAAAATTAGTTACATCATTTTGGTCAGTTGCGCGTGGGCACCATAAGGACAGTGGAGATCTGTGGAGGTCAAGGCGATTTGGCCTACATCCATAGGTTCTTTAAAGCCGGCTGCAAAGGAGCGTACGATTCGTGCCATGCCATGTAAAGCAATCAATGGTTCGTTTTTTTTCAATCATCAATATTTCTGGTTCAGTTTCCACCATCACAATTACTTTTATCTTTAACATTTGCAAGAAGCGCAGCATTCACAAACTATTGTTATCGAGATTTTTGACCCTTTGAGGTCACGGCAAGTGCAGTCGTTAAATTCTGCCAAGAACACTCGTAATAAATTTAAAGGATTTCGCCTGCTCCACTCACTAATAGTTTTTGATCCTTTTAGGAAGGAACCAGCGAGCGGAACGAAATCACCTATTTTAGTCAAATTTTCCTTATTCGGCTCGAATGAACGAATCGAATCCATGGTGTTTGACCTTTGAGTCGAGACATTCACAGTTGGGTACATTCCGCTTGACCATCCCATCCTTGCTTTCAATGTGGAAGGATGGCCGATATTGGTTTTTGTTTAGATTATTGCCCCCAGTAATAATGTTCGACCCTGTCTCCGAAAGGATCGAACTTGTCATCCCGGCGGTACCATAATTAAATCACCTATACTTCTGTCCTCTTGCGAATTTCTCTACTGTGCTATTAGTGAAACGAGGCTAACCAGAAAATGAAGGCTTATTGACCACTTATTTTTCTACAAATTTCATGTACACGCATTTACGAATTGAATTATTAGCACATCTTAATCTAAAAGAATGATCTATTTGGCTAAAATGATATGGCATTATATAGCAAAGTGGGAAACACTGGCTTAAGGTCGATAATCCGTGCACATATGGAAGCACCTATGACAGAGGCGCATTAGTTGACGAAAGGTCCATAAACATAACCGTAAAATTGCGTAATCACTATATTTTATTTTTTTAAGTGTTTAATTTTCCTGAAAAAATCTGAAGCAAAATTAAGTGGAATAAAAGATGTGATTGTTTCAACAATTTTATTTCATTATTCCCCGCACGAAAGAAATGAACAATCAGTGAAATGATAAGGGATAGGAATGGTGTTCCTGTTAAGAATATCCGAGATATAAGGAAATCTCTCTTGTCCGAAATATTCAAGTAGGCCCTGCTGAACAAATGGGAATAATGAAATAAGAGAACAGATTGCGCGGAATGTCACAGCGTCGCCTTATTCATTTTCTTGGAATCGCAGCTTTGCTATTGGCTTCCGTGGTATATTTTTGCCCATTCACAGTTGGATACATTCGAATCCTGCCAGTAGTTCTACTGTTCTTCTCTTGATGCAAATAACAAGTAAATATTGGCTGGTCAAAAATGTTGGTGTGGTCAAAAATTTTTACCAGAAAGAATCATTTTGCGATAGAAGTGGGCCGCCAGCACCTCAGAGCTACCACGGAACAAGCCTATGAATGAAACAGATCATGTCGAAGACTGCGACAAGAATCGTCATAGAGTTATATCCAAAAATCAGTCGATTTTCACTTTTAGTATTTGAAAAGATCCTTAAAATAAAGCTGTGTATTTTCTTATCAAATTTCTTGTTTAGAGAATTTAAGATTTAAAAAACCGAATTTGGGATTTTTAAACTTTGGAAAATGATTTTTGCAGGAATAACTGCTAAAATATTTTTGTACAGATACAGATAAATACAGATTGCACAAGTCATCGCCTCGAGTTCCAAGGTTCACGTCCTGCTTTCGTCAGAAGGAGACATGCTTTCTGTTTCGAATGAGGCCAGGCTTCAAGGCTTAGTTCACATCCCTTAAATAGAGAAAAACCGTCATGACAAGTGAAATCCGAGTAGGCTGGGGTGGACCACTTCTAGTATTTTCAGTTATTATCAAATGAAATTTTGATTTCTTTCATTTTTTAAAACTTTTATTACATAAATAAATCTGCTAATATTTCTTATACAGATGGATGTGATATCTATTTGTCATATCTGAATTATCTTCAAATTCCCCTATGCATTTTCCCCATATTTCGGCCTTTTTAGCCTTTATATAATTCTTACTGCTGTTTGCCACAAATAAACTCTGGCATATGTGCCATATACTTAATTCATTCGTAAGGAAAGACTTATTGTCACATGCTTCTTGACTCTTAGTAGGAGTGCTACTGAAAGCAGAATGCTATCACTGATATGGATTCACCTGTTCCCAATGACTCTCCGGTCAATGTTTCTCGTATTATTAGAGACAATGAAAGAGAAAAGGGCGAATGCTACAATTTTTTAAAGCGGATGCAATCTTAAGACGATTGTTTTATTACGGTATTTTGTTCTATTGTGTGAATTAATTGCAATTTGATTTTTTTTATAGTTTTGTTATGTGCCCATACGCGATTGTTTTAATCATTTTGCTTGCATTTTTGCGGAAGTTTGCCTCAATTTTGAATTTTCTAAATTTTCGGAAAAATTATCCGTAGATATTTGCTTTTACTTTAATCAATCTCTTTAAGAAAATTCTTTAATTCTTTATTTTTCCCATAAATTCCCATAAAATTTTAGAGAAAACGAGGAAGAAAATTTGGCATATTTTCGTCATTTTTTCCTTTAATTTGAATGAAATGATAAATCGTTACATCCAAATTTGTTGCTTAAATTCATTTTTCATAATTTCACTAATTAAACATATTGTAAATCGTTTAATTGTATTTTTATTTTTTCATATATTCTGCTTTTATTTCATTTATTTTATTTCTTATTTATTGTTTATTTGTTGGTAATGTAGAAATTCACTGTGACATGTAGAAAATGAGAGGAGAAATGAGCGATAGAAAAGATGGGTGCAAATAAAGAAAAAAGCCAGAAAATCATAAATACGCTACATATATGCGCGCACTATGATGATGTTGTGGTGTAGTGTGCTGTCGACAACGTTCCATTCTGGTGGAGAGGATGGGGCATGGCTGTTAAAATCCAAGTCATAGTGGTGCTGCGAAACCGCCTATATCTCCATTTGACTCTGACGAAAGGCTCCATCCTTATAGGGTTAACTAAATCAGAACTAAGTAGTATTGTAGGAAAATATTTATTATTTATCATATTTTTTATATTATTTTATGGTTTTATTTAGGCTATTTAATATTATTGCTTTATCGCTTCATTTCATGGAATATTTGATGGTTTGTTTTTCTTCCTTATTTTTTAAGTCGAATATTTCATTGAAATCTTATACGATTATAATAATTTACTATGTCAAGGACTACTAATTTTCACTGAAGAACGATGTTTTCCTAATGAAAAATTCAATAAATTTTTAGATGATTTAAGAAAAGCTCGAATTTAAATGCAAAAATTCAGATTCGTTATTCTCTAGATAAAATTTAAATTTCTTTTATCAAATAAGAATTCACATATTTATTTTTTATTTTTAATTTATTTCTATTTATTCTATTTTTTCTATTTATCTTTAATGAAAATCATAAATTTCAGCAAAATATCAGTGGATATCAATATTTGAAAAAAATGAAAAATGAATAGAATTGAATAGAATTAAAGAAAATGGTAATAATTTTTGATGATTTTTTGATTTTTCTCCCATTAATCTCAGTAATGATGAAAAAAGGTACTGCACTGATACTTTCCCTTGATAAAAATTGCCAAAAAATGTAAATTCTTTTTTTCACTAAAAAGTTTGAAAAAAGTGATTGCGAAAATATTTTTTCGATAAATTGATGAAAGGCTAGCAGATCTGCCAGTGTATTCTTGAATATTTTATATATTTCTTTATAATAGATTTTAAAAAATTTCTGGTTTTTTAATGACAGGTTTCTTCGTGTCGGAAGCAGGACCATTGCCTTCCAATAATCTTAAGTAGCTGGTTAATATTCAACATTTCTAGCTAGTTGTTAGATGTTATCACTCACCTGGCTAGAAATACAGGCAGATTATTAGCATTATGAGCATTTTGAATTGACAGATTTACTTCTAAGGCTTCAAGTGCTTTAATATACATGTACATGAAATACGATTTAGCAAAAATTTTACACATTTATACCTTATAGAAATATTTAAACTAAATCTGTTTTATTTTATTTTTTATCGGCTCCCATATGTGATAATTTTTTTCTTTCATGTGCAAAAATTGAGTCAGAATTATTATTTAAAAGCACTAAGAATCTTTTTTTTCTTTGTTTCCTGTAAATTTTCATGAAAATTAAATGTGATTTTTTATAATTCATTACTTATATTCAGAACTTTACTTTTACTGTTACTTACTGTTACTTTTTGTTGCAGGTTACCAAATTACTAATTATTTGAATACAGTGAACGAAAAATTTGTTGGTTATTTACATTTGTATTGAGAAAAAAGGAGCCTAATTTCAATGGATCGATGGTGAACAATTTTAATATTTTTTATTTTTCTATTCTAAGTGCTTACAAAATTAAAAAATTAACGTTGTTTTGATGTAAATACTTTTTTTGAATCTTTTTTATTTTTCTGAGAAATTTTCTAAAAAGTTGTCATTTAAATTTTCATTTAATATCATAAAAGTTAAAAATAGGGTACAATATTTTGTTGAATGTCATTTTTAGTGTTAATTTAATAATATTTGCTGAAATAATATTTCATATTATCACACGTATTTTGTCTAGACATGTGAAATTTTCTAAAGAAAAAAAAAGTTGATTAAATTTTGAGTAAATTGGGAATTAAAAATTTTTTATAGGACAAATTTCAAAACTTTTCAATTAAGTAAATCGTTTCTTTTTTGCAAAATTATTGTATAATAATTTTATTATATAAAAATGAATAAGTCAATTTTTAAATCCATTTTCATTTTTATTTGATGTTTAAATAATTGTGGTTAGAAACAGTTTGGTGCAGAATTCACTTATTCAATTTTATTTTTTATTTTTGGAACGATGATTTGCAATATTTTTTCTCATTTCAGTGATGTATATAATGATATTTATGAAAAGTTTTCATTAAAATAACTGAGCGTTCGCTGATTTTTTTTTTCAGTAATGGCTGGTTTATAAAGTTGGTCATCGCATCACTGGATTCCAAATGCAATGATTCTATAATTTTGTAGCAAAATTTTTTACTGTTAAAAACTGATATTTTTCACTTATGTTTGCGTGGAATGCGGTTCTTTTGAATCAGATTTTTTCAAGATTAGTTTTTATAATTTATTTTTCAGTTTTTTTATACGCAATATTCGCCTAAAGCTATTGTATATCCGTTTTATTTCTAAAATAAAAAGCTGTAAAACTCGGTGGTGATTGTTGTAAATATTGTGACAGTACAATTCCTTGGATTTTTTGCTGCGTTGTTTGGATGCAAGCGAGCGTGAGGCTCAAATATATTTCTTCATCTTTAAATCGATCTCATTATTGTATCTCTTAAGGAAGAAAACAATTAACTGTGGTTAGTTTTAAATTTTCATTTAATTTTCGTATAATTTAATGCAACGATTGGAATCTATGCTTGTTTTTCCCAAAAATACTGTTACTTATATAATAAAGTTAATGGCATGCATTTACCAGAATAAAAGAGAGTAATTCAGACAACAAAAATTTTTTACGATTCAAATGGAAAACATTAAAAAAAAAGAAAAAGTTGGCCGTACCGGCAACTGTTGATAGGCAAGAGATTTTCGCTGGCGATCCCGTTGTAGTATTATTAAATGGATATGATCTTTTGATTGCGTCAGTATAATGGCGACTACAGGAAATATGAAAAAGGAATTGTTATTTTAGGTCTTTCATTTCATTCTGATGCGTTTGTAACTAGTAGCACCAAAGCATCATATACATAAGTTAAATCTTTAAATTCATTTGAAAGAAAAGTTGTGAAATTTCAAAATAACCAAAATTATATGATGTTGCTAATAAATAAGGCTTATAATGAAAAATATCAACAGTTAAGCAGATTCTTATTCCAATGGTTACGCCTATTTAAAGGTGAAATTTCGGTAAGGTGGGCAGTCTAAAAAATATATTTTAATATTTGTTAAAATATTGGGAAGATGTTTGCATAATTTAATAGATTAATAGATTAACAAAAAAACAAGTCAAAAAGTTATTACCAGTTATTACCGTCTATTACCAGTTTTATATTTGTATTTAGTTATTTTCTCTTCTATACTTCCATTTTAAAAATTTTCATTATAATTTTCTTTGTATACTTTGTAAAAAATAATGATTTCTACGATTCAATTCTTTTTTTTTGTAGTATTATATATATATATATATATATATATATTACACATAATGGCAGAAAAAAGGAAATTGTTGAACGAAATCGACAAATGTTATAAAAAGGTATTTTACATTTTTAAAATATATTTTAAATACATTTCCAACTTTTTTCAGAATTTTTCATCAATAGAAATTAGTGAAAAGGTTGAACCACAAAAATTGTATAATTTATAGAAGTTATATCATTTCTCATTTAGTTCAAATTTTTTCATAGATTTTTTACTTTAGATTGATGAGGGAGTCGAATTATTCGAGGAAACAATGTCGAAAATGCAAGAAGCGAACAGTGAAAATCAGCGAGAAAAGTTTCAGGTTTTTTGTGTTTTTTGCTATATGTATATATATCTACTTAATATTTAGTTATGAATACTACAGAAAATACCCAAAAATATGGTGAATTTTATTATGTAGAACAATGATATATAGAGAATTAATTAGTTTAGTTTGAATTCAGCGTTGTGAAGAATGATTGGGTTTGATAATAATACTTTCTGAGATTTTGAAAAAATCAGATTTGTAAATTTTCTTTTTAGCTGTCGCTCATTATTAAATAGATAAAACTATAATTTATAATTTTTTATGTCGCTTTTTATTCAATATTTAGATCGTATTTTTTCAGGATGATTTAAAAAAAGAAATAAAGAAATTGCAAAGGCTACGAGATCAAATAAAAGGTTGGCAGAATTCATCGGAGATTAAGGTTATCATATCCTTCTATTGTCTCTAGTTTGCTTTTTTCTCCATCGTTATTATAATTTTATTTTGTGGGTAATTTGCAGGACAAAGAGAAATTAACACATTATCGAAAAGTAATCGAACAAAGAATGGAGCAGTTCAAGGACATCGAAAGAGAAAATAAAACTAAACCTCATAGTAAGCAAGGCCTCTCAGCAGAAGAAAAATTGGATCCACGAGAAAAAGAGAAAGCTGAAGCAGTTGAATGGTTACAAGTAAGTTTCACTTTATTGTTTAAATCACATTAAAATTATCCTTGCATTAATTGCTATTAATAATGAAGTGTCAAATTCGATGTTTGGAAGACGAGGCGGATAAAACTGAATCTCGTATAGAGATGCTTGCAACTGCTGAACAAACAAGGAAGAAGGGCAAAAGGGATGATACAAAAAAGGGCGAAAAGGAGGTATTAGATTTCTTTTATCTTATTTTTTTTAACTAAATTAAAAGTAGTTGAAAAAATTTTTTTCAGAAAATGAAAAAATTGGATGATTTGCGGAAACATCTTGATCGGATAAAATTTCATATTTCGAAAGTAGAAATATGCATGAGGTTAGTAAACAATGAGACCCTTGAAAGTTCAAGAGTAATGGACGCGTTGAAAGAACCTTTTGATATTTATATCGAGGCCTTAGATCATGAAAGCGAAAATGACCCTGAGCAATGCGACCCAGAAAATGCAGGTACATAATCTAAATTTTTTGTTTTGTGAATATTTTGTGAATATTTGATTTATTTTATTGATTACTACTTTATCTTTGAGCGCAAAATTCAGATTTTCTTTAAAGGTGAATACTTTATGTTTCTTGTAAATTAAGCCTTCATTTCTCCACTTTTAAATAAAAATTTTTATTATTTTTATAATATTTATTCTCATATGGTAATGGAAATTTTATGCTGTCCAAATACTGGAGTTGTGATTTATTTTTTAAGCATATTTATATGCTATTCTCATCTCGTGCCTCAACTAAGCCAACTGAACTGTTTGATATTGCAAAAGATTATTAAATTTTTTGTAAAATTGGAAGAATTCTTCTAAGGAGATTCGTATTTTTCTATTTTTCTGAAGAAAATAAACAGATTGATCATATTTTAACTTTCGGAAGATAGTATTTTATTGCTGTATTTCGCTAATTTTTATAAGCATCTAATAAGTTTTAATAAAAAATTTGATAAATGAATTTTCCATTTAAATTTCTTCTTCTTTAATATTTTCTTAATATTTCTGGTTTCTATGTTCAAGAAATTTGAGGTGTTTACGATGAACTGGATCTGCAGTCTTATACTCCACAACTGGGAGGTGCTATTTTTGGAGCTGGTGATGCAGAAGAAAAGACTGATAGTAATAATGTTGATCAGAAAAGCGTTTCTAGCGATTCACCAACTTCACTGTCTGCACAGTTGAAGGTAATATAGTGGAACCGTAATCTTATATAATTTAATTTTTTTATTAGCACACTTACTCTTCAATATGAATATTTATGCTTTTGACTCTTCTGCTTTAGGAAACCGAAGAAAACAATTTAAAACAGCGTCATTTAAGTGGAGGTCAAATTTCAACAACGAGGAGTACGCCGGTAACACCTCTGAAATTGTCCAAGTATTTAGTTTACTTTAATTAAAATATTCAGAAGCATGTCATTGCATTCGCTATTTTACATCAAAAATGGTTGAGATTAAAAGAAGTTAATTATCTTTGGGGCAACGAAGAATAATAAAGAAGAATAATAACTAAAATGAAATGTTTTTTTTTTCAGTTTTAGTCAGGTGAGCGTAGATAGTGTCAATTCTCCACCAGCATCAGCAACACCACCACCACTTCCTGGTATACCTTATAATATTGCTGCAGGCCTTGGAACAAAAAGCATCAAAGCAAATTTTACTCCCAATTCGAGGTTTATTTATGTTTGTAATATTTTTTATATTGTCTAGCTCGATTTAATTTGTTTTTTTTTCTAATTTTAGCATTCAGTTGTTTATAAATCAAGCCAATAGATAAATCGCTAGTAATACCGATATATCGAAAATACTTTTCATTTTTTCTTATTCCTTTCATTTGCTAGTTCTTATTTCTTCTTGCTTTATGAATTGTTGTGCCAAATGAATGATAGATCCATTCCGTCTTCTTTTATGAACTTTGGCTATCATTTGTAGTGATGGATTTTTTTATAATCTTTAATTCGAGATTTAATTTTGAAATTAAATGAAGAAAATTTCACGGAGAATGGCAGGAAAAAAAGTGGAAAAATGCAGAAATGCAGTTCGCAATAAGTTCCATTTTTCATATCGTTGTTTTTTGGTTATTTGACTTGGAACATTTCTCATTCAGTAGATTTCATTTGGTAGTTGGTAGCGTATGCGAGACTTTCATTGTTTTGCGGAAATACTTTTGCTTTTTTTTTCCTAGTAATATTCAATGTCATTCCTAAAATCGTTCATTCTTTATGCTAGGTATATCGCCAAAAAATTTCTTTCTTCTTGTTTTCTATTTCTTTCAATTTTTTAATTTAATTTTTATTCCACTTTCATTGAGTTATTTCACCAAACGAATTTTATTTTAATTGATGGGAATGTTCTTTTCCGGACTAAAACTTTAGACTATCATAAGTTTTAATGTTGCGCCTTCTAATAGTAATTTTTTTCTTATCCGAAATAAGCGAAGTTCTGTCAAATAGTCCCTTTTTTCTTTATTCTCGATCAATGATTTTTTTAAATTTATTTTTATTCATCAGCTGTTGTTACCTATCGTTTTGACGTCAGATTTTGGAAAATTTTCACATCATCTTTTTAATCATCCGATTCTATATTTTCAATTTTGAATTGATTTACAGTGTGAAGCAACCGCTAGATATCGTAAGACAACCATCGGGTGTCATTTCGATAACAACGACGACGACAACAACCAGCTCTATAACCCAACCGCTTGGGCACTCGCATTCTTTGAACGACGAAAATGCAGCACCTAATCCAGTGCACGTTGAACTGCCAGCAGTTGTAATTTTTTCGTTCTTAATGTTTTATTTTTTTATATCAGTTTTTCTATGTATTTTATGCCTTATTAGACTTAAAAATATTTGTTTTCGAATGCTAGTTTTGTTATATGAAAATTTTTTTCCCCCATTTTTTTCCCTAATAAATTTTATTTCCTAAAAAAAATCGGCTTTGAAAAAATTTTAATTTTTGGCATTTTCCAATGATATTATTTGGTCATTTTTTCGTTATTTTTGGTATTATTTTTTTATGTTTTTGCGAGTGTAAGTTTTAGGCGGCTACGTCTCAGGCCATGGTAGTAAGTCCAGCGATTATTCCAAATCCGAGATCTGTAACTCCAGAATCAAACATGATTAAAAGATTTTCCATTTCGAGTGCTGCAAATGCTCAACAAGAAGTTAGATTTTTTAGTTTCAATAAAAATTTTTATCCAGCTGTTCCACCCTTTAGTATTAAATTATTATTCGATTATTCCAAAATAATTTTTGTCGGCCTATTTCAAGGTAATCACACTGAAACCAGTGATAGCACAAGCAAGTTCAACAGCAGATGTGAATATGTTACAACCTCCGAATTCGTTGATGAATCCATATTCCGTTCAGCCGGTTATGAGACCTAGTTCACCGAATGATACAAACACGACGAATACAACGTGTTTGCAAACAGGTTTAAATATATCTGTAAGTGTTCCTACTACACCAACACATCCATCTTCCAACGATTTGGATTCGAATGCATTACGGCATACTTCACGTCATGATTATCAAAATCAACTTCCAAAGACGGTAATGGTTTCACGAGAGGAATTATTCTTATATCCGTTCTGTCAATTGAATTAATATAATCAATAATGAAAAATGGTACAAAATTTTTTTTTAGGCTACAATACCAGCCTGGCTGGGTGCTTCACCGCTTGGGAAGATCGCTCTGACTGGAGATATGGAAAAGCAGCTAGCTTTATTAGATAACGCACTGACTCGACTTCCTGCACCTATGGATTCAGAGAAACCTCGCAGTTATTTACCAAAGATGACATGTATGACGCCTTCATATTATCCTCAATGTGCTCCTCCAAATGCAGATACCCTTGAATACTACCTCCGTTTAAGTCCTGAAACGCTTTTCTTCGTTTTCTATTATATGGAGGTTTGTTTTTTAAATTATTTCTGATTTTAATATTAGACAAACATTGTTTTAATATTTTCAAAACTTGATTTGAAAATCTTTATTTTTATCTTAAGGGTTCTCGCGCTCAGCTGCTGGCAGCTAAGGCGTTAAAAAAACTTTCGTGGCGATTTCATACCAAGTATTTGATGTGGTTTCAAAGACATGAAGAGCCGAAGCAGATTACTGATGATTATGAGCAGGTTTACTGTTTATTCGATTAGATAGGTCCGTAATTTTATGCTTTTGGTACTTCGGTTCTAACGATGAAAAAATAGCAAATAATCCAAGGGTATTTTTGTTCACCAACTAATTTAGACTTTTTCTTCAATCATTTAAACATTTTTTTTGCTATGAAATATCATCTTTTATTTCCATTTGTGATAAGTGATTTTTCAGGGAACTTATATATATTTTGACTTTGAAAAGTGGGCGCAACGGAAAAAGGAGCAGTTCACATTCGAGTACCGTTTTCTTGAGGATAAGGACTTCGAGTAGATATTTTTTTATTGCGTTTGTCAGATCTTTTTTTCGATGCTGTAGGATGCTGCGGTTAATAATTTGGAAATATCGTTTATTTTGTAATTCTTAACATTCATAATGCGCTAAAGTACTAAAATATTCATATTAAAATTTCTGTTATTGATATTTCGATGATTTAAGGTAAGCTACTTATGTCCATTTCCTTCTTTGTTAAATATATTTTTTAGATGAGATCAATTCGATGCGATGACTGTCCCAATATTTGCAAATTTTTATATCTTACGATTTCTAGGCATATTCTATCATTTTATTTTTGGAAAAAAGGAGTATTTGCAATGTTTTAATATTTGTCCATATCTTTCGCATAGTTTTTTAGGGCAGCCATATTGCACTTCATTTCATTCCATGCCGTTCATATTATCTCTCATTTTTAAGTCTTTAGCCATCTTTATTGTTCACTGCTGTCTCTTGCATTGTCAATAACCATCATTGTTATTGTTGCCAAAGAAGCGTATGAATAGTGATCTGCGGATTAAGACAAATTTCGGCATTAATCTTTCTCGTCTGGCTTCGATGGGAGAGTCCGTTTCCTGAAATCCGATAATAGCAAAGTGCTTCATCTTACTTCATCTTGTTTGGGATGAAAAATATCTGAGAAAAAGGCAAGCTTCAAAATGTCGGTCAATCTAATTTTTTATGGAGTCAGTTTTTGTATCGAATTTATTATATTAAAAAAAAAAAATTAGAAATGATTATTTCGTTTTGGTATTATTACATTTCAAATGTATTCACAAATAGTTTGGTAAATTGGCGACAAATGTTGGTGAAATTTTAAGTGCTAAGAGTAGGATTGACTGGTATTTGATAAGTTATTTTAATATTGAAGCAGTCAAACGGCACTATAAAAATAAAATCTATAAGCGTAAATAAAGAAAATCAAGGCGATGAAAATTCATTAAAATTTAAGTTGCTAAAGCGGTTGCTGCTTTTATTCATTGTATTGCCTGTTCTTCACATTTATTTCAGTTATCGATTCTCGAGAAATTACTACACAACTATATATGAGCAACCGCTCATCCAGTTTTTTTTACAACAGTTAGAAAATAGATTACATTATGAGATAATTAAATGAATGTGCAAATAGAGAAAATCTGCACTCCCAAAGTTCTACATATAATTTTAAAGTTTCAGTCCGTAAAAATTTGAGCTAAAGCTGAAAAATTTTTTGCAATCTTGATTAATACAGCGATGTTGCGGGTGCTAGATCGGATTAATCGGATTTCTTGAATTAATATTAATGTGCGTTACTTTAATTTATTTCAGGAAAGGCAAATTTGTCTTTACTGAAGCCAATCGGCTTATACTCAAATCATTTCCTAAGGAGTAAGTAGGTTACCGAATTGGCCATGGGTGCGATAAATTTTACAAAAATTTTGCATCAAAGATAGATGAAATTACTGATAAGCTTGGCGATATTATTGATAATAAGGAAGGCAGGGGAGCAATACAATTGGGGAAACGCTGGACTTTACAGGTTTGAAAAGGAACTGTTTTTTTTGGTATCGATTATTTAAGTAATCTGAAATTTGCCAATAAAATAATTTTGCAAACAATTTTCCTGTGATTCTATTGCTTTTCGTAGCCATTAATACGCGAAATGGATTCAGCAGCTTTAGCAAAATTCAAATATCGACTGATTCCATGGTCAGTTGAGTCAGAATGGGGATAAAGATTAATAACTGTGCAATTTTAGGAAATTCGCAATACCAATTAATAAAATATGCTGATATAAAACTGTATGCTGATAAGCTTTGCATCAAAACTTATTACAGATGAATTTCTATAACTCAGTTTATATTAATAGATTTATAAATTTATATATATTCCAGAAAGGTTTTATCGCTTTTTCTGGAAGTATGTTTTACATGCGACAGTTTCCAAGTTTCGGATCACAGAGCTGATTCGGACCAAAATTTAAGATATCCATACTGATTTTGGGGAATATTGTCTGATCCAACCTGATCCAGTGTATAGTGACGGCTTTAGCCTTAACATATGAACAACCAATAAAACTACCTCATAAAATTACTTCTCTGTATTATAAATAGAAATTCATCAATACTTTCAGCTTTACGAATTATATTGTCTATGAAAATGCTACAGACAAATTTAGCAAAGATATTCGGCATCATTCGTGATTATCACACTATTTTGTTTCAAAATTATTTTGCACCTTTTTTTGTTTTCTTTTTCCAGAAGGAAGAAGTTGGATTTGCAGATTTTTTCTTCTTTGAAGGAAAAGAATTTTTGCAACGATTTGCAAAAAATTTTAAGGTATTCCTTATATCTGTGTACCTTTAAAATCAATCAGATTTGGTTATCTGATATAATTTCAAAGCGCTCCTTTTCGTAAATTTTTTGGATATTTTAAGGGAATTTATTCTCTGTAAATTTTTATAAATTGGATAAATTTTATAAATATGTTTGTCGCGAAATACGATATTTTTTCTAAAATTATTATTTCAAACTGGTGACCTCGACCCGTCAAATGAAATCTTTCATTAACTTAATCCATTCTTATTTATTTCATTTCATATGTTAATAAAAAATAAAGGTCAATTTATAATATATATTGTAAATTTTCTCTCTCAAGAAAATTGTTCTTCTTTTCATATTGTGGAGCCATCAAGGGACTCAAGCGGTTCAGTTCCAATAATTCAATATTTTACACTTTTGTTATTTAACATCCTTTATATTATTTATTCATTCCTAATTTGTTTTTAACATAGTTATCTTTTTAATCTTTGGGTTTACTTTGTATCAAATATTGTTTTTTCTGTCTCTATATTAATGCATTTTTATTACCCGAATATGAGGTGTGAAGTGAAAAATAAAATTTTTATAATTACTTGCGATGATCAATACAATCTTCTACTACTGTCCAGTACAATGCTTTCTAAAATATTTAAATATTAAAGCTAGCATAATTCCACTGCCTTCAATTACTAGTCTTTTTTTAACAATATTGCTCAATAAGATTTGTTATAGTGGTTTTTAGAATGTTGGCTTTTTGATTAACAAAGTTGACAAGAAAAAATACATAATCCTATTTATTTTTGCGGTGCGGATAAAATCGCGCATGATTGTATTCATCTTTGCTCAAATACCATCTGTATTAATAATATTATCACAAAGCGTCGTCGTCTTTGCTGGTTAGGGCACATTCTCCATCGTTCACCACAGGAGTTGACACGTATTTCGCTATTTGTCAAACTTTGTGATGGTTGACATCAAAAGCGAGGAGGATCAATCAAGATCTGGACTGATACGGTCAAAGAACATTTTGAGCTTATAGGACCAGCAATATATGGACTTAGACGGTGGAAAAAGGAATGGCTTTTACTATTTATTACTATCAACGATGGCATCAGACAACCCCGCCGCTTGGAAGCATCTTACTTTTAGCCTAACCAGTAATGATGAGAATTGTTAGAAGTAAAGGAATTTTGGCGGTTCAGGCACCGTTTTATAATTAATATAATTAATATGCCGGTAATTTTTTATGCATTTAGATTTGTTTCTATTTATTACTATCGTTGATAATATTGTGATTACTGTTATAAAAGGGTTCCATAACATTGATACTATAATATAATGAAGCGATTTTGGCTGTAATTAAGTATGGGACATACTGAATATATAATTAACAAAATGAACAAAAAATTACGAGACAAAAATCTTCAGAAATCATACACACTTCTACTCATATTTTTCCAGTCTACAGTAGGCGCTATAACTTCAGCCATGATAACAAACAGATATCTATAATGAATTTATCCATAGCCTTGAGGAATAAAGGCTTAATGTACGGATGCTTATATTGTTGGTAAACAGAAGTGTCGCCTTATGAAAAAACCAAAGTGATTAGAATGGCCTAGTGCATTATTGCTTAATTCGCCGTTATTGAGGTTCTACTCCTGGTAGGAGTGAATCTGTCCACAAAATCCAAGTGGTTCACTTGTTCTTCTATCGTCAACGAGCTTCCTGGCTCACATATAGTGCGACAAGCCAGAGCAACGAGTCTAACAAGTAATGTTGAGTGCTTTTTAAAAAGATTATTGCAGATGATTTTCGATATGAGTTATGTCCAATGAAGTCAAGAGAATTACTGTCGAATTTAATGTGTTTATATTGGCTAACAATTAAAAAATTAACATAAGAAAATCTTCACCAAATTTTTCTATTAAATATTCTATTCTATCTTATCATACAATTCCAATTCTTTTAAATGTTCCAGTTTCCTTAAAACAAAAGATATTATCTGGATGACCAAAAAATGATTCCATTTCGTATTTATACCATCATCCTTGGCTGATTAGACACTCCTACAAGCCATCCATCACTGATTAAATGAGATAAATGACTTCTGGCCTTTCGGTACAAAGGAATAACTATTTTTGTTATTGGGTATTGATTTGGTAGTTTTCTAATCGTATTTTGATTTTTCATTCTTTCCAATACTTATTTTCCATCTTCGTGAAAGCATTTAACATATTTCACATTAAGATCTGCCATTGTTTGCCAATTTGCCAATTTTTTTGTCCACCCTATCTTTGGTAAATATACGTTATTTACACCAACCAAACATGGTTATTTTTCATTATCTTTGAGGTATTCATCAACACATTCCAATCCAGAATGCGACAATATCCGCGAAAAGAGAAAATACTTCAAAAAAATAACAAAAAAATAAAAGGCAAACCAGGAAAAACTGAATTACAGTTATTAAGACATTGGTAGTATATCATTTTATCCGCTATAGTCACGTCGATTCTTTATTGATCTTTGGAACTTCTGTAAATTTGTCTGTTTTCCAATTAGCAGTTTTGTTTTTTTATTATTTTTATCAATAATTTAGGCCATTTGCAACCACATATCTTCGACAATTTTACGAAGCCACTAAAGTTTTTAGCATTCTCTTAAGTACATCCACAGATCTCTTCATGATGCAATATAAAGTAACATAATTCAATATAAATACAGAAATAATTCAATAATAAATGAATAATAAAGAATATATATAATACAGGGCAAAAAACAGAAAATATCGCACGCTACTCGATCGGACAAAGGTTGATGGAAATTTTATGTTCATAAGTAAATACTCCAGTGAATACGTCGACAACTGTTTGTTCAATTAAATGTAGCTGAAACTGCTTAAAAAATCTTTAGCCGATCAGAATTCTACTGGCTTATCAAAATCTGGGAGAGATTTCCAATTCAATTTTACCGAGTTCGCGTTGGTAAACTATTACTAAATCTATTACTATTCTAAAGAATCCTAATGAAAATTCCAATCATTTTTAATGAATAACAAAGAAGGAGACACATTGTCGATTGGTGTTGAACTTTTTATTGTTAAAATAAATATTTTTTCTGGAAATGCGATATAGCTAAAAAAATTGCTATGACTGTTTTCTTCAATCTTTTTCAAGGACTTTTTCCATTAGACTGCTTTCATCAATATTTTTCATATATTCTTGGAATACATTCATCCAGATTAATACGTGGAGTGTTGGCCTTAAAATTAATTCATACGTTTAACGTATCGGATTTCATCATATGATCAATAAATGTTATCCATGACCATATTATGCCATATGTCTTATGGATTATGGATTCCTGCTTTATCATGGATGAATGCGATTTTTCCTGGTAATTGAATATATGTGTCGTCAATATACGACCTATTTTCTGGATTTTATGCGATAATGCATGGCCCATAAGTCTGTCCTTCCTAATTTATAAGAATTTAATAAAATTTTTTGAAGCATCTTTTTCTGAAGTTTTGAATATATTTCACTGGGTTAAACGTTACAGTATTATATTTTATAATTTGCTAACTTTTGAACCTTTCTGTGGAAGGTATTAGGCTTACTCTTTGCTCAGGATACAGCCATGGTTTCCATTCGGGTTCATTATTTGCTTTCCAGATTGGGTAATTTAAGCATGCCTTATGTAATTTTTTGATCATTTTGGAACCAATAACCTTAGTCACTCGATTTATTAACCATGACGGTAATTTTCCTGAAATTAATTTCTGAAATTTTTCTTTTTAGGTTTACCAAAGTAAATATTGGTTATTTACTTACTGATAATGATTGCTAAGTGGGGGTGGGATGGCTCAGTGGGTTGTTGCTCAATGCGAGCGAGATGCTGAGGTTCGATTCCCCGCAGGAATAAATCTAATCCAAGTCCAAAGGTCCGGGTGATACTGGCGACTCACTTGTATTTTTATAGCCAAGGGATTCCCTGGCATATTGCTCAATGCGACAAGTCAGTGGAGCGAGTTTAACCAGTAATAGTGAGGACTCTAAAAAAAAATGATTGCTATCGAAATTATTTTCAAAAATAATACCGTTTGAATAATAATCGGAAATTTAATTGAATAATTTAACTGAAAATCAAATTGTTTGGGAAAGCAAGTAATATTTTCCTTAAAAATCCTTTTATTCACAATACTTATTTGCCAGTACTTAAAAAAAAGAATTTTCCATTATTTTTCTCACAAAGTGATCTTATTATTAATGATTTCATCAAAACTGGAGGAATAAGTGAATAATTTGAAAGTGATAAGAATTAATAAAATACCTTTCGGATCGGGATGTGATATGCATGTAAGTTGACAACCATGTTTCTCGAATAAAATATGCATGAATTTGATAACTGAAAGGCAATTTTCATATTCAGAAATATGTAAGACAAATTTTAATGAAAATTTTGAGTTTGAAGGATCATAAATTGTAGTGATTCGAATTTTTTACCTTATTCCTGGCGTGGTTAACTCTATTTATAACGTATTTTTATTTCAGAATAAAGCATTTTTTGCTAGAACATTACCAAAGCTTTATTTTTAATTATAGGTTCAGTCCCACTTAGAGAATGACATAAAGCTCATGGCAGCTCGATTGCAGTCGAATCAACTCGACTATTCCATCCTCCGCCAACAAAATAATAAAAGATTTCTTAGAAAATATATTGCAACCTTGCGTTAAAAATTAAAACCACTGTTCAACTTGAATAGTTGATAAAAAATGCTAGTTATACTAGTTGATATTAGACTTCTTGTTTGCGATGGAAATGCCATAACAGAACTGAAAGTTGAATAAATTCACATCGTTAGCTAAATATAAGTCAATATTGTCAAAAAATTTCGATAATAGATAAAATAGAACTACTTTTTAGAAGTTTATATAGTGATAGAACATTTGCAGCAAAATCAGATCATTCGTTTAATATTTGCAGCCGGTAATTTTCCATGATGATAAATGACGAATGCTTTTCTAATTTAATGAATCTAGCAAATATTAAGCGAATAATATTTAATAGTTTAATTACCTATCTTTCTGCATTTTGCCTTTATCTTTTTTTATTAAAGCAAAAAAAAATCAAGTAATTAATTACTTGCACGGTTCAGATTTATAACGACTAAAAGCTTTACTATAAAAAATATTTATAGTTAATTAATGGTACTTAACATTTCTATTTCAGCTTGCTTCAACAGGGAGGATAAACCATTTTCGCTTGGGATTCAATTCGCAATTTCAGAGCAATAGAGAATCTCTAGCAACTTGGATTTTTTCATGATAATTTTCCTTACGAAGTACAGAGACCGAATGATACTTGAAATAATAATCTAAGCAATGGTCTATTCATATTAACCCGTTTTAGCCAATTTTTTAAAGCAAAAGTCTGCTGTATGGGAAAAAATTCGTTCAGCAGCCAAATAACGAAACGAGATAACTGATTTTTTAATAAATCAACAAAGGTGGACAAATAAAAGCCTAACAGCTGGAACGGAAAGAATCGAGTAATTGTTGTACTCATTCGTTTATCCAATTTGATTGCCTTTTTAAGCATATTATTTCAATTTTTTACTACGAATTATATCGATTCATTCCACAATTTCTTATATTTTCAGATTTTTTTTCCTCATTTTCTTTACACATTTTTTAAATTCTTTTTTCATTTGCTGATAAAATTTTGCACCACATTGACCTTCCAAATTTTTTGTGGTTCTTAGCAAGCGCTTTGGTACCATCGTTATTTCCATCGTTATTACGATCTTTCGAAGCAAATTGCACAAAATAACAGCAAAGGGTGGCCAAATACTTTCCATGGTTTCAACGACCATTTATAAGTTTATTTTTTGTTTATTCCAAAGTCAGGATTAAACTTCTGTTTTAAGTGTTAAGGATTCATGTTTTTCATATTTGTGATGTGATTTTTTATCGGTGATCAATTTTGAATCTCATAAAATGTTGAAAGAATGTTAATGAATTTCGCATTACGGTGCTTCGTCATAATTCGATTTAATCTTTTCATCTCACTGTGGAGGAGTTTAAAAAAATCTTTTTAACTTAGTTATTGTTTACTATTTACTGTTAATAAAAAATCTATGGGGGATAAACAACAATTTTCAATCTATTTCGAATGCTTTTCTTCAATTTGCTTTCTGAATGGACTTCTTGCGTTCTTTTTGGATGGATCCATAAAGGATTGCTTAGACGGTTCACTTAATTCATCGCAAACTATTTTCGAAAACTATTCGAATTGCTCTTGTAGCTGAACGCACAGACAAAATTGTCGATGTTACCAACTAACAATAGTTGTTGATAAATATATTAGATAAATATCAAAATTTAAAAAATCGATGAATATCAGGCATGACGAGCGTGATTTTTTAAAATATCCTTAAAATTCCTTCGACACATATAATATTTTGCGATGTAATAAAGCATAAGGCAGTGAGTAAAACATAGAAACTAGCAGCATTTCGCCTTCAAAGGAATTATTATGTCTTTTCACACCAACAAAAATTCATATCTGTGGAAAAAATAATAATAGTAATAATTAATTGGCTAGGCAGTCGTGACTGAATATGAATTAAAATTTTAAGATGAATAACATTACATCTCTAATCGTCTCTAAGAGATTATAAAGGCAAGGCAAGCATACCAAAATTATCAAAATTTTAAAAGCATAAGATCAAATTTTCTCGTTTTCCTTATTTCCCTCCGAGAAAAATCTTAGAATGAAAGAAGAAAAAGGTTTCATCATAATTGCTCCAAAAATTTTTGAACTAAATTAAAAATTAAAGAAATATTCAAGATACATTTTTTACCTATATGGATTAAGAATATAGTTTAAAAAATCACGATTCGGAAAGAGTGAATTTATGGGAACAATTGGTTGATAAAATCCTCGGCATATCTCAAATCACAATGAAAAGCGAGAATAATAATTGTAATGTAATTTATCTGATTTCTGAAAAAGGTCGAAAAATGTTTATAAATTCAATCATCCGGAAAAGGCCCAGCAAGAATCTTCTTGATGAAAGCTGAAAGGTTTTCTTCATTAATCGCTTTAATAGGTCAGGTGAAAGAAAAGAAAAGTAAATAATGTTAGAGCATGAAATGAAGTTGAAAAAAAAGAATTCATAGATGATAACTTCAATATCTTATACTTTAGAGCTTAAAAAAAGCAATAAAATCCTGATTATTAGATTAATAAAGTAGTGAAATTATTTAACAGTGATTCAGCTTGAAACAAAACTACTTATTTATTCGAAAGTATTTGTGAAATTTGCACTTAAATAAATAAATTTTCTTCACGTCTATCATTGTTTTCAATTTTTTCACCAATTTCACAATAGCGAAACAACTTTTGACACCTTAAAGCTTTATTAGACCCACAAAATCAGCTAAGTGTGCATGCATGCTTCATTATCTTTTCTATATTTTGCAGTAAGCAACTGGGACAGACGTGAGGTGTATCGCTTTGCTTAAAGGTCATGGATTCGATTTCTGTCCTTAGCAGCCACTGACACTAAAAAAAAGATGTTTTATGGACCCACTTATGCACCTATCCGTAAGTATGATCGGTTCATCAAAATTTTTTATGTGGATCTTTAATTAAAGATTTCATTGATCAAGATTTCAGTATATGTTAAGCAAATCAGTTATCGTGGACGCTATTAGAAAAAAAAACAGCTATTTGCTTATAACTGTAAACCGAAATGGCTAATCTGATTTTTTTTTTTTTTAAGAGCCTTCACCATTACTGCTGAGACTCGCTCCTTTGGCTTACTAAGCAAATATGTTAGAGTCCCTTAGTCTCTAGGCAATAGAAATACAGGTGAATCGCCAGCATCACCCCGATTTTCGAGCAGATTTACTCTATTTCGTCCTCAATCTGATAATAATTATTTCATAAAGTCGAACTATGGTTCGCAAGAAAATTCACTAATCATTTCATTTGATTTCTTTTTATGGCCAAAGATTATCTTCCTATGATTTTATCAATTTTTAATTTATAATTTATTATAATTATATATATTTACAATTAAAATTTATTCCTCTATTATTTGAACTTGAGTATAATACTAAAAAATTCACCATCATAGTTAACCATTCCTTCTGCGTCCTCTATTCCTTTCATGATTTCATCGACTTCATCCTTATTTAATCGTTCTCCTAAAGCAAGTAAAATGTGCCTAACCTCCGCTGACATTATCTGAAAATTAGCGATTGGAGTTTTGGTAATTTTGATTGAAATTTAAATGGCAAATAGATTTTGAAAATCTTAGGTCGAATTAACTATACTGTGAGAAATACGATTAAGACTATTGACTGAAATGATAAACAAACCTTTCCGCATTCTTCTTTGTCGAAAACTTTAAAACCTTCCAGGAAATCATGATAGCTTCCTTGTTCCTGAAATTAGAAATTAAATTCTCACTTACATGGATACAATAAATTTAGAAATCGACAACCTATTCTGTTATTTATTAAAATCAGAATCTGCACAGTAAGTAAGAATATAGCAATCAAATTTACACCAAATTTAGAAATTTCCTGGAAAAATTCCTTGAGTCGGCAGCATAATTCCAAATTTGTGATGTACAATTTGCTTTAATGCGAAATTTTTCAACCAATTTCTAAATGCGCAACCACCTTACCCAATTATAAATGGTAGATACACATGGCTAAAACCTATGTCACTAAATAAAACTCATCAAATAAGAAAATGTAAGTAAGCGGTTTAAGTACTCGCCATTCAGAAATGGCTCTGGTGAGGCTCGCTCCATTGACTGTTAGTAATACAGCAATTTTGCAAGGAAGTCACTTTGGGATAGAAGAATAGATGAATCCTGAATATGTCTAAATGTTTTTTAATGATAAATTTAATTTTGCTTCAGTGGAATAGAGCGAAACGACTTGAAGTGACAATATTTCCATTCATATGTATTTGGATGTCAATTTGAATAAACTTATTGTCCCAGCTGCAGATTTATCTTAAAATATTAAGCACCGCACATAATCACATCTTTGAATTCATGATTTATTTTATCAGTAAAAGACACCTATCTGTTCTATTCAAAGTTTTCTTCAAAATTTCATGAATTAATTTGGCAGATTTTTGATCCATTAAAAGTTTATGAATATTTCATAATCGACATAGGTAGTATTAATTTTCATTTCTAATATAAAAATGAAGTAAAATCCAAAATTTCGCTCAGTTGTCTCGTTCGAATTGTGTTTAAAAATCAAATTTGGTTGTTTAAGCCGCTTTATTTATTTTTTTACACTTTTTGCGATTTCGCGATTTGATGTAATTTTAGAGATTAAACAAGAAGTGCAGCAGCTAAATGATAGAGGATAAGATTTTAGAACTGAAACTCGTTGCGAAAAGAAGTCAGAGATTTCGGTTCTAAGAAAAATTGCAAAAATAGAGAAATTTTTAGTGGGCGAAAATAAAAGAGGTTATTAGGGATGAAGAAATAATTAGTTCTGCAGAATTCGCATAATAGATTCATTTATTCATTGAAGTGTATTCACTAATTCATCAATTTCATCTTAAAAAATCGAATGCCAGGTAATAGAAAAACTACTCCCAAAGGCAAATTTGGGAGAAATTATCCGATTTTTCGACAAAATTCTCTATGGATATTGCTGTTGCATTAATTCTAATAAATATATGAGAAAATGTGTGACTATGTGACTTTCATCACTTTTCGCAACTTAATAACTTTTAATAACTTTTGTTTCGATTCAGAAGAGTTTTGCAATTTTGTTTTGGATTACTTTTTCTCTCAAAAGAGATCCATGAAATCATGACAAGTCCAATTGAAACAGTGATTTTTCCAATTAGGCGACCAGACGTTAGTTTTGGAATCGCTATTTATTTATTTTCTTATCGAAATTAAGTAGAAGAATAGAAGGATAGCTAAATTTCAAGCTATATGAATATTATATATATATATATATATATATATAATATAAAATATGTTAAAAATATATGATATATTGATAAAAGTTATAAAAAAATATTATTATTATCTCCTATTATTGCCAGATATGCCATCGGATCGAATGGAATGAATGTCTTGGAAATGACTTGTAGCGAGTGGAATCAATCTAATCATTTCAAAGAATGAAAATCACGGAAGATAAAACCTTTTCTTTGCTAAGTTGCTCGTAAATCGGTAGCCATTCTTCGAAAGTTATACGTTTTTCTCCTTTCCGTTTATATTCCTGACCACTTGCTTTAATCACCATGGCATTTGTTGGTTTTAAACCGGCAGCACGAATAACATCACCGATTTGTAAACCATCGATTTTACCATCAAGTTCTTCGTCATACAAATTAAAAATTTCTTTCAGTTCTAAAAATAAGTCACTTTTTGAAAAAAATCAAGGAAAGATTTGCTTTGCACTAAATATCGACCAAATGAGGAATATATGGCTTTGAAATTCTTAGTTAAAGCTAAGCTAAAATCAAATTTATTTTTGATAAAATATGTTATACAAAGCAAAAGGGCAACGATAAGCAGCAGTGGGTGGCAGAGCACTTTCAGGGTTTGTTCAAATGTTTTACCAGCTGGAAAAATTTTTTATCAAGGAATCACAACAACAAATGAGCTGAACCAGTGAATTCATTACGAGTCTCATTTTTGGCGATCGAACTTTGTTAAAAATATTATTTAAGATCTAACATATAAGATGCTAAATTTTACCGGTAATTTTACCGAATTCGAAACGAATAGACTATTTTTATTATAAAATTAAAATTAAATTTTTTTCATATGGTCTTTTGATCATTGCTTATCTTATTTATGTTGCTTGTGCTGATGCTCGCTTATTGTGCACTTAGTGCCTCTTTCTCGGCTTGCTTCTTTTTTAAATAAATAAAATATTTTGATTAGATTAGTTTGAAATTCTTAGAAATAATTCTATTGACACTGTTATTAAATTTATTGCTTGGTGCAATGATTTCTCTTGCTAATAAACAATACACTTTTTTAGACTTTCCTTTTGAAATAGTTCAATTCAGGTACGTTCAAAAAAAAATAGAGAAGTCTGACTGGATTTTCCATTTGCTTGTAATGAATAAACTACCAACAATATTCCAGATGTACTAAGCTTTTAAATGAAATAATGGTTGAACGAATGGTGGACCATGAAATGAAAGAAATAAATTCTGTTATTCTTTTGATCACTTAGATTCTTAAAAATTGACTGGATCACTGCCTAGTTGTAACGATTAATATACGATATTTCTGTACCAAAAATAAAATTTTGATATCAAAAAACAGCTTTAGTCGAAGATTTTTTTTTAAGAAGAAAAATATTTCAATAGAAAAAATAGAAAATATAAGAAGAAATATGGCCAAGTGGTTTGGCTCCTCGGACTAAGTTCCAATATATTTTCCTTTGGCGTTAGTAAATATACCATTAAAAGTGATCTGCGAGTAGTATTAGGTATCATACCTTCTCTGCCCTCTACAGCTTAGGTTTCATCCTAAAATAACCAGCCAAAACGGAGAAGGTGACTACTGCTAAAAGAAGAAAATGAAGATAAAAGGAAATTATAATATAAAAATATAATATTATAATATAATATAAAAAATAAATATTTAAATAAAAATAATATTTAAATAAAAATAAAAATAAATATTTTAAATAGCTATATACCAAAAGACAACATAAATAAGGCGAAAGGTATAGTAATAATATAAATTTATAAAGTTGTCGATATTTTAGTTTAGTTAAAAAATAAGCTGAATGGATCCAGATTTACATAAAAAGCTCATAAAAAAGTTGAAATTCCGACATACCAGCTTGTGAAGGAGCCATTACTATCTTGAGCAGAAGAGATATTCGAGTAGAAGTAGTTTCTAAATGATCAACTTAGAGGCACTAATAGATGAAAAGTGTACACACTGAATTCAGTGCTCGAAAATCTGTCAGGTGTTGTTGCTTCTTCAGTAAAACATTTTTCGAACGCCCCCTTTCGCGTAGTATTCGGTAATCTCATAGCTTTTAACAAAACTAAAATATCTTTATCTTACAAAGTCAGAACTCTCAATTCTAAGAAATACTTTTGCCACCCTCTTGTATCTCTATCTTCAATCTGACTGGAATTCGAGCTTAAAAGACTCGGCTTAAACAAATCACTCTGGTATTTTCTCGATTTTGTTTGCATTTTATTTTCCTGAAGGATAACGTTATATTTTCTTAGAACGAGTTTAGATCATAATTTCTTCCTTTGAATTGGTTCTTGCTTTACTAGTTACATCGATGAATTTAGTTCAAAGCCAATGAAACGTTATCCTATACTTTTCTTATTTTTTATGGATTTCTTAGCATTTTGAACGATTGAATTATTTTAAAAAATTTTGTGACAAAGTGAATCGTTCTAATTCGACCATTTTTCTTCTTCGTCGATCACTCCTCGAGATTCATAAAATTGTTGAACTGTTATTTAATTCTTCACATTTCAGGGCACTTTTAACTTTTAACAGATTTCGGAAATGAAACAAAAACTACAAGAAAAGTTAATTCAATGATTTGGTTTTCTCCAGAAGGCCATTCATACAAGTGGACAAGATGAAATCATCTATGCATTTTTAACTAATTTTTAATTAAATTTATATTACACTTGCACCAAAACATTCCAATTTTATTTTAAATCAAATTAGTTACAATTCAGTGTTATTGAAAACAATTTATAAAAAAAATTTATTTACAAGCCTTGCTCCATTGCATTACGTTATATATTGGTCTTACGCCAACGTAACGGAAAAGCTCCATACTAAATGATTCTTTGTTATCCAAATTGTTAAATTCTTTAAACTTAAAAAGCACAAAACGTCGCTGAAACATGACAACGAAATTGCAACGAAATTGAATATCTTCAAATGTAAACCTTAACAATAATTTTATAATCATAAATAAAGAAAAAGGAAAATTTAAGAAATAATCTGAAAAGTGGAAATTTAATTTCACACTAAAGTTAAAAAATTTATTCTCCTTTATTTCTTTAAAAAAAATCCTTCTTTTTACTGGAAAAAAATCAATTTCAGCGGCAATGTTTCACGTTTAATAACAGTTTTTTCATAAATTCATGAATTTCTATTATCTAATATTATATTATGGTTCCTTGCATTTTTATATTTTTACATCATTTTCACATTCATGCTGTTTTATAAAATGTTTTGATGGGAAATCTTTTTGACATTTCTGACACGAGTAAGCCTTCGAATCAGCAGTCACGAAAACAACATGAGTCGATAAGAGTTCATCATTTTGACCTCCAGAACATTCGGAATGTGATCTAAATAGATGTGAATGATATAATGATATAATATTTAGTTTTGTTTCCTTTTCCGATAATTTTTCGTAAGCATATAATCGGTTTCGGATATGAAATGATGCGCTTCAGTGTCGTTCTATCGACAATTTTATAAAATTAAATTTAAAATTAAAAATTAAAATTAAAAATTATGAAATTGAAATAAAATAAAAAAACCGTAGCAGAAATAACCTTAAAGAACAGAGTAATATAATTAATCATTCTCTTATTTTCAATTCGCCCTTCAAAAAGAAGACTAACTGGTGCTATATAGATTAAAATACAAATAATACACCTCAGGTGAGATCTGATTCCACGTTGAGAATATCCTTTATAACCACAAAGTTGGCAAATATATGCCTGTATTGCAGAATGATTGATGCGAACATGTTGAGTAAGCTGAGCAGCACTTATTGGTTGGAAATCACATTGCTGGCAGCGATTAGGTATCTGAAGCAAAAATTCATATTAAAAATTATTTATATTTATTGAAAAGACAGTAATAGGAAAGGGACATGGAATAATATCTAAATTCTTTGATTTGTGCCAATTGCTACTGCAATTTACAAGCAGTAAAGAATATATGACGAATAATACTTTTACTTAAATATACTTTTTTGTGAGGCTCACGGAAGGTTTCCACTTGATTCGTATTATTACAATAATATTGCTTGTGACCTGCCAAAGTTGTTGCTTGGTTAAACGATACCCCACATTCACATCGAAACCGTTTCTCTGCACCATTTAATTTTTCCTATAATCCTTAATAACTGATGGTTCTATAATGCTAAAAAAAGAAAAATATTAAATCCACATCAAAAATTATTAAGAATTTAAGATCAAACTTTCATAAGATTTCAAAAAAATCACTGGGGTCGAAAAGCGTTCGATACATTTAAGGATTATATAAAAATCACTCATTGGTGGAACGATTTTATTTTAGTATTATTTAGTATTTTATTATTATTTATCTTAAGTGGAGTCAACCAAACAGAAAATGATGGATGCTGTTAGAAGAAGGTAGAAACTGGTGATAGGAAGGAGAATCTATTGTAAAAATAAAAAACTAGGGTTTTAATAAGTGTAGTTCGTCAAGCTAGTATTTGCTATTCTATGCCAGCCATGTTATATTAAACGATGCAAAGTTATAACTAAACTGAGTTATAAATAAATAATACCGACGGACTTTTTTCCTTGGAATTCTCATTTGGTACTTTAATGCTCAAAGAAAGATCCAAAGGTTTATTTTCACTTTGGTTCCATTCCCTCTTCGAGCCGATGCGAATCTGAGTTGTAGATCTACTAAAATTAAAATTCTGAATTTTTTATAAAAAAGAAAGTTTTTAATTTAATCATGGAGCTTCTTATAGTGCCATCGTTGTAAATTGTTAAGTTAAAGCCTTTAACGATTCGGAAACGATACGATTTGAACCTTTTTGGCCTCTTCAGTGAAGATTCTGGTGTTGATAATCGATTTGAAATCGCTGTGTCGCTTAGTGGTAGTTTAATAAGATTCAACGCACAATTGTCACCAAAATTTATTCGTTTTGGTATTTCGATATCAATCGATAATGTTTCATTGATAAAAAGTTGTGGTGTATATGCATTAGAATTGTTACGATTTACTGCAACTGGTATCACAATCTGTGGATGACCCAAAATCTGAATTATAGAAAATTTTAAGATAGATTTGTTTACAGATTTATAGATTTATTTAATTATTTTGATTCGGTTTAATTTCTTTGATGATTGATATTTCCAAAATTTTCTTCTAAAAATTTGTGGTTTGGTTGATTCTGTTGGCTCCATTAGGATAAGCTCTTCACAATAGTTGCTTAAGAATAGTAGTCCATAGTGGTTCCCAGAAGAATTCTGCATTTAATATAAGGAATAGAAAGCGGATCCATCTGACTTCACTTTCGAAGTAACATATCACACAGTTATTTTTAATCTAATGACTGTTTATCCAATAACAAAATAAATATTACAGGATAGAAGTCAAGAGAAAAGGTTAAATTTTATTCATTTTCTTTCAGGTAAAGTTTCTCACTTGCATATAATTAGAATGATGACTGTGGAAGGCAACCGGTAGATATAGTGCATGATGAAAAGGAGCATTCATTAGCTCATAAGATGTACCAGGTTGCGTAAGGCTGCCATTCGCTAAAAACTGCCATAAAACAATTTTTTTTATTTCTATTTTTTCTTATAATTCACAATAGTGCAATTCTTTTTTTACAGCAATGCTTAATTCTTTTTATTAAGATGGAATTGATATGGATAACGCTCATCATTTCTGGTTAACCTGGCATCATTGTTAATACGATGAAAATTTTTGAGAAAAAGTCGCTTGATTTACAATAAGTACAGAATATTGAATCTCCAGCACGGCCTGTGCCTTTTATAAAATTTACAGGACGCATCCATAAGATAATCTAAGCAATAGTTTCTTTTATTCCTTACTAGAGATGTATAAAATATGTTAGAGAAGATGGCAAGGGAGAAAAGAATGGTACAGTGGATTATTGCTAAACTCGGAACACAGAATGACATTTTACTCCCCGTGAATAAAACTGTGCAAAAAACTGAGCGGTGTTCGCGACCTGTAATTCTCAATTCCCACAATTTACCTGTATCGCACGAAAATCCCTAGTATCTTTATCTAACCCGACTAGCCAACTGAATGAGCTACCCAGCAATGGTGAGTGCTCTTAAAAAAAATAAGCCAGGATAGGTCACTGGAAATTTTTGACATTTTCTGTCACATCAATCTCTCCTCAGGCATTCGTTGATTATTAATATTTATAGCTGACTGGTATAAATTTTGGAGGGAAGTTTTGCTTATGACAAAAATCTTCACTAACCAGTTTCATTTGAATTGTCGAAATTGCCAGCTTTCTTATTCGCGCAATTGCCTTTGATTTCGTCGCATTCCGTAATTGAAAAATCTCTTAACTTACCAAGAATTTCAGTATTATTTGTTGCCTGAATTTTCGGACAATACAACAGCAACCACAGCATTATTAACATTAACCTGGAGCCATGCTTCATGGGCTTTTATCTTTCATCTTTACTGTTCGAGTTTAACACGAAAAATGAATATGGATAAATGGTGAACGCCTTTATGAATGTGAATGTGATTTTTTCAGAATTGTTTATTCATCCATAATTATAGAATAAATGATGGAATTTAATGGAATTGGTGTAGTGAGAGTGAGAAGTAATTCTCCTTCATTTGAAGAAAATTTTTTTCTTCAGCGCTTTTAAAACACTAAAATGATTGAAATGACCTTGGAGGAAAGAAATCGAGCATTTTTTCATTTGTAATATTGTGTAATTTCCGGCACAAACAACTAATTAAGAGAAATTTTTTACAAAACAAGTACTGTAAGATAATCGTATTTCAGAGAACCTTATTTCAAACGCTCATTATTATTATTAATAATGGAATTATTATTACTAATTATTAATAATGGAAGAAAAATGTGCAAAATCTATCCCTTGTAAGTCCCTCGAGCACTACAAAGGCTTTGAGGACCACTTTGGAGAGTAATGATTTAGAAGAAGGAGAATATTGTTTTAACAATAACAATATAATCGAAATGGTGAATGGTGAGTAAACAATACCTTAAAGTTATCATTACTGCCAATAGTAACATCTGATGCTTTAACAATGACGCTTGAACAGTTAGAGCCAAGCTTCCTCATGCCATTTGCCATTTCTTCAGTAACGCGGGCAGGTTTTTGTTGCTTACGACGCGAAATTGCTGTGTATGGATAACCTTCATTCATTCGTGGTTTACCTGAGTGACTGCTGTAAATGTTTGCATGTAATAGAACGAAAATTTTGTTTTAATGGGAAATTCTATTAAATCATTTCGATAATTTCAAGCAGAAGGGATATTTACGAACTTTTGCTATTATTTGACCAATAGATAATGGAAACCACAAATAATTCAGGCCAAAGTTAATTGAAAAATTTAATATAAATTTAAAGATCAAATTTAGCTTTTGCATTAATTAGAGCGTGAACTGGATTTTTTTCTGTCTTTCAACAAGTTTCGCCTTTATGATGTTGTCAAAGGATAAATTTTTTAAATTTTTGCAGAGAATTATTATTTTTTCTCCAATGGCGAAATTTTCGATGGCATTTTCAGTGCTATTAATCAAAATCAATCTTCAAATCGAAAAAATCCTCAAGATTAAACTACTTTTTATTAAAAAAGAGAGATTGCGCGAAATCATTATTTTTTACAGAGCGGAAAGTTAAGACCAGCATGAAAAAGTATTATTTAATAGATAAGCCGTTTAGGATGAGGTCTACACTAATGAAAAGATTTCGATATGCACTGGAACTCACCCCACATGGACGATCAATAAAAAAATTTTGCACACGATTATTATTATCACAACATTCATTATTTCTGGCTTGGCTGCTAGCACTAACTGTTAGAGAAATCCCACCGTGAAAAGTTTCTTTTTATTTATTTAAAATTTTATTTATTTATTTAATAAACCAAACAGGGCGAAAAGCGCCTTGTGCTTTGCTTGCATTAGTAACAACAAGAAAATATCAAATAAAAAGAACTAGTGATTCCAATATAAATAGCAAATAACAAAATTAATTTGACCAAAAGCTAGCAAAAAAAAAATAATACAAATAAAGAGAAAAAATCAAGTAAACCAAAGTATATTTATAACAGATTGGTGAACAATTTTAAACTTCCTGCATAACATAAAGCTTTTAAATAATATCATGGATGATATTATTATCTTCTTAAAAATTGATAAGGATGGTGCACAAATTACGTCATTCGACAGCTTATTCCAGTAATTAATGATGCGAATAAAAAATCAAGTGTTCTTAATTTAATATTGCATTTAGGCTTGATAATTTTAGCCCATTAAATCTTTGTTGGGCTCAAATTTAACCTAAAACTGTAACATTTTGAACAAACTAATTTGAAACAAAACCATATAAAATTTTATGTGTATAAATTAAATTTTTAATTCGACGAACTGAGAGTGTTGAATCTAAGTTGTATAGCTGAAGTTGTGTATTATAACGGAGATTGGTATTAGGATAAAGGCAGAGTACAAAGTATTTTTGGAAATCTCCAATTAATGTACTTGATTTGCGATACGATTTGGGAATAATAAGTTACATTATAATCAAGAATAATGCCGAACGAATGCTTTTGTATATTTGTATATTATATATTTTATATTTTTATATGTTATATATTTTTATATATTATATATTAATAATAAAAAGCTTAATTAAATTGCCATTAATAAAGAGAATAGGAAGATCGAATCCTTTCAAATTGATATATAATAAGGCTACAATTTTGAATGAAAAGGGTGATTTGAAGAACACGGCCAGTTGGAAGTTCAATTGAATCAGCTTATAGTGGAAACTATTTTCCGATCATCCTTGACAGTAAATTTCACACTCATCAGCATAAAGATAAATGGTAGAATTTAATAAAACTGTAGTAAGGTCATATACAATTAATAAAGAAAAGATGCGATATAACTTTGGAGTATACTTAATTTAACTGGAGCTAAATCTTAACATATCTTGGTAACGGTCTTATAAATGATATCCAATTGTACAAGCTGCCTGTAATGCCATAACGATTGATGGTGGAGCTAAATCTAACAACTTACTGAGTGAAATAGATCAAATGCATTGGTCAAGTCCAACTTGACAGTTTTTCCCACTATCAGCAGATGCAAATGCAATCGGAAAGGTTTGCCAATATTTGTGGATTTATGAATTTTTTCGAGCAAAAGCCATACTAATAGGAAAATATTAAATTAGCATCAATATAACTTAGTAAATTGTTGAAAATCAGTATCTCCAATATTTTATTACCAACACATGTGAGGTTAATAGGCCTGTAATTAAAATGATCATAGGTTTCCTTCTTTATAAATGCGAATTATATGGGACAATTTCTAAAGATTTGGATTTAGGCCATATCTTCCCATAACATTTTTGTAAATTAAATAACAAGGAAAGACTCAAGGAGAAAGGGCATTTGAAAAATATTTGTGCTATGTTATCGACGCCACTTGAAATAGAAGGTTTGAGTTTATTTAGGGCGTCATAAACATCTAGTTATATAATTTAAATCTCAATGAGGGAACCACTGCATCGATTTTCACCGAAAAACAAGCGATTAATTTTATCGTTAACAATAACACTATAAAAATAATGTAATTGAAGTTCCCATTTAGGGAAATTATTATGCAAAGGGAACAGGAATGCTTTAAATGATTTATGATTTATACAAAGTTCACTGAACAAATTGAGCTGAAATTAACAGATTCATAATAAAAACTTCATATAAATCAAAAGATCTCATTCTTCTTCATTCATAATCAATCTTAATGAATGAACAAGGATGTAAGTTTTTTTAGGCCTATCGTTGGGTGTAAAATGCAAACGAGCTTGCATGCCTCTTTTACTAAATAATTAGTTCATGAATTAATCACCAAACTGCAAATTAACTACATGAATTCGTTTATCAATTTCACTTTATTGCACTGTAGGGATGATAAAATAATCAACGAATTCATAGTCAAGTTTACTTGGCTAATTTTTTAATTTTCGACATAACAAAGAATAACAAAGGCTCTAAAGCCCAAACTGATTCTTTATATGTGGAGAAGAAATTATGATCTATCTAAAAAATGCAATTATCGAACCAAGAACCTCGATAAAAATTGTATAAGTGAAAATTATTTTATAAAAGAGGAAACCATTAGTACATTTGACTAAAAACATCTTTGCACCAGTATTTTGGCAGAAAAATCAAAATACCTTCATTTGGAAAAATTCAAATGAAGAAAAAGAGTCGATTGCTTTCGAATCATCGAAATTGTATGTTTCTTATCGAGGAATGTGGATAAGAAAAGTAAAAGCTAAGCGAACAACGACCAGAGGAATAGATCGAAAACGTAAGATAAGAGGGTAAATGCTATGCAGCTATCTCATTTCAGTTTCTCTTATCTGATTTAGCCCATCCGCTATTCCTTATCAGCTTAAAACTATCATTCCAAAACCAATAACGCTACATGACTTTAAGAGGAAATATCACTACGAACTCGATTAAGTTTTTAGGCATAATATTATACGCATTTGATTAAATTGACAATTTGATTAAATTTCATCTGTCATCTCGACGATACAATGTAACGATGATAACTAAAATGTTAAAATATACAACTGGTCTCATCATTAAAATACCATTCTTTAACTATTAATCGTATTTATTCATTGCAAAATTGATTTGGTAATCTAACAATAATTCATGGCAGTATATACAATCAGAATGCATCGATCAGGATGAAACCGCTTTTTTTTTACACCACTCACCATTTGAATGGCTTCACTGCCTTTTTTATCTGTGCATATATATGCAGTGGGTCCTTACCAGAATTCAGAGGCTGAACCACGATCTTTGAACTGCCATTTTGAAACTTATGACTATTTAACCCTCAATTATCGAAGTTGAACCAGTCGTTGGCGATAATTAATATTTACAAAATATTCGAAAAGCAGTTACTTTGCTAATAATTTAATAATATTTATTCACTGACTTCTCTGGAAAAAATTTTTTCGATTACTAGAAAATCCATCCTTTTCTTCAGCAAAGTAATCATTTCCATTATTTTATTCCTCTTCACAAGGAAAAGAAATGAACTTTACAAATTAAAATTTCTAAAAAAATATTTACAAAATATAAAACAAACCCATTTAACTATGGCGAATGAAATTTTGCGACTGAAATGAACGATTTGAAGAGAGTGTGGGCAATGCATTAAAACCACAAAACGGCGGAAAAGTTCATTGCACGTTGATAAGATCTAAATATTTTGATGACTCTTTTAACTAATACTACGCCAACATTTTGAACAACACAATTTCCATTCATATACATCATTACTTTCCTTTATCCTTTTCTCTTAGAATTTCCCATTGAAATTGAAATAAATTTTTTTTCGAAATTCCAGAAAATTGATTCATTTTCTCAAATATCTTACGTTTTAAGCATTATTGCATGTATTTTTTATTGATGTCAGATATATGGTTCTTAACATTTGGTACAAATGTATTTAGGATGTCATTAAACGCACAAACTAATAAAACTCTTAAAGAAAGAGTAAATCGTACGATTAAGAAGAATTTCGTTCATCTCATTATATATTTCATTTCATCATTTATCATAATTTCAATGCATTTTTAAACAATATGAACATATTTAAGAGAAGCATTTAAATATTTTCGCAGGGTAATAGCGTCAGGGATATCCTTTTTAAAGATCTCATAACCACTTTTGGTATCTATTCTTTTAATAAAAATCTATTGAATGAAATATGTGGCTCTGCTAAAGAAGCAACTAGGACCAAATGAGCAACTTCAGTCACTTCGTACAACATAAAAGCATAAAACCACAGCGGTGAACGCAGAAGCTTTCAAAAATATCGGAAAAGAATGAAAAATGTATGCCTAAGAACTGTACTTATATGTTTAAACAGTACATAACAGTACATATATATAGTATCAATTATTGTTCAGTGCATTAAAATTTCATTTTTATTATTAGATTTATAAAAATCACTCAGTATTTTAGAAAAGATTTCCAACTATAAGCCAGATTAAATTTACTTAACAAAGAAGATTCATTTATTTTATTCAAAACTTTCTAACAATTATTTCAGTTCAATTCCCAATTAACCACAACTCATTTATAACATCTTATCTAATCGTTTAATCGAAATTTCATCTTCTATGATTATCTTTGCAGGGCTATAAGAGTTCATAATCAGATTCATAAGCATTTCAAAAATCAGTAGGAAATCAACAAATTACGCATTCCACCATCATTTGAACCTATCATCAGAGATCTCATTTGTGGACATCAAATCTAGTATAGTAACATTTTATGATATACTGAAGCAAACAATTTTGGTTTGCTGTAATATACTGTAATGCTTGTTGTATGGATTGATAAAATTTAAATTTTTCCAATTTTCGCGAAACCATAATAATATCCTTTTTAGTATTTTTTTTTCTCACAGGAAATAAGTCACGATTGGAAATATATCACCTCTGCTACGGCAATTTTGCTTTAAATTAATGAATAAGTTAATATTCATTTGAATATTCTTCCGAGTAAAAAAATATGTCAAGATTAGGCGAATGAGAGGGAAGGAAAACAAACCGTTTCATTGCAGCAAAATCACAATTATAAAAAGTTGATATAATAATTTGCATGTGAGAAAGCGATATGCAGGCTTTGAACAATGAAATATTATCGATAATATCGATAATGATCGGCGGGCAGCTGAGAATAAAATTTTTTGGTATTTATAAGGAATGAATTGTTGATAAAACGTAAGATTCACTGAATTGTTTTTTTCACTGCTCTTAAAATTTTTAGAAATCTCTTTGAAAAATTGAAATTTTTTCAAGAAGAAAACATAAAAACACCAATTATTATCAAGAAAAAACCTAATAATCCAAATAATTTAACACCCGAACAATCAAGCTAATCAAATTTTTTATTTTAATTTTAGCTATCCGCTTTATCTAATCCTCGGAAAAATTTTATTTTCCGAAAAAAAAAATTTCGAAAAAAAGTAACTTCTTTAAAAAGTAATTTAAAAAAAGTAATTTACCTCCTTGGATACGGGATGAATGCCATATGAATTTATTTAAACAAATGAATAAATAAACGAGATTAAGGATGCCATTTCCTTGATATTGTGATGATATAATGATATTGATAATGATATTGATATACATAATACTAATAATGGATTATAGTATAGAGTAAAGCAATTATAAGAAAACATAAATAATAAAAATAAGATGATAATATGTCGTTTGATCTTTTTATGAATAAATAAATATAAATAAATGAAGCAAATTTGATATAATTTTTAATTAAAAGAACTTTTGTATATGCAATTATATAAACCAACTTAAATTTGAAAAATTAAAGTTAAAGTTTGAAGGTAAAGTTTGAAATATAAATGAAGGTTTCTAAAGGTTTCCGATTGCAAAATAAATTATATAAAAAGTAATAAATTCAAAATAAATATAAAAAATAAGTTTTCAAACTTTAATTTAAATAAATAAATAAATATGATTATGCATTCGACAGAAAACTATTCTTCGAATTTGTCGTCGATTTAAATAGGAATTAAGTAGCTTAATTTATTGTGTTAAAAGTCAGATTCCCTATCTTCAACAGGAATAAATCTTGCACTAAACAATCCTGAATGGAGCTGACAACATCTCCTTTTCTACCTCCTCCAAATGAGACTATTTAGAAAAAATTTCTGACCGTATTTGCAGTTAGCAAAGCGACCATTATCAAAAATGGTTACGCATTTTACTTCTTTGCTTATTGTAATTTATTGAAGACTTTGTAGTTTGATATCTTTTCATTTATATTTGACCATTATATTTGGCCTCATACATGAATAATGGAAAATTATCGTTACTCAAGCCATAAATGCCATTATATGGCCTAAATTGCCATTATGCATAGTGTTTTTTGGCACCAAGTTGGAAAAAAAATTTTTAAGAACCAAGAATTACAAAATATAATAAAAATGATTACAAAAACAAATTACAAAAAAAAGGGAGCTGTTAAGATTTTACCAGAGCTTATTTCTAGAAGCAAAGATATAAGATTTGCTTTTTATAGCTCAAATCGTTTAATGCAAAACCAAATCGGCTTATTTTTTGTTATGTTTTATTTTCAAGCCAAGCGAAAAAATTAGGCAAATTCACAATAAAGTTGAATTTTCATAAAAAATATGTAAAAAATCAATATAATTTTTAATTAATATCTAGTAATTTATTTATTATTAATTTATTAATAAAAGATTTGCAAAATGGATAAAGGGATATAGGAGAGCTCGGTAGCCACCCGAACTGCGGTTTAATGATAGGGTTATTTGTGTCTCGGATTACTTGGAGAGCGAGTTTCAGGCAGCATTTTATTAACAATAGGGTTTCATCTTTAATGACGAGCTTGTAATAATGGTAGTAAGGCATATTGTAGTAAGGCATAATGCTCGACCGCAGTCGGAGCAACTCCATATGGCGCAACTCGGCTGAAAATTAATAGCCTCTGAACTAATGTCAGCGAAATTGCACTTTCCTAGATCTACTCCCTTCTTTTATAGTAATGTTAAATTGTCGTTAACAAATTGAGCGCAGCAAATTGATTCATCGTTCCATTGAATAATTCTCAATGAATCTGAAATGGAATCGCTTTTGCAGGCACCAAAATTTATAGAAGAAAGGTAAAAAAAAGGCAAAATTATTTTACGAAGTGAATTAACATTTTAAAAAAATTCCGTTTGTATGAGAAATATCTCCAGCAAAAAAATTATATATAAAAATGGAAAATAGACGGGCCTGAGTTGTTTGTTTTTGAGAAACTTTAGCTTGCAGTGCGACAAATTAGGTGAAAAATTTTTCTGCATAATTGAGTAGATCACTTCAAATTGTTAATCAGTTGGAGGCCAAGTAATAATTGGATAATTTCTTTTTCTCAAATAGCAGAATGCATATTCGTTTGGCAGGTTCCATTGATAATCAGGATAAATGATATCTCTCATTAGCGAGTTTGGAATGGAAGTGCAACTCGAATTATAATACCATCCTGGCATTTTTAATGGCAAATTGGATGGTTTGGTTTTTAATAGAGCAATATATTATTCGACCATTCTATTAATTTCTTAATTTTAAGATTCCTTAATTTTATAGCTATCATTTTGGACTGAAAATGATACTCCGCATCACATTTTCACATTTTCAACAATGAAAAACCTAATGTCTTCACATTTTCGGCGATAAAAAACTTAACGTTTTTCACCAGTTTTTTACTATTCACCAGTTATAAATTATTCACCAGTTTTTATGATAGAAATCAGAAAATTGTCAAAGTCATATTATCATAAAAAATTGTCATTTGTGCAGCCAAGTTTTTTTTTATCTTTAGAGGGGCAGAATAGCCGAGTTGATAATGGGTCAAATTATTGTGGCAAACGTTTGGGTCATGCACCTCATATATAAATTCTGCCATTTAAAAAAAACTGAGATACTAATAGTCTTCGATCTTCATTTCTCTTGCCAAATGGCTATATAACAAAAAATTACAAAAAATTCTAACTGTACTAACAACTGGCAAAGCTGGCTAATTAGAAATGGCGATGGTTTTATTGCAAAGGTTTACCATTTATTAAAATAGTTGTAAAATAATTTACTCTGGATATAAAATGTAAAATATTGAAAAAATAGCAAGGAAATGGAATAATATAAATAATACTAATAATAAATAATAAATAATAATAATAATATAAATGGAATAATAATAATATAAATAATAATAATATAAATAATATAAATAATACAAATAATATAAATAATACTAATAATACAAATTATAATAATAATAATACAAATAATGCAAATTAATACAAATAATACAAATAGCAATAATACAAATTTCTAGTTGTTTGTCATAACTTTCTGCACTTTTCAATCAAATAACCAGTTAAAATCATTTGAATTTATAATGTTGTAAATACCAAAGAGACAATTACCATTACTTCGCATGGCTCGGAAATAATTTCCGGCAATTTTTAGGTAACTATTTCTGATTAGCCTTTTTCTACGTATTGCCATTAAGAGAGAATATTTTACGGTCACTTGTGAATAGAGATGGATTTAATAATATTTGAAATTTTAACGATGTTTCTTATAAACGAAATGGCTGAAACAGAAGTCCCGTTGGATTTCCAGCAATGCCGTATTTAATTTTTATCCTACCAGCTCGCCTATAACACATTTAGAATTTAAACAAGCACAAATCAGTCAGTAGAGGTAATATTTGCAGTAATTCGCAAATGATTCTGATGAAATTGTTCTATTTTTCTGTGGATAATAAATCTCGCTTTCTTTCAATACCGAGAATCGAATAGTTTTACTGGGAATTATTTTTTTAGGCAAATTATTCCTCCAATTTGTACACAAATTGTTTTTCCAATTTTTTCAAATCAATCATAACGAAAATTGCTTAATCGGCACTATCATCGGCACTATCGTTATCACTAATCATTACTAATCAATATTTTTGATCAGTACTTTGATTATATTCACTGATTATATTCTTTCTTTAGCTCATTTAAAAATTTTGAAAAATGATCAATGGATTATTTATTGCAGCAATAATCGAATTCTTACAAATTCTTTAATTTATCGAGTCAAATGGATATCTTTCAAGTTTTTAATTTATTTCCATGCACAGACGAATAAATCATTTCAGAATTTCAGAAAATCTTTTCCTAAAAATCGACTGAACGGCGACTTAAAAAAAATCAAAGTTAACTGGTTTTGTTACAAGGTATTCTTTGAAGAAAAAAATTTTTCCAATTATTTATTCTTGTTTTGCATATATGGAAGCGACAAAATTAAACATTAAAATTTCTCTGAATTATTTTAGGGACACAAAAAAAATTCTGGACGAATTATCTATTATGGATGATGATGAGCGATATATCATGGAAACCCACAGAATAAATCATGAAAGTGATGTAAGAGAATCCGATAATTTTGTGAATCTAAATGCTGACAAACTTCTGAATGCAACAGGAAAGTATGGAAAATATCAGGTGATATTTTTAATAGATCTAATATTAGTAAACAATGAATTTCATAATCAACTTGTATTATTATGCAATTCGTGGTAATATTAATAAAATGCTATTTTCCAACTATCTCTTGCCAGTAATTTTATGCATGGCATTTTTTTCGCAAAGGTGATATTAAACAGATAGAAACATGGTTTGTCAAATTCATGATTTTCCAGATGCGAACCTACCTCTTATTGAGCACTGTATCTCTTCTGTACACTTCACAAACATTTATTATGGGGTTCATTGGAACTGAACCAGAATTCAGCTGTAAAATTCGCAATAATTTAGAAAAGGTATATATATATATTTATATATGATGTTATTTTGACCAAAGCATCGTAAGATCGAGCCCTCTCTTGGCAGGTTACTGAAAATAAATTTGGGGAAGGTGCTAACCTATTACTATCCACAAAAGGACTTTCTGATAAAAGGTTTTTCCGCGTAAAAGTTGGTGGATGCAACCAAGGAATAAGTTTTGTAACTCAGTAGAAGAAGGCTGTATTCCTGACTATTTGTATCGTTTTTTTTTCTTCAATTTCTTTGCGCGAAATTAAAAACGTGGAAATGCGCCTTTTTAGAATCAAATTACGAATTTATAAAAAAAGTTTGGCTCAAATAAATTTTTCAATACAATTTTCTTACTGTCGAAAAAAGCTGAAAATTGCTGAAAATTACTTTTCCAGTTTTTTGATCTAAAAAACAGAAGAAAGCTTTCGTTTGCAGCATGAAATCAGCATCTTCATCTTCTTCAATTAGATCTTATCATTACTGATTAGGTTTGCTCCGCTGGCTATGAAGGTGAAGCTTTCTTAATACGAAATTGGCGAGTGATTTTAATAATTTAGAGATACAATACAGTGGATCATTGTCATGTGACTAATAACGATCAAAAATTCGCTTGTGAAGATATTTCAGATGCTTATTTTTTATACAATGAAACGGTTCAATATTCCACCTTAACTTCAGAGGTAAAATTTTAGTCCTTTGAGAACTTGTCTTAAGTCGGAAATTTTAACTGTTTCAATAATTTATATTATTTTTATTAGAAACTTCAATAATTTACATTATTTTTATTAGAAACTTCATTTCTGCATATAATTATTGCGGGCAAAAAATCCTTAAGTGCGTGCTATTTCTTGTAAATCTTGCCATATTAAATCACTGCAAATTTTTTTCAGAAACCATTTTGATTACTTCTTTTTTTTTCAGTTCAATTTGGTGTGCAAAAAAAAATTTCTGGCTGAGTTGGCTTTTTCTATTTTTATCATTGGTATATTTATTTTCTTTAATTACGATTTAATTAATAAAATTTTATAAATCCACCTATTTTGGAATTCAGGACATTTTGCAATAATATGAGGCAGAGAGATGGAAATGAAATTCGGACAGTGCGAATACTTAGTCTATTCCTTAATGACTTTCTGTCTCTGTGGGTCCGAACTCAGTAGCTTGATTAGTTAGAAGAGGAAGCCAACGAAATGGTGAGCAATGCAAAAAGAAGGGAAAGGAGAATCCTCTTTCTCTATGTGTTATCATTTTGGTGATTCTTAATAGATGAAATGGTTTGAAGGTGGCATGATTGTAACACCTATTGCTACACAGATTTCCGATTTGTATGGACGGCGCCCCATATTCCTAACATTATTATGGACAGCAGTTGTTGCAAGCATATTAAGTACTCTTGCGCCAAATTATTTTCTGTTCCTCGTTTTTCGCTTTGTTCAAGGCATTGGCATTTTGGTTTGATTTTTTTATTTGAATCCAAAAAGCGCATCGAACAAAAATAAAATAATTGTGAATATTCCATTTTGTATTCAAAAAACATCTTTTTAAAAAGAAAAAAGTTGAAAAATTTTGAATAATCTTGCAGGGAAGTTCGAGTATAGGATGGGTTCTAGGCTGCGAATCAGTATCGGCAGATTTTCGTTCAATAATACCCATAATTGGGAATTGGACATGGGTTATCGGAACATGTTTTGTTGGTGCTGTTCGGATTTTCATTCACAGATGGCGCTTGTCGTATCTAGCCATTTCCTTACCCGGGCTAATAACAATCGCTTGCTACTGGTTATTTTACTAATTATATATCAACTAACAACTTTTCTTACAACTTTTTCTGGACATTTCGAGTCATATCATTATTATTACCAGCATTGATAAGACATTGTAAGATGATAAAACAACAAGACTTTGAAAAAAATATCGAGCTTTTGTTCACAATGCAGAAATTTAGTCATAAAAAAGTAAGAAAGTGACTCACAAAACTGCAAAAAGAATTTAAGTTTGACATTAAATTAACAATTTTGTCGATAATTTATTATAGGTACGTGCCAGAATCACCACACTGGTTGATCAATCACGGTCGAAAAAATGAAATCACAAGGCAAGTTTTTGAAGAAACGCTTTATCATAGTTTATCTGAATTAGGGATTATTGTGAAAAAATGGCATCCCAAGTCCTAAAAACGTAGCCAATATCGAATGACAATCCAATCGATTAGACCATCTATCCTTTTCAGTATTATCCAGTATTTTCATTTAATCGTGATTTTATCAGGTCGGACCAAGTTGCAGTCTTAATTTCTTGCAGGTATGTTCGTGAAGTTTCTCGAATGAATGGTGTTAAAATTTCGCTAAATGATTGCAAATCTGTTAATATAAAAAAGAAGCAAACGGCTAGATCATTAGTGGATATGATAAAGAATAAGGCTATCATGTTTCATTTGGCAATACAATGCTTCATATTGTTGGTATTTGATGTATTTGATTGATTTATATGAAAAACCAAAAATTTGAATATTCAAATTTTTGGTTTTTCCTTTTTTTCAATATAATTACAAAATAACATTTCATAGTGCCTTGAAAACGCAAGAAGTGAATTATGACGAACCATTTTCTTTTTGCGAACACTTTTCTCTTTTGGTTTGGATAGCTCAACTGGTTAGAAGGATAATCCTTCGCCAGAGAGCCACGATCCTTTAACAAGATTCTATCAAATGTGATACTTACGTGTCCTCAAGGAACAAAAATCGAACCTCGATGACTTAAATATTAGTTGAAACGACGTGTCACTTGGCAAGGTAGATAAAATCTACCTTGAAAATTTGATTAAAACTTATATTTATTGAAATTTATTCAATATTTAAATAGATGAAATATAAAAAAATATAAAAATGCAATAATTTCCTTACAAATGCTTTTGGCAAATATCGTGAATGTTGAAGCAAAAAGTTCAGACTGGTGATGAATATGATTTATTGGGGATTAGCGCTGACTAGCATTCGCCTGAGTGACGATAACTTTACCGGCTATTTCATTTCTGCATTTATGGACGTTCCGGCTGCATTTCTTTCTATTCCGCTATTAACGAAATTCGGTCGACGAACTCTAACTTTCTGTGGTTTATTGTTGCAAGGTATTTGCATGTATGGTGCGGCATATTTCAAAGGTTGGTGGCTAATCATTTCAATATATAAATGAACGACGATCTGTCCTATTCAAATTCTTTAATTGAAAATAAAATAAAAGATGGTGGTGGCTCTTGATAGTAACACAAGTCCGAATTCCATTTTATCAAAAATGAAAACTTCACTGGGGTTTTAAAAAAATCCTCCCCTCCCCCAAGCCCCCCCCCACTCCCCCTCCTCACTTTATAAAATACAAACCAAGAAAAATCTTGATACTATACCGTAAGCCGCTAAATGCGAGTAATAATAGATATATTCTCAGGGAATATATTCTTCATTGCATATCTCAAATATATCGTAGAATCAGCTGTAGAATCAGGAGAACATTCCCCGCTGTTTTAAATAATAGTACTACTGAATCATTTGTATTTAAGATAAAAGTTATTGAAATGCAAATGGTTCGAACCTAAAAATATTACAGAAACTCGGAACATAGCTGTAATTTTTCCTATTCTGGCAAGATTTTGTAATGATATTCTGTGGTGGTGCTACCCGTTATTAGTGACAGAAATGATTCCAACTTCTATTCGTAATTTATTCTACGGAATTTCAGTCTTTTTTGGCGAAACTGGCTCAGTTATTGCACCCTACTTGGAACTACTTGTGAGTTGTATGAATTTAAACGTTTAGATTACCGTAAATATCGATACTTCTAGCTATTAGATGTTAACAGAAATTTCAGTTTTCATTTTAAGGAAACTTTTGGTGTTCGCGCACCTCTAATTGCTCTTTCAACTTTATCAATTATCGCAGCTGTTTTGATTCTTACAACCCCTGAAACAAAGGGTAAACCAATGCCTGAAGATTTCGATGATTTCGATGGAGGATGGTTTGTAAACTATTTTATGCAGTGCAGCTAGAAATGCTTTCAATCAATTTGATTGCGAAATTTCGTTCTTCGAAAATTGTAAAGTGTAAAGCCATCGAATTTACTGAATTTTTATAATTTACGATTTGGCATTAAAGTAATGGTAACAAATTGTGTCAATATATATATATATATATATATATATTCCACATATAAATGCTCAACGACTGGCGATATCATCCATTATCCAGGGCCATGAATCCTTGATAATCGCTAGATGATCAGAAATTAATGAAAAAATAAAAATATTTAAGAAAATATAAGGCTTTCATTTATTAATTCATCAGTTTTTGTTATCGAAATTTCATTTCAAATTTCACAACCATGGTACTCTTTTTCATTTACTATACTCTCATCACACTCAAAAAAAACATGAGATTTGTTGAATTGATGAGTGATAATATTTCATCAAAATGAATTTCACCATAAAAAATTTTTGTTTGTATGAAAATCTTATTCGATGAATAAAAAAATTTCTTTTTAAAATAATATTAGTCAATGAAGATTTTACTTGAAATCAATTTAAAATCTTGAATTTTAGACTTTGATTTGTTTTTTTAACAGCTCGCGACATCACTAGCTGACTGGCTAGGATAAAAGATGGATAATGTTCTAGACTCTACCGCGTTGAGAAGCAAATCTACTCCGCGCAGGAATAAGGTCATTAAAAATCAGAGTGACTCTGGTGTAGATTTGCACTTCTATCACGAGGTGATTCTTTGGCTAAAATTTTTCATCCCACTAATAGCCAGAAATAAAATGATCCTAACCAGAAATAGTAGACTTTTTAATAAAATTTTACCGTACATTGAGAGCGCTGAAGATATTTCATTGTTATCTCAATTTCGCTAACCATCTCCTGAAAGCCGTAATTCTGTTTTACGAAGGCGAAATACCTTTTGTCCATTCCACTTTAGCAACCAACTCCTTCTTTTCACCCACCAGTACCATTATTATTCCACATCTCGTGAGGATTTGATGATATGAAAGCTCTGGTGATTTTTCGGGCAGATGGACCGTTTCCTTCGATATCCGGCTCGCTTCGAAACCGCATATCCTGGCGTGGATTCTATCAACTTATGGAGAGATGCGTTTATTTCGGACCAGTGTTCAGCACCTATCCCAAAGGTTCTTCGATAATTCGCTTTAAAATATAATATAATATAAAATATATTTTGTAAACATACTCATAGCTAGGTAAAAGAGCCCGAAAGGTGTGAAAAAGATGGATCCGCGATAAACAGTGTAGGATAGTCACTGCTCCCTCCAACATCCACAATTATTCTGACGTTCCATATAGCGAATTATCGAAGAACCTTTAGCAAAAGCCGAATTTTCGCCGTGTACATAATACGCATCGGAATACGCAAACGGCATTTGCAGCACATACCACGGAGTCCAGAGGATACAAATAGAGGTGAATCCTTCCAAAATTATACGAATTTCAATTTTTGAAAAGATAAATATAATTTTGTAAAAAAGATATCATACTATTAGAAAATGTTCAAGGACTGATAGTTTCTCAAATTTCGCTTAAATAAATTCAAAAATCAATTTGAAAGCGTTTGCTGAGTACATCTGTGGTTCAGTGACAAGGTAACTGCCACCAAAGATCAAGGTTTGTGTTCGGATTGGGTTCAGTTCAGACGGCACTGTCGCTGACAGAGAAAAGCAAAAGAAAAGTAGAATAGCTTAGTGGATTACGCGGCTACATCATTGCTGCATGGAACTGCAGGAGTAAGCCTGCTCAAGGTCCTAGGTGACGCTGGCGACTCGCCTGTGCTTCCATTGCCAAAGGACTCGCTAAAAACCTACGAGCGGCTCCAATGGAGCGAGAATAATGAGAATGGAGAATCACGTTTTAAAAAAATCTGTTGGTTAAGCGAATCAATTTTCTGTAAACCAATGAATTGAAATGTCCCATGACCACACTTAAAACGCGATGGCTGATGGAGAATGGAGACCTCATTTTGCACAGCAGGTGATACTTCAAGTAGCTACCAATTGACCGCGTTTTAGAAAACAGAAAAATTGAACATCTAAGAGATGCATAACTGTAAACCTATTCCATTACTTAAATCTGGCAACGTAATGGTACTGGACAAATACGCACACTGTTGTAACCAAATCAGTGGAACTACTAAATAGGTGCACCACCCGAGTTGACTGGCCAAAACGAAACACACCGTCTATCGCAGGACGAAAAAGTGTTTCGCAGCTGCGGCATTTCAGTTCTAAATTTCTTTGGTTTTCCGTAATTATGTTGTCTGTCATAGTGAGCAGTTTCCGGATTAGAGGGGGACAGGCTGCGGTCTTTTTGTACGGTCATTCTGCCATTTTATATTCTTCTAGTCGATTATCCCACCTTTATGTTCTCATCTCGTTTCTTTTTTAGTGTTCACTGGCTATCCACTTTTATTATTCGTTGTGGTTTCCCGATTTTTTCGGTCTTTTCCATCATTTCCAGTCGACAGAACTTCGCCAAATATTGATTAACTTTGTGCTTCGCTTTTATTTCATTTTTTAGAATGTTTTTTCACTTTATTTTTTATATTTATTTAAATTTTTTAGTTCAGTAAGAATTTTATAAAAAGTTTTCGTAGCAATAAATATTGCTAATAAAATGTTATTGAATTATAAAATCCTCCACTGTTGAGATTATTATAAATATGCGAACGAGCTCGGACGTAATAAAAGGGTCGCGTAGCAGAGAGCTGCTCTTAGACACTTAAGGAGAGCGAACAGTTGTTAGTTAGTTGTCCGTGTGTATGGCGAGCCTCTGGCCTGCGCGCCAGGACAGTTATGGATATAGAGAGCCAGCTGGTCATCCACACTCTACCCAGTATTGCTAACCTGTCGGAAGTCCGTCTTCCTAATTCTGGACCTGGAGAAGTAACTGTGGCCGGCCCGGATAGGAGTTATTGGTTGTATCACACTGATATTGCGGACACTCGGAAAGAAATGGAGTAGCGATTGTCGCATCCGAAAAGCTCCATGTGATAAGCTCCAATCCTATGGGTCGTACGCTTTAAAGGCAAATTTCGCAATATCTTGATTAATCACTATTTATACTGTGGACGAGGATAAAGATATATTCTATGCTAACTTGCCAACTTGTCAAAAGCACATTTGGCAAAAAACGCCACAACCGTAATCGCGAGAGATTGGCGCGTAGGATATGAAGTTTTCCCACTGCCTTCCATAGTATGGCGGTGAGACCCAGTCTGCTAACGGAAAATGTCTTCTCTGTTTTGCTGATGAGCGTGAGCTTTTTTGGGGCATTGCTCATGAAATTCACCAGATAATACTCGAATCAGATTGGCTATATTTTGGTCAGGCACCAATGAAAGAGATCACTGGTGGAAGCGATACATGGCAGAGCTGAAGCTGGCAACTTGTACGGGTTGGACCTCACTATGATAAGCACAAATGAAACTGAGAATGCTGAAAACACAATATAAAAACAATATACAATATAAAAGAATTTGATAAGATAAAAGATAAAGTAAGATAAGATTTTAAAAGATAAGATTTTGATAAAAGATTTTTAGAGGAGTAGTTTAGCAAGTTTAGCAAGTAACTGTTGTTGCACTGAAGCACGTAAAAAACTTTGGTCACATTAAACCTTTGCAATTGCCGAGGAGTAATGCCGAGGTCTTAATTGAACTTTTGCCTCCAGATGTCAGCCAGGTCCTCCCTATAACATAGGTCTCGAAAAAACAAGCCTTTTGTCTCTGATGAAGTCCATCTGTCCGGTCCTGCCACCAGACTGCACGTATCAGGATATGTTAACTACTGACAGCCCCATAGACTCGCACCAGTCGTGGCGAAACACGACAAAAAATTGATATTGGGACGAATCTGAATGAGAATCACCAACTGAATGAGAATAGGAAAACAATCATCAAAATTTATTTAGTCTACTTTGCGGAATCCGGGAAATCAGCGAAATCAGTGAAATGATCCGAGATAGTCCCACTAAGACTAGCAAAAAACTTGTTTCTTCTGATGGATGGTTAAATTTGCGGCGGACCATGATGGTACATTTAACATCGCAAGCGTACTTAGAACGCACTTAGAAGTCCAAACCTTAAAATATAATAAAACTTAAAACAATCTACGCAATTCGCAGCCTTAAGACCAATGAAATCTCTGGAAAAGATGGTCTGGAACTGAAGTCTTCACTTGCTATCCTGCAACAACTTATTTTCACTGGTATGGGAGGAACGAATGCTATGGAATAAGACTGTTTCCAAGAAAAATAATGTTGTCTCTTCTGTTGAATAGAATGGTGGCAGTGCATGGCAGCAGGACGTGTCCTAAATAAGCCAAATTGTAACGCGGCTGTGCCAAATTTTTAGGTTGAGAAGGGTTTTGGAAAAATTATTTCAAGCATCTGCCGTTACGTACTTCATTGATTTTGCCGTTTCTTTTGATTTGATTTGATCGAGATGAACGCTGAATCGTACAATACTATGTTTCAGAGGAGATAGATGGTGTTCCACTCCTTGTTTTTAAAGCATTTTATCGGCGTACGTCAGCGCAGAGGTGCGTATTTGTACGGAAAATTGGCGGAGTTTCTTGAAATGCGTTGCTGATAGTTATGAAGAGGTGCAATAGAAGCTCAAATTGGCAGCAGCATCGATAAATCGATATTAGAATCAAGTCGAAACTTATTTCTTCTTATATACGAGGCGCTAATCGGAATCGGAATTTATGGAATTTGTATAAATTCAGCAGCGGTCGAAAGAATTGGACTTTGTACTTTGCATATCGCAATTCCAGTCTATTGCCTAAGCCCAAGATGACGATGGAATTCTAGCTCGGATGGCAGCCAAAGGTGTTTTCCCTCTAGCGAAATATTTCTAGAATCGTAGCGATGTCAGTTCTTAGCGAAAAGTGCATAGGTGTGCACCTATGTGCTGCAGTACGCATAATTCACCTATGTTGCTGCCAAACTGGGCAAATGAGAGTGGAAGATGGAAGCCATCTGTTTTTGACTATTCTTCCTTAAGATGCGTTATGCTTATGCTAAGTCGGCAGAATTTCACACAGTTGTATCCATCTTCATTCGAATGTCATCTGCATTATAAGAATGAAAATATCGTCATAAGGCCTATGCGCTGGTTTCACCATGTACTTTGTCGTTCAACATTAGAATCGTGCGAGCTGCTAGAAAAGAAGGATTTTTAAATATTGGTAAAAAAGCTATTAATTTGAAAGGAAAATAATCCATTGTACCTCGTTGTACTCTTTTCGGATCTATCGTCCTTCATTATTAGCCACTCTCTTTATATATTAAGGATAGGATGGCTTTGTGGGTTGTTGCTCAATTGGGAGCGCCGATACTAAAGTTCTACTCCCAGCAGGAGTAAACCTGTCCAAAATCCGGGTGATGCTGGCGGCCTATATTTCTATCGCCAAGGGATTCCCTGGAATATTGCCCAATGTGACAAGCCAGTGGAGCCAATAATGGTCTTTCATCTAGATTAATACGTGGAGTGTTGGCCTTAAAATTAATTCATACGTTTAACGTATCGGATTTCATCATATGATCAATGAATGTTAACCATGTTTATTATGCCATATGTCTTATGAATTATGGATTCCTGCTTTATCATGGATGAATGTGATTTTTCCTGGTAATTGAATATATGTGTCGTCAATATACGACCTATTTTCTGGATTTTATGCGATAATGCATGGCCCATAAGTATGTCCTTCCTAACTTATAAGAATTTAATAAAATTTTTTGAAGCATCTTTTTCTGAAGTTTTGAATATATTTCACTGGGTTAAACGTTACAGTATTATATTTTATAATTTGCTAACTTTTGAACCTTTCTGTGGAAAGTATTAGGCTTACTCTTTGCTCAGGATACAGCCATGGTTTCCATTCGGGTTCATTATTTGCTTTCCAGATTGGGTAATTTAAGCATGCCTTATGTAATTTTTTGATCATTTTGGAACCAATAACCTTAGTCACTCGATTTATTAACCATGATTTTCCTGAAATTTTCCGGCAATTTTCCTGAAATTTATTTTCTTTTTAGGTTTACCAAAGTAAATATTGATTATTGGTTACTGGTAATGATTGCTAAGTGGGGGTGGAATGGCTCAGTGGGTTGTTGCTCGATTGGGAGCGCCGATGCTGAGGTTCGATTCTCTACAGGAGTAAACCTGTATAAAAATCAAATCCGGATGATGCCGGCGACTCATCTGTATTTCTATCGCCAAGGGACTCCTTGGCATATTGCTCAATGCGACAAATCAGTGGAGCGACTTTAATCAACAATGGTGAAAACAGTTAAAAAAAAAAGTGTCTTCATATTAGTGCGATGAATTCCATTTGAGTCCATCTCTTATCATATTTTCACTTGATAATATACATTGCTAATTTTAGTGCATGTTTCTTGAAGAGGTTATTGAAGGGTGAGAAAAAGTAGGGATATTGGTCCTCCATTATACTTCCTTAAAACCTTATATTCGTTTTACATTCTCGTAAATTGAATTTGTCCAAAAAAATTGGATTAGAAATTGCCTTTTTTTGCTCTTTATAATCAATCTCCTTATCGTTATATTTTTCTCGCAAACCAGCCACAATTCTTTAGTCCCTACGCCATCAGCTTTCCCTAACAACTCATAATCTATTTCTTGAACATTTTTTGGTCTCCACTTCGCTTCCTTAGCTCAATTCGTCTGAAATCCTTATTATCCATAGCCTGTTGCATTTGACCTTCAGGCTGCAGATTCCGTTATTTCTTTTCCTCTCAAATCTTATTCGTTCTAATAATTTCTTCTGCCTTTAGTTTTAGTTTTTATCTTGTCTGTATTGCTGTGATAGCTTTTTCAACATTAATGAATAATCATATTAATCTTAATATTAATGTTCTTAATGTGTTTGAACTTTTGGGCTGGGGTTTTTTAAAATTAAAGTCTTTTAATTTTTTAAAAGACTTTTTAAAGCAATATTAATATAGAAAAAAAATAGCAAAAATTCAAAAATTACATAAGGCAAAAAAATTTTTGTAACAAAAATTGTGAGATTGAAGGGGAACGGAGAGGGGTGGACACGTTTTTTGGTTAATCCTAAGGCTTGAATATTAAACTCTTTTTCTGTGCAGTAACATTTATGTTTTTGCCGAATTTCGAGGCCGAATGTTATCTTTAGTTATCGAACCATTAGCAAAGTTCAAAATCCTTTTAATCCTATTCGATCAGAATATCATATACCGAACTTTTTTGATGAAAAAATGTTTTCTAACGGTGATCAAATTTTTTGCCATTTCCTAATTCAATTGATGATTTTATGAGAATGAAATTGGATCTATTGCTAATCTTATTGATTCTTGTATCAGTTAGAAATATCATTAAATATTATATTTAAATTTTTAACCAAGTTGCAACACAAAGAAAATCTTACAAGGTGATAACGCGGTAATATAAAACTGTATATAATTTTTCCTCGTAAAAGAATCGCTTCTTAAAAATTTAAAAGCAAATCTAAAGAATTTAAATTTAAAGAAATATTTAAAAATTTCTTAAAAATAAAATAAAATGAAATGAAGACTTAAGTCCAGAATCATGAAAATTTTTTGACTTGAAAAATGTTGAAAATCTTAGATTAAATATTATAAATATTAAATATTTTTAAATATTATTTCATCGCATCGACCCACAGAAGTTCGATTCTGATAAGAAAAAATCCATCTTTAAAAAATGCGGCCGTTTTAGCAACTCTCTTATACACCCTTTCCAACAGTGGCCTCACTTAAGCCGTAAATATAAGTATGACAGTTAGCTGAATCAAGTTTAAGGGAATTGTAAATTGTGACTGTGCGAATTTCTTTGGAAGCAATTCGGTTGTCGAAAAAATCAGTGGAATAATAGCAAATAAAGAAGAGATTTTGGCCTTTCTGGGAATTTTGGAATAGACTTAATTCGAAGCAAAATTATTAATAAAAAATAATCAAAATATAAAAAACGATGAAATTCTTTGTTATATACCAATATTATCAATAACTGATAGTCCAATGGTATTGAAGAGAATGGCACTTCGCCCACTGCAACTGTGTTTTTGATTGTTGGGTGCATCTTTGGTGCAGACTTTTGGTGTAATGGTTCAGTGCTATTTTTTAATCATTATTATGGCAAGAAAAAGAAATAATGCCGGAAAGAAAAAATTGGTCCCACTGGAATTCTGAACTATTTTAAAGAAATTTTTCCTTTTAAATATCAAATTAAACACGTTTCAGGTGTCCAAAAAATATCAAAAAATATGAAATAAAAGATGGAACAAGCAGAATGAAATTATTTCCAACTGTAGACATTCTTCACTTTCGATATATTTTCTTATTGTATTATTTTAAAAAATTCTGGATTTTGTTTTTTCAAATTTTTTAACGGAAAAGATATGAAAAGGTTTTCTTCTGAAATATTTTAAAATCACTTTGTCGATCGAGTGGTTTGTTGCTATTATTATTAGTATTATTGGATGGTTTCACTAATTAGCCACATATGGCAGAACAGATTTTGGAAAATTCGATAAGTCTGGTCTGATTTTCCCTTTACGAATTAAGCAGAGCATTTCTGGCATGCAAAAGGCCCATCGTTCGAGTATGGGACAGGCAAGTATTAGAGGCTTAAATTTAGAGCCTTTAATGAGCGAAGTGCGTTCAAATGGGGCTTTCGAGGCAAAACATTCGTAACAATACAGTTGCTCTCGTTGGTGAATAAGCAAATATTTTTGAAATAAATTATTTCGACAAAATCAAAGTTTTTAAAGGATTCTATATAAAATGATGTTTTTTATTGACAATTATTATGTTTTTAGCGGTTTTATTTTTACCTTTTTATATATTATTTGAAGAGGATCAATAAAAGAGGATTAGTCTTATTTTTCCTCGATTTTTGTAATTGTTGCAATTTCCTCTCAGCGACGTAAATTCAGTGGTTCTCTCGTTCTAAGTGATCCTTTGGTGAAAGATTTCGTCTTTAGAGCGAATCAAGCCAGAAATGGTGAATGCTATCGAAGAGAAATCGAATATCCCAGCCTTTTGTTGATCGCATAAGCCAGAGCTCGGTTCGAGCAAAAGTGTTTTGATGACGCCTTTTTCGCTTTCGCTTTTTCGCTTTTTCTTCGCCCTTTGATAGCTCTCACCATTACTGCTTAGGCTGTTTCTCTAGAATGGGTTATCCATACAGGAGTGATACACTAATTAGATGCGAGCTCTTCATTAGAAATCACTTGACTACATATACTGCTCATTTACTTGGTAATTTTCAGAAGTTTCGGCAAGTTTCCAAAGAAAGCTACGCTACTTAATAGGTGCTTTTAGCTATTTGTTAGGTTGCGCACAAGCACAATCAATCAGTGAATGAACGAACTGTCTAAGAATTTGATAATTTTGGATCGTCCGAAAATTTCACCTGGAATTTCCCATATTTCGCCGCTGCTTTCAAAAATTTGTCGGCATCGAGATTTATATGCCAGGGAGTTCCTTGGCGATGGAAGTACAGGTGAGTCGCCAGCATCACCCGGATTTTTGGATAGGTTTACTCCTGCGGAGAATTGAACCTCAACATCGGCGCTCCATTTTAAATTAACTATGTACAAAAAAATTTTGTGGATTACACTCATTATAAGAATTTACTTTTCATTTTTTCTTTCAAGCGTTGAGTTTGGAATTTGCAAATAATAAAACAATTTTAATAATAGCTACTTTAATTTTAATAATTAAAGAATCACCAAACAGTCGATCATGTCATGTGCTTGGCGACGAGAATCAAACCTTTCCTTGTGAAGAAATCTCGAATGCCTATTTTTTCTTCAACGAAACAGTTCAGCATTCTACGCTAAATTTTCGTTACATGGGAACTTGGCGTTATTTTGCATTTTAAAATAACTTTGAGACATTTTAAGATTTATCTGAAATTTCTCATTAAAGACAACTTTTTCATACCAAATATGAGGAGGCCATATTCATAAAAGGTTGGAACAGTATGTTCTTAGGCTACGGTCAGCCTTTCTTCTCCCTTTACGGAGCATTACCATTAATCAGAGCGGCCACTATCTTCAAATGCTTGTCCAGCGCCAAACCAGAATTTAGAAGACTACTACATCTTTATCAGTTTTTTATGTACAAATTTTCTCAAACAATCATTAAAATGAATAAATTTATTGCATATTTATCATGAATGTGTAATGTTTTTTTAGTTTGATTTGGTGTGTGAGAGAAAATCCTTGGCTAAACTTGCTTTTTCTCTTTTCATCGTTGGTGAATTTTTTGTGAATTTTCCATCTAGGAGAAGTTAAGGAAAACAAGACCATAAAGCTGCTAGTGAAATAAGATTGCTGATGTATTTATGCTTTAGTCGTGGCTAAAAATTCTATATAATTTGTTTCAAAAACTATTTAAATGTGTTGGTTAAAAACTATATTAGTGGGGAGTTTATTTGAGTAAATAAATAGGTTATGATTTAGTTATATGAGAGTGGATGAAGCAGCCCTTTCAGAACTTAGGCTACTTCAAAACACTGGTTGATGATCGTCCTGGTGGTTCTTTTAATTAAAGAAATTATCTAAAGGTGGCATAATCGCGACACCTATCGTGGCTCAGATTTCGGAGTTGTGCGGTCGTCGTCTCGTATTTTTAACTTTATTATGGGGCAGCTGTTATTGCTAGCTTATTAAACGAGATTATCATCCGTTTATTATTTTTTCGATTCGTTCAAGGCGTTCGAATTCTGGTTTTTTTAAAGAATACTTAGGGAATTTATGCGAATGAAAAAATGAACCATTTTAAAACTGATATTTAATTCAAAAATTGCTGCATTTTCTATGTTTAATATTATAAAGAAAGAAAATTTCGAATAATTTTGCAGGTATGTGCGAGCATAGCTTGCGTTTTAGGTTGCGAGTCAGTCAGAGTCAGCCGAGTTCTGTGCAATAATACCCATAATCCGAACTTTCATATGGGTTGCTGGAACATATTTTGTTGGCGTTATTCGAATTTTCATTTACCAGTGGCGATTGTCCTATTTCGTCATTTCATTGCCTGGTCTGACGAAATTCGCCTGCTACTGGTTATTTTCAATGGTTTTTGTGCCATCACTGGTTAAGGCAATATGATGCATGGTACTGTTTATATAATAGTTTGCTGGGTTATATATACATAGCCACTGAAACTTAAAACCCGGCGAGAGAGAAGTCTGAATTGTGTTTGCATGGTTATTTCACTAAGCACAGCCGGTACGAGGATCTCCTTTCAGCACTTCATATATGCACTTCTGGTACCAGTGAAACCCTCATGCGTTCAGAAAAAAACTCATTTATGTCCACTGTTTCGTGGAAACTCTATTCGTCCTTAATGCTCTTTTAATATTCTTGGATATTCCATTGTTTTCATTTCGTCAACCCTCAACGTCTTTTTTTGCTCCAACTCTTTAGTAATATGTCTGCAACCACTTTTCAGGCCTAATAACTTTTTAATTTAATGCAGATACTCTCTCTACATTTGGTCATATCCTTCTATCAAAATCTTGAGCAATATCGTAAGCTTTTTTATGCTAAGCCATTTCTTTCAAACGCAAATATGATATCTTAGCATGACGAACCTCGCTGTGCCGTTCTTTTATACTCTATAAAGGTCTTTATGTTTCGAAATGCCATTTTGAAACCCTAAAAGCTATATATTTTTTGAAAAATCTTCCTGAGTAATGTAAAATTTTTTTTGCACGCTGGTTTGACTGGCTACATTGGTATTTAGGTAAAAGTGCTTCCAAGCCTTCCGACTCAATTCCACGCTAAAAGTAATTTAAGCCACTTCTTTCATTGTCAAAACCATCTCGACTAAACCAATACTACTGGGGTGCCCAAAATTTTCTTGACCGCCCAGGTTTTGCTTGGTTGCTCTTGAATCACAGCAAGTAACGAGGTGCTTCAATTTCTGTGTTGGTCTACATGGCCTAACCAGCATAAGCAACTTTGTGTCAATATTAATGCAGATGATGTTCAAATAAAGATCAGTGGAACCATGAAACTCGTTTCCTCATTTGTTTCTTGCGTTGTAAAAGAACTAGCTGCACCTATCTGAGTAGGAATTTCACCGATAGTTTAGTCATTAAATAGGAGGGTGAGTCCGATACATTTAAAGACCTCTTGAATCTTCTTGAACCACTGATGAATTTATATAATATGCAACCTTATCAGCGTCCCATATAAGACGAAGAAATTTCATATTGATTGAAAAGCCAATTTTCGCTGCTTTTATCGAATTATTAAAGCCCTTTTTTTGGAAAGGGCAAATAAAAAGATGCGATTAACAAGTTCCTTATCCAGGATGTATACTGAACAAGGTTGCGGGATTTACACGTGCTACTAAACAACTGATACATCCAGCAAATCGAGAGCGAAGTGGCAGAAGTGGCAGTACAAGCGCTCAAGGCATAGACAATTGTACTGATTTGCCTTAATCCATTATTTTGCCCACATCTGACCCCTTTCTATCATTTCATTTCATACCTAGTTGCAGATAGTTTTTGCCATTCATCCTTATTTTCCTCATTTCACGGGGAGTTGCAGAATACTGAGAAGAATTATGGGGATTTTTGCCTACAAGCAGCAGAAGGATGTTATAGAAACATTTTGTGGGGATATCAAAAACTATGCTAGAGTGTGAAAATAATTTTGCCCGAACCTGTTGCAAATCTTTTTCAATAGTAGTTTAATTTATAAAACTTCGAAAAAATTTCAAATTTTTATTCACTGTTATAATTTTTTATGGTTTTTTCAAAATCCACAAAAAAAATTTGTTAGTTTAATTCAAAAAAGTTCTTTTTATTCTATTTTTTATTGAAAATATTCTGGATGATCTCATTAATCAATGCAAATCTATATGTTTATAGGTATGTCTCAGAGTCACCACATTGGTCGATCAACCACAATAGAAAAAGTGCAATCTTAAGGCGAGTTTTTGAACGAATGGACCGCAGTTTGCTGTACCAATTTGCTTGATTAAAAATTACGAATTATCTTAAAAATGATAATTCTGCGTCATATCCATCATTTCGGATTACAGTTAAATATTGCTTTTCCAGTTTTGTTTATTTGTTCATTTTGTTCATTTTTTTGATCAGTCTTTTTTACATATTTTGTTAAGTCATATCATTTAACAAATTTCTTAAGCAGATATGTTCGCGATGTTCCTCGGCTGAATAATGTAACAATTTCGTTAAACGATTGCAAATCTACTGATATAACGAAGAAACGACAAGCATCAAGATCATTTCTGGATATGATAACAAATAAAGCTATCATGTTTCATTTTATCATTTGGTAATGCAATGCTTCATTTTGTTAGTTTTTGTTATAATTTGCTTTAAATAATTCATTTTATTAATTTAAATATTTAGGTCAATCTGATTTTTTTTTTTCTTAGTGCATCAATATGAACATAAAGCGAGAAGCGAGTGATATGATAAAATATTATGAAGGTGAAAATCATGAAACTGATTCGGCTGCTGGTCTTTATTTTATTCAAAATATATATGTGTAGGTATTAAAAAGCTCCAACAATAGTAAAAATTTTTTAAAAGACTGTCTGTATTGACTATATGTCTGTCTGTATTTCAACAACCCAACGGGACATTAATTTTTTTCCAAGTGCTTCTTAGATTTTCGAATATAAAAATTTAAATTTCAGAATGGTAATACATATGACTTACTGGTTATTGGCGTTAACTAGCGTTCAACTGAGTAATGATTACTTAACTGGCTATTTCATTTCCGGATTTGTGGATCTTCCTCCAGCATTAATTTCCGTATTTTTGTTTTGCTTTGCTTTACTAATAGCAGAAATGATCCCAACCTCTGTTTGTACTATGGAATCACTTTTCTTTTCAGTGAAGCGGGTTCAATGATTGCACTGTATCTTCAATTGCGCGTACTTCATACTCCATCATACTCCATCATAAAGTTTCAATTTTTAACTAAGATTTTCATGGATTAAATGCCATTGGTTAACAGTTGCAATTTCGACTTTTAACTTTTAGGAGTCTTTTGGTGATCGCACACCCCTACTTATTCTTGCAATTTTATCAGTAATTGCGGCTTTTCTGATTCTTACAGTCCCTGAAACAAAAGGTAAACGAATGCCAGAAGATGCCAACGAATTCGATGCAGGATGGTTTCTGGCATGGCTTGGCTATCGATGAGATGCAAAAGATAGGAATTTAAACGACTCATTTTTCATGCCAATATTTTCTTGGAAGTTGTTATGTACATAACAGTTTATTTAAATTTAATGGTATTTGTTGACCCTACCAAATTATGTTAATTTTAGCATGGTTTTTATGTATGAGAACCTTCTATATTAATCAGGGCCTATTTCGTTCTTAATCGCACTCAGTCACTTATGGCTTAGGTTTGATTAGACTGGCTTAAGATTAGCTTATAAGATTAGCTATCTCCTTAAACTTCACGTGGGAATTTCCCATCTTGCATCTTAGATTATAGATTGATCGAGGAAGCTTTTGGTAAGTATTGACGTTGAATGCTTTTGGTAAGTATTGACGTTGAATGCTCAGAAAGTTTTTGAAATATTAAATAAGCGAAGCGCTATGATCTTGATTTAAATGAAATCACGATTATTTATTTAATAATACGCCCTATTGTTGCTAATTAATAATTATGCTTATTTACTAATTTCTACCGCTATATTTCTTTAAAGTTTCTACCACTCATGTATATAGTGGCGATATCAGCAAGGAATCTCATTTTCATTCCAGCTTTATACCCATGAATTTTTTTTATAAAATATTATTCCATTTTGTATATTTTTATTTTACTAAGAAATAATTTGAATAGAAATAGAAATAATAAAATTATTTAAAAATAATTTAGATTATGCGGCGCGAAGTCATAAGGGGAATTTTTTTTCTATTTTCATCAAAATGGTGTTTCCTTACCGATGACAATAGGCTATATTTATTTATTTATTTCAACTGAACCGAGCATAGCGAACAGTTATGTGTTAGCGTTAAAGAAAACAAACAAGTATAGCAAAAAACAGCCGAAAAAGTAAAAGGCAACTTGGGAAAATTGCAGAGATTGTAAAATTGTAGAAGTCAAACACATCAAATTGCTTATATCCAGTATTTCACGAGTTCCTTCTTTCTTTCATCCATCGCTTGCAGTTTCCTCCAAATTTTTAATAAACTTTACCGATAACAATTCATTCACGAAAGTTTAGGTCATAAAAAATAAAATATTTTCACAATATTGTCTGTTTATTTAAATCGTTAAATTGAAGTTATAACAGTTAAATAACATAAATTAACTCATCTTCTTCTAAGTACGAATACGGATGGAGCATATTTTGTTTCTTTAGACAATTTCTTCCGATAACACGCGTAAAAAATCAGTTCTTCGCTCTACAAACAAGTTTTAATTTTTATAATTTCAATCGACTAGATTTTGCGATATGAGAATTTACCAATCAAGGCCAACATGATCGTGTAAAATTTTGGAAAGTAGGTCATTTTATTCTTAACTCATAATGCCTGACTTTTAACGAATAGCTCCATTAGGATTTAGGCGATGTAAAAAAAAATATTCCATTAATTATTTTTTTTAGATATATTTAACCTAGGAAAAGAAATAATAAGAATAATAACAATAAGAACTGGTGTCCTTCAAGGTTGGGTCGTTTCCCCTACAGTATTCAACAATGCGACTAGGTAATGGACACCGCTTGTCGACATTCAAGGGGTGTCCAAATCAGACCAGAGTGTAGTATCATAGATCTTGAATAAGCTGATGATGTAGTTCTTTTTATTGACAGGTTACCAAATGGCAAGGCAAAAGGCGATATTATAGCCCGGATCACGGCAGCTAGAAATGCATTCTTCCGATTAACGAAACTTTTATGGAGCCGTCGTGAAATTACCACTAAAACAAGTCCGCATATATAACCGTGATTCGTTCGATCTTACTATATGGTTCTGAGACATGGCCAATGGGAGTGGCCGATATTAAGAAGCTACCTACCGCTCAAACACTACCTGTATTAATAATATTATCAGAGAGCGTCGTCTTCGCTGGTTAGGGCACGTTCTCCGTCGTCCACCACAAGAGTTGTATATTTCGTTACTTGCTAAAAAGCATGTGATGGATGGCGTCAAAAGCGAGGTGGGCCAATCAAGACTTAGACTAATACAGTCAGAAAAGATTTTGAACATATAGGTGGACCAGCAATATATGGACTTAGACGATGGAAAAAGGAATGGCTTCTATTACTACTAGTGATGGCATCGGACCGAGCAGCTTATAGGCGTCTTTCCCTTGTAGCTACTGGAGCTAGCCTAACCAATGATGTGAGAGTTGCTAGAAGAAGAAGAAAAATCTAGGAAAGGTTGCCCCTCATTCTGATTTGAAAACCATCTATTTTATTTTTAAAAACTCTGAACATCCTTTTGGCTTTCGGTTTTTTCGCCGAGTTTTTTTTACCATAGTTATACTATGGATCGAAGGCAGATTGTTACCTACAGTTAAACCAAAGTCTGAATTAATTTCACTCGAACGAGCTAGGAGAATGTGTTCTTTTTATAAACTTGCACAACTGAGTTCTTGAATTAATCTATAATATTTTGAACTTATTAATGGACGTAAAAATTTTCTTCAAATCAGTTATTCATATCATTTCGATCTTGGTAAATTATCCGAAAGATTATGTTAAAAATTTTGTTAATATCACCACAAAGATATATAGCAGAATTTCGAATGATTTTGGCAACGCCACTGATGTGCAACAAAAATAAATATCTTTAGAGAAACTTAACCGGTTCCCGGTTAAAATATGGACCTCCCGGTTAAAATATGCACGTTTGATATCGATTACATAAGTAATTGAAAATACATACTGAAAAAATTTCGTTTCCTAGATTACTATTAATTTGTGTAATAATTTGTGACAAGACACTTTGGTCAGATTTAGATATACCATTGCTGTGATTTGTCCATGATTAATAGATAATAATAATTTTAAATTTTTTTATTATAATATTATAACAATAATTTTTATTTTTAGGTTTATTTTGTTGATTAATTCGCTTAAAAATCATCATAATTTCATTGCTTCTGCTTGCAAAATAGTTTGAAAATTTCTTGTTTTTCAACATATTAATGAGAATTTCTGAAATATTTACTGATACAAATGACTGAAAGTGTAAAAATAACCCGTTTTTTTGTCATTCTTTCATGAAAATGTGGCATCATCGGTAAAATGTCTTTTGCTAATTTTTTTATAATTGCTAATATAATTTATTTTTTGGTAGGTTTTTGAAACACCGATACATCTAACTTGGTTGTTCTTTAATGGCTGATCGCTCACTTTTAATCATATATTTCCACTCTTTGTTTTATAATTTAAAATTATTTTCTCAAATTTGATATTTTAAAAAATCCCTCAAAAATTGTCGATAAGTATTCAATTTTCAATCATTTTCAATTAAGTATTAAATTAATTTAGCATATTTTTTTCTTTCAATATTATATAATGCATTTATATAATATATATTTATATTAATATACATTATATTTAATGCAATATTGTGCAATGTATTATTATTGTTTATTATTATTATTATTATTATTATTCTTATTTGTGGCTATAAACCTATCTTCTAAATGCCCTACGTAAAATGTTATTAGGAGTGCAATGGGAAAATAATTGTATATAGAATTAGCAATATGAAGCCCCTGGAATTTTCTAGTATAGAAATGTTATAAATGTTATAATTTTTGAATATCTGAAATATAATGCCTCTAGAATTTTTTTCTGATGTTTGCATTCCTTCTTTTTCAGATTTGTTTATGATAAATTCTTTTTTTCTGTTCAGTTTAAACTATAATTAATTGTGATTTGCATTAGTTACAGTTGAAATTAAAGGATTTGAAATCCAACCGAAAATTATTTTAAATTTCTTTATTTCTGATTCGTTGCGAAATGAATAATCAAACGAATAATTGTAAAGTTATTAAAAACAGGAAAATTTTCGCATTGATAACAATTGGAAACTAATTATTTTATGAAAAGACTTAAAAAGAGAACAATAAAAAACGAAAGGCTGAAATCGAAGTCTCTTTTTGAAATCATTCCAATCTCTAGTCACTTAGCCTGGCCAAGTTCGAGTTGAATCCATAGTCGAATGGTCTTTGCAATGAGAAATTAAGCCAGTCTTTAGTCATCTTTTTGTCATTTTTTAAACGTTTATTCTTTCTTTCTTTTATGGAATTAGAACTTTTTATTTTCAGTGAAATTCGCATGAAACGATTATTTAGCATTGCAGTCTTTGTTCGAGTGAGTTCAGCTTTCTTTTGTTGCCTGCAAAATATCACTGTTCGTGGCCAATTCGCTTGTAATAGAACCGCTATCGCCAACGTTTCTGTGCAACTTTGGGATGAAGATTCATGTAAGTCGAGTTAAATTTAATTATAATTTTTTGCCTCATTTCACTCGATTATTTGATTTGGATCGAAAATAGGACGGCTTCATTTGCCTTAAAAATTTTTAAATTTCAATTTTTTTTCATTGGCATAAAATTTATTTATGGGCACATCTTTTCTCGCAACAGCTCTCGCTATATCTGGTTTAACGGGCTTCACTTGCCATTAAGATGAAAAACTTTAATAATAGAAAATAAAAGAATTATTTAGCAAAAGAAGGGCCATGAGTCCCACAAGAAATTTTTCTTTTTATGCGATTTTCCAAATGAATTCGTAATTAGCAATTCATAGAATTTGTTAATATTCGCTAAAGATTTCTCATTAAATATTTTAGTCGATCCTGATGATTTCTTGAATTCTACTACATCTGATTCAGCAGGTTTTTTCAATATTTATGGTGAGACAGTCGAGTTGTCTACCATGGATCCATATCTTATAATTTCTCATAATTGCCTTGAAGGGAAAATTGAAGAAGTAAGTTCTTTTGTGAATAAACTAGTTTTCTTGCTATTTTTATGCTTTTTTTTCAGGCACTTTAAGGCCGAATTAGCAAGCTATGATTACTTTATGTCATACTGCCATCTATGCGTTTTTTTTCTTAAACTTACTATTGCCACAAACTGTATAAACATCCAAATGTTTTTAAAGGTGCAATTTTCAGAAATGTATCTTCAAAGAATCATTCACAATTCCAGAAAAATTTATTGGCAGGATCTATGATATGGCTATCGTTAGCTTGAATATTGCTAGAAGGCATCATAAGGAGCTTTGTATCAATAGTTTAGATTAGTTTCATCGTCTAAGAGCAAGAATAACCATTCTGCTTGTCCTTGCATTTGTATGATTTTTCTGGCAAAGATTGAACAAAGCTTGAATATTATCATTAGTGTCTGTTAAATTTCCATAACTAGATACTGAAACCACTGCAAATTTTATTTGCACTGTGGAGGGTTGCCGGTTAAGAGCATTTATTTTATTTGTTCTGTGTTAAAAACTTGACAGATTTTTCAATCTTAATTGAACGGCCTTAATTTTTTTTTTTTTTGGTTGTATATATTTATGTATTTATACATTCTCGAAATAAATTATTACCACTATCGATTACCATTCACATCAATTTAATTTTTTCGAATTTATGATCTTGATTTACCAGTGCATAATATTGTAATACAAGTGGGTATGATAGCAGAATAAATACTGGCACAAATCATCGTGTTGAGAAGAATAAGCTTATCACCAAAAAACTTAGGTAATATCGATCCATTTATGCGATGAAGTAACTCTGGCAAAAATTTGTAACGGCACTAACAGTCAGCGGAGCCAGCATAGCGAAAAATGCTGACCATTTATTTAAGATTGCAATATATTCCACTCGAATTGATTTTGAAATATTTTGCAACATAGAAGGAAGAAAAAAAATTTTCATAAAAAGCAGAATGAAAAAAGCAATTCTGTTTTAATTAATAGAAGAATCTTGTACAAAGGAATCATTAAACAAGTATTGTAATTTAAGCGAAATTCTTTATAAATAATTCATTTATATTTCCCAACTCAAAAAACTTTTTGTTATTTGTTTTCGAAGTTACAAATGATAAATGGTAATCACCTGCGGTAGAAGAAAATTTTGGAAGGAAACAGCTGACCAACAAAAAATTTTGGATGAGAGAATGACAGTGAAAATCTCAGATACTTTCATTTTTTGCATGTTCGCTTTCTTTTTTTCGTTCCGTCCGAAAGATTAATTGCTCCGATGTGATAAACTTTTCCTTGCTTATCTTTTGGTATTTTATAGCGATCAATTATGGTGCATTTCTAAAATAATGTTCTAAAATGATGAAAAAAGTCCTTCGCAAAAAATGAAAAAACCCTCCAAAGTTTCTTAAAAATTTGTTTAAATTATAGTTTTCTAGCAAGACGAACTACATCATCGGCGCATTCAAGATTTGTGATACGATGCTCTGGACTGATTTGGACATATCTTGATTAAGGTCCATCACCGACAAGCGATGTCAACTATCCAGTCTATCGCGTAGTTGAATATTGGATAGTAATGGAAAGGATGTAGCCTTGGACCAGTTCTTATTTCGAAAGAGTTTGGCAGTTCCATATATACATAAGCCTTCCCGATATACGTTGATGAAATGCCTTCATGAGCCGAATGATTTAGAACCGCCACATTCCATCACTCTCCAAAGCTGCTCTATTGATTCAAGGGCAAAATCGATGAAACAAATGACGGTGGATTGCCGATATTTCAAACCATCTTCCAACATCTTTCTTAACGTGAACATCTGGTCAGCACACTTGGTTAGGACGGTGTCTATGACATCCCTCGTACTAAGTTTATTTAATAGGAGGAAAGCGAAAATTTTCCCGGAGATGTCTAATAGGCTTAAGATCATAATTATTACGAAAATCTTAGAACTTTGGATATACGACCATCTTTTGCAGCCTTTTAGATATTTTTCTTTTCTCGCTACTTTTGCCTTGGCTGCCTCCAGGGATTTTTTGGAGACTTTTTTGGAAGTGCAGAGAATCCAGTGCTTATTAAAATATTCCAATAAATTTTAGCAACAAATAAAAATTTTTTGATAAAAATTTACCAAATTTGGTGCTATTCCATCACAATTATGTGTTATAAGCAAATATGGTTCGATATTTCGTATTTCTCGCGTTTGGCCATAAATTTCGAAGCGTCCAACTAAATCCGAAAAAGTGGTGTTCAGCTTGTCGTCACGATTCACTGAAAGTTTAATGATATTAATTGATTAAGGAAGTGTTTATGAAATAATTCAAAATAATCAAATTTTGCTGTATATTATTAGAACCACAGACTTAGCGATTTTTTTCCATTAATTAGACATCAGTACACATACAAATATCATCTTCCCAAAGTTCAATTTTCTTTCCATCAGCACTAAATACCCCGCATTTTATCATGCCTCGTACTGTGACATTTTTCATCGAACCGAATAGGCCACTGATGGGAGCAAAGCCGACAAAAATTAGTATGAAGCTAAACATCCTGAAAATATTTGTTATTAGCTGATCTAATCTCATTTCTGAAATGCTACTGAAATAAAACAGTTAGAAAAATAGCCTGTAAAAGAAATCGATTGCTTGGCTGATACTACAAGCTTTGGCATCACTCAAATTTATCGCTTAAATTTTTAAATTTGAGGATTGCAAATGCCGTAATTCAAAAAAGGAAAACGCGAAATACGAGAAATTTGGAAAGACTTTCAACACCATTCAGTTTTAGTGGTAAATTCATTCCCGTCGAGAATTGGAGAGAGCCTATCATAGACTTCAGCTTTAACTGAAGCAACATTACCGCTTTTTCATGTAAAAAAATAGAGCAAGAAAATAAAAGCATTAGAATAAGTTTAAGCAAGTGGCACGATTGGTTGCAGATAATTGATTTTTGAGAATTTCTTCGATATGTCCTTAGAGCAATTTTTTATAATTACACCTGTGAAAACAAAAAATGGTTGAATCACAAAAATGAAACGATAAACCACGCCATTAAAAAAAATTCTGGAAAAATTCGAACCGTTTCTTCCTTATATTGTATATTTTTTCGGATAATTTAGATTCATTAATTGTAAATTCTCAGAATTACAAATTACAAATCGTAAAATATAAACGAATTAAAAATTTAAAGAAATATTCAAAAGTTATTCAAAATAAATAGTTAAATAATTCCAATTATTAAAAAAAGTGGAATTATTCAATTTAATTCGAACGAACAGTCAAAATTTTTTTCTTCGGTCGTTCACTGTTAATAGTGAAAAATTCGTCATTATTTTAAATGATTCATTTCTTTTCTATATTCATGTTATTTATTATAATTATTTAATCATAATTTTCCTCATGCTTTTTCAAAGAGAACATACCGTCTTACCCTTGTGGCCATCCGAGTCAGTAATGGGAACTGAGGAAGAAGAGCGATTCGCCATTGCTGCTTAGGCCAGCTAGCCGGCTTTGTGATTGGCCATCATCCAGATTGTTGAAAGACAGATTTGCTCCTCTTGGATGTAGAACATCACTATCGACTGAGCAATAAACCAATGAGCCATTCCATCTACTTTCGCCACTTGATATAGAAAAAAAATTATTTCTCATTTGCATTTTTCAATTTTTACCTTTTCCAATTTTGACCGTTTTTTCCGAATGTGTATGGATTAAAATCCCAGGAAGTCAGTTAAATTTACTTGATCTCCAAAAATAATTTCATATGGTACTTCGAACTATATATCAGTCTAAATGACTGCCTAATAAAAATTTTTAGTTATACTAATACAATTAGTTAACTGAGTGGCTTTAACTAGGACTATTGAGCACTAACCACTTATATTTTTCACTTCAAATCGCTTTCTCTAATTCCTCTTATTAAATTTCTTTAATCTCTTGTTTAAATTCAACAACATCAAAACTTTTTAAAACCTTCATATGAAATTTATTCTATTCTAAATTTATTTAAATTACTTTATATCTTTTTATCTCACAATTTCTCTATTTTTCTCTATATCCTCAGTACTTTCAGTACTCCAAGTAAATTATAGTCAACGGCTAAAGGTGATGAAACAATAAAGCGAGATTAGATAAACATTAAGAAAAGAAATGTTATATTATATTCGGAGTAAACAGTGTAGAGTTTTGAAGGTTGATAATTGGATATATATCAAGATCCAGAAAAAATGTCAAGGAAATAAAAAAAGGGATATCTGAAGGGTTTGAAATATTGTATGGGATCTAAATGGACTATTGATGATTCAGGATAAAGTGGCACCTTAGGGGTTTCTAAAGGAAGAAAGAAGAGAAACTAATTTAAAAGAGTAACAATTCTCACCATTACTGGTTAGGCTGGCTCCACTGACTATATGGTTAAAACATGTCCAAGCTGCGCAATCTGTTGATCGATAGTAATTATCGATAGTAATATCGATAGAAGCAATTCCTTTCTCGATCGTCTAAGTCCATATATTGATGGTCCATCTATATGTTCAAAATCTTCAAAATCTTTCCTGACCATATCAATCCAGGTCTTGATTGGCCCACTTCGCTTTTGACGCCATCCATTACGGTTTAGCAAGTAACGAAATATGCGACAACTTTTGTGGTGGACGACAGAGAATGTGCTCTAACCATCGAAGGCGACGATGTGCAATAACATTATTAATGGAAGTGGTATTTGATCGAAAGTGGATGCGATCATATGATCATTTATATGCTCGACGGACATGTAAAATGTACCTTAGAAAAGAGTGTTCAAAGGTAAATAGTTTCTTAATATCCTCTACTATCACTGGCCTGCCTCGTAACTATATAACAAGATCGAGCGAATCGGGACAATGAAGACACGGAATTTCGTTTCTATGATGATTTCGCGACAGCCCACATAAAGGAAAGAAAAAAGCATGTTAAACTGCCGTTATTATTATTATTATCGGGGTTTCGCCTTTTGTCTGGCTATTCGGTATTAGAGTGGATCCAGGGTATTTGAAATCAGGCGCTTCCCTCAACTGGCAATAAATTTAAAAAAAGAGGCATTTTATCAGCTTTTTGCATATAAAACGAAAAGATTTTCGTTTTTCGTTATTTACATTGACCCTGGGTTCGATTCTCGCTGCAGTTGCTCCTACTTTGTTTAGCTCTGTTTGCTTTTCATTATCAGTGTATTTAAGATCTGAAATATAATGTTTAGGACTTGGACACTTTTTGAGTGCTAGCGATGATCATTATCTAGTCTATCGCATAGATGAATATTATAGGGAGAAGGATGCAGCGTTGACGGATACCAATTCTTATTTCGAAGGATTCTATTAGCTCCCAGACCTGTGCCAAGGTGTGATAAAATACCTTTATGAGTCGAATGATCTTCTCTTGGAATATTACCCTACAAAGAGCCGCTCTATCAATTGAATCAAAAGGTTATAAAGTTGACAAATCAAGTGACAGTAAGTTGTAAATATCTGAAGCGATGTTCCAACACCCTTCTTAGCGTGAATATTTGGTTAGCACAACCGCACCCCCTTTTGAATCCAGCTTAATTAGGACGCTTCCTGCTATGCCGTAATTCCATAAGTTTATTGAGTAAATGGGAAGCAAAAATTTTCGCTGAGACGTTTAGTAAGCTGATTCTTCAATAATTGTCGTAATATGTCCTATCATTTTTCCTGAGAATCTGGAGAATTGCTTGATTGCAACCATCTGATAATATTTCTTTTTTCCATACTAGAAAGCACATTTGTTAAAGGTGCGTTATGAAGGACGTGGAAAACATTTGAAGAGTTCAGCCCTAAGACCATCTTCTTCAGAAGACTTATTGGCCTTAAGCTTATGGATTACGGAGATTTTTTCTTCTTCTACCTGTGGCTCTCAATTGCAAGCGTATGGTTCGGCGAACGTATCAGCTATATCAGAGGCAACAGATGGCGCTTCATGGTTAAGTTTGGCCTTAAAGAATTCTTTCCATTTTATAAAGCGGAATAGCGGAATAAATCCTTAATGCTCTTGACTGGCACGACATTGCTGCCTTTTACCATTTCACTGATCGTTCCCCGAGTTATAGTAGCTTTATGAAGAAAGCGGAATTTGCTATTATCGCGTAAACGAGCAGCCGTCAGCATTCTTGAGGTTATGTTACTCCAATAGTGATTTCTGTTCTGCCGTGCTGTTTTTGTTCAAAAACTTTGAAGCATACGCTAGTCAGGTTCACTTGACCATTCTTATTTTTGGCAGCTTTTTCAGACATTTGGACAGTTGCTTCTGATACCCAACTAGCACACTTCCTACTATTATGCCCTAGCGTGGAAGTGGCTGACTTTCGGAGACATTCCTTTAGTTTGGAGCAGTATTCATTTGCCGTTATAGAAAAGTCATTGATGTTTATATCATTTGTATATTTTTATCACTGAGATGCTTCAATAATTCGGTTTGAAATGTGCCCACTTTTCCCGAATTTTTCAGTTTGAGATAGTTTAAGGATCTTGGGAGATGCTGTTTTCTACGAGTTGTCAGTTTTATGCGGATCTTGGCTCGAACCGTAACATAAATCGATATGAATATATGAATAAATTTTAGTAAATTCTTTTTACTACAATAAAATTTGAAGATCAATGATATATATGATATCAATGATATTTTTAATAATTGGATGAGTTTTGAATTTTTCTGGCATTGCATTTTTCAAATTTATCCTTTTATTAAGGCTTGCTTTGCCAAATTTCAATACTAATAATGATTGAAAAAAATTGATAGAAAGTATTCAACCCAACATTATTCCCTTAATTCTTTTTCTTCTCCCATAATTTCTGGTTTGATGAGTTATTTTAAATAGGCTGAAACTGCTTATGAATATGCTCCATCAGAGAATTGTTTAAAAAATATAAATGAATCCTCAAAACCGCTCAAATTAAATATTAAAGTATACTCAGTAAAATATTAAAATAAGGACAATAAGCGAACAGAAATCGAGCGGTGAACGGGACTATAATATCGCAACACCAAAAAATAAAAATGGCAATTGTTCAAACTTTCCTTATCTAATGAACTGAATGATTGTTTCATGAATTTTTTGAGGGAATAATTATCATTTCACTGAATCTCCTTCACCTTACTGCTGCTTTCTTCTAAATATAATTTAATTACTTGCCAGAAACTTATCTTTCATTAGCTAAACCTACTATTTTTAAAAAGAACACATACATGTCGAACAATTAAGATGCAGAATTAAAGATAAGACAGGGCGGAGAAGCTGTGATTATGAAGTAGTCAGAGCACATTATTACGCTCACATACTATCATAATTAAAGCATAATTCATCAAAAAAGAATTTTCCTACTTATGTATTTGTATAAATGAAAAATTTCTTCTTTTATATTATTCATTATTAAAAGTGGTTCGCTCTCATCCCATTATTTAGGGCTAGATCACCTGGTTCTCTCGGATAATTTTGTAAAAATTTCTTGGGAAGAGAGGAGGATAGGTCAGCAGCACTCGACCTTTTTAGATGGCAGTTTCATGCTTCACCCGTAGTCTCGCGATGCGATACGATCTTGAGAATGGGCATTCTAGATTAAAAACCACATGAAAAGTTTGCATGGAAGATTTTCGTTCAATTTTCGCAGTGATAAACTTCATTCAATACTGAAATTATTCTAATGCTTTGCAGTTCATTTGCTTCTGAAGATAATGTTACATTTGTTCATATTAATTTTCGTAAATGGTGCTATGACTTTCGAGTTCGATATTTACAAATTGCTCCAACATTTTGAATACAAACAAAGCATATCGCTTTCGGGCAAAATACTTTGCGGTTATGAAAGGATCGACGTACACTTCGTTGAACTATCTTATGAGAGTTTTTTCTCCGGAGGTCCGCTTTTTTTAAAATTTTTCTTTTAATTGATAAATTTTAAATAAATTTAAATAAATTTTCTTTTAATTGATCAAGCAAGCATATGTACTGTTTTTTTATGTCCTATGTCCTATATTATCGATATTCCCACTTTTTATTTCACTTTATTCTATCTTAGTTTTTTATCTATTTTATCTGCAGTGAACTATTTGAGTTAGATGGAAAAAAATGAAAAATTTCCTTGTCAGGTGTTAAATTGAATAAAGTGAGCCAAATTAAATATGGTAACTTTAACATCAGCGGTGAAACGAAAGAAATAACGACCATACAGCCAATCTTAAGAATCGAACATAAGTGCATTAATGGCAAATACAAATCGGTATGAATATATGAATAAATTTCAATCATTCTATTTCAATTATAGTTTATAGTCGGAATAATGGTAACAAATGCTTCTGATCATCGTATAACCATTTAGTGATTCAGAATATTTTGGAGCAAAGCATTCAATGAAGTTCTGTTTGAAAAATTTCTTATTATTCGAAAATCAGACCTACTATAAAGGCCAAAACAGTTAGGGCAGTCAAGATAACTGGACCAGATTTTTTCAAAAAGAAGTCGGAAAAAAGAATATCGCATAGTGACCATACCAAGTATATAAAGAATGAAAAATCATATTCGCTCATTTATTTAGTTTTGCTCATTCATTCTACTGATCAACCACTTGTTTATTCTCAGAGCTGTTTAATTGAATCGAAGTACCATGTTCCGAAGAGATTTGTTGGAAGAAAATTTGACATTGGAGTGGTTAATCTAAATATGCTCAACAATCGCATAGTAGAATGCTCAAAATAAAAAGAATATTGCTTCAGCGTAAAAGAAAATTCATTTAGAAAATTGAATTCACGAATCCGCTTTTTTACGATTATTGAACTATTTTTACCTTCTATCATCGTCAGAATTTAATTTAATAATAATATGAAATCTCGAAATTTCTAGATTCCAAATAAAAATTCTAAATTTTTGAATATTATTAGTTCTAAATTTAAGTATTATCTTTTTTTCATTCTTCTCAGATAAAGTTGTTTCCGCTGACTACAAATGCACTGGTTAATTAAATTAATGGGATTAATATTTCCATATTTTGTTCTGTACATTTGTTATTCTCATTCGTTCTGCAAAATTCTCGTATTGCATAACCATTAATTATGTTATAGTTGATTTCAATAAAGTTTTCATTTCTAAATTTTTTAGATTTGATTTGATTTGATAGAATTGTATTTTTAACATCTTTGCAACCAATAAAATTTTTAATGATAACAAAGTTATTTTAAACTGAATTTTTATCCATCAGAAGAACAAAATTTATCCAAAAAAAGAACAAAATTCTTATCACTTCTGCTTCGACTAATAAGAGTTATGATTGAACCGAATAAAAAATCGGAGCAAATAATGAAGCGCTTTATTTATAGAAGATTTATGAAGATGAGCGATCTCAATAGAAATTAAGCGGCAAATATTAATCAAAGGATTATATTTCCTTTTTTTTATGATATTTCCATGCCATTTAATTCTAATTATCTCTAACACTGGTGAATCCGATGAATTTTCCTCAATGCGAATTCAAAAAAACCTCTATAGAATTCCGTGAAATTGCGAAAACCAAAAAATTCCAAAATGGCCTAAACATAGAATTTTCAATTTTTTCAAATATTGGTGTTCATTTTTTTCATCAATTACAAGAGTAAATTGTAAAGTGATTTTATTTATATGCCTATGGCTAATTTTAAGAACACTTAAAAATGGAGATATTTTAAAGACTGTTTGGTTTTTTTTTGCCATTTTTCATCGATCCCCTGGTTTCTAATTATCATTAATTTCACTTTATTTATCACTAGTCATATTTTTTATTTTATTAATTTTTTATTTTATTAATGCGTAGTAACATCAACAAGTGACAAATGGATAATCCAAAAAATTTTCCGCAATTCATATTCAGCGAAATTCTCGCAAAAAACCTTGTGAAACAAAATCCTTGCATTCCAGAAAACTTTTTCAAGATTTCTGAAGTTCAGAATTTTCATAGTTTTATATTCTGTTATTAATATTATTAGTATTAAAAGGTCTATTGAATTAGTGAAGCTTATGAGTATATTTATACTTATTTGAATTGACCTGAGAAATTGTTTTCCAAAAATTCTGCCATAAATCCACTTAATTGCGAGGTAATGTTGTTAATGACTGTTGTTATTAGTAAAAATTTTTCTCACCAATTGAATTAGGGAAGCTTATAGTATATTGAAAGATATGGAATGAATTATTACCAGAAAAGGTTAAAAGAATTTAATATTGAGGCAATAAAGAAGAGAAAGCAGTGGGATGAAATAAATAATGTTGTGCGAAGCGACAAGTATGATTCAAAATGAACCGCACAGTGGGCTGTTTTGAGTTTGGATGCGAATTTCAAATATACCAAAAGGTACCTCAATAGGTGACTATTCTAGCAATTGATTGTTCACGTTTTTCACCAAATTGATTAATTTATTAAAAAATTTTATGATCGAATGTGCTTTATTAGTCGAATATTCATAGGTTGACGAGATTTTGAAAGATACAAAGAAATTCTGGAAAACTAGAAGTTTTTTATGTTAACACAAAAGCTTATTGGTATGAGTGATATTCATAAAAAGGAGAGCAAGGAGTTTCATTAATAGGTTGTATTAGAAAAACACAGCGAAGTTTAAGAGTGTGTTAAAATAAAATAATAATTTTATTTTAATAAAATAATAATAAATAATAAAGTAGCAATTAAATAATAGTGATGATTTTTAGTGATAAGTAAAGAAATGTAGCGTAGGATGGGACATGGCTGGTATTAGAAAGCCACAGTTGGATATACTATGGATATGTTAACTCTAACTTAGCATAAGGAAATTTAAGAGAATATTGCTAATGTTTTATGGCGGAAGTTGGCAAAGTGTACCGTAAAGCGTACGGCCCTGACGTTTTAATGCATAGACGACGTCCATAGCAGTGACGGTTTTCCTCTTCGCATGTTCACAATATGTACAGCATCACGGATAACCGTCTGTCTATCTTTGTCTTCCGAGTTTCTCCATCGCTAACCATTACACTTAGCAGAAATGCTAAAATTAAAACTTTCTATTAAGAACCTGAAAAATTTGGACAGTACTGAGAGCACAACTTATATATATCTCCAAGAGACTATTTGGCGAAACCTAATCTAACCTGACGACGGACAGAGTCAGCAATGGTATCTAGAATTAATGAATGCAATTTGAATAAAAAGAAAATGATCGTTCCGATTTTCATAACTAGGCGGTAATAGGACTTGAAAATGAATTGTAATAATTCGGCCGCACCATATTCCATTTGCTATTCCTTACTATTACTGTGGTTATCCGGAACTTCTCCAGAATAATGGGTCAGTAAAGAATGTCGCATAGATTCCCCATCCGATCCTATAGAATGGTTTTGACTTTAAAGGTTCGTCGAAGATAATTTCCACTGAGCTCACTTGAATGATTGACTCTGCTAAGCTTTTTGCACTCTAATATAATTAATCTCATGCTTTTTTAAATAAGGTTTTACAAAAAATCTTATTTATAAAAAGGAAAATTTCTCTACGCATTACTTTTACTCGATTTACTCGATTTCAGATTTCACATGGAAAAAATGAAAATCCATGGATTAGTATTAAACTTTATTGTATTCATTTCTGCGACTTGCAGCCTTACTTCTTTTGGAAAAAACAATATTATGGAAGTAAGAGGACAAATAGTATGTGGATACAGAGCATACTTACGACGTGAGCCTGTTGTGGTGCAAATCTCATTTGTTGAGAGAAGTAATCTTTTCACGTAAAATTTCTCTCCTTAATCCGAAATTTTTTTGCATTCAAATATTTTAAGTGATCTTTTTGAAATTCTCATTTTCTCAATCTTATTGCATGAATTTTTGCCAAAAATTGCGATATTTCAGACGAATATCACCTAATGAATGAAACCAAAGTAAAAGATTACGGATTTTTTAAAATATTTGGTGAATTAGAGCATGTGGTGCCTACACAGTTCGCGTTAACTTTTAAACATACCTGTGTTGATGGGAAATACAATCCGGTTAGATTTGTGCCTTTATATGAAGAAATTTTCAGAAGGAAATTATAAGAAAAATTAATTTCCAATAAAAAAAGATTTTTTTGCAAAATCGATCGTCCATGTAGCAAAATTTTTTCGAGTTATAATTAACGCAATTTTTTTCTTTGTTCAGAAACTAATTTTAGTCACTTGGTTTTTGCATAAAATTATTTTATTCTTCATCTATTTATCGGCGAATTTTTATAGAAATGTAATGTGACTAGTAGCCTTATTCTTGCGAAACAATTACTCGGAACGATGGTTGAAATTGGCGTTATCAATCTTAATTTACTCATAGATAATCGCAAGATCAACTGTAAAAATTAATTCTTTCATTCATTTGAATATGAAATTTTCAAGAAATTTTTGAATAAAATTCAATTCAAAACAAATTTTACAAAATTTTTTTTATTAACAACATTTACTATTGGAATAAATTGCGTAATGCGATTTGTACAAAATCTGCACCTACTTTAAATTGAAAAGTGGAGTTAAATTAAAAAAGAGGCAAAATGTTACTTATTTACTTATTTAATGCAATTCCGTGAATCCATAGCCATTTTGCATAAAATTAGTTCTAGTTTTATATTCTTTTACTGATAATTAATGTTTTATGTTATTGTTATTCATATTAAGCATTTTCTATTGCTACAGCGTCCTCTTCTAAGTAAGTAAAAAGGATAGTACATCACCCGTCTTATTGTATGGTTCAATGCTCAGCGTTGCCATTATGAAATTGGGCCTACAGAAAACGAATTTCTTCGTAGTCATATTTTCCTGAATTGCGCAATTTATGCAAAAGTAATGCATAATGCATACATTCTGTTTCGAATTTCAAAAATAATTTCTTCTTTACAAGCTGATACAGTGAAATCAAACAAGTGTATTTGGAATTGAATTGAATTGTTCGATGGCTGCTTTTGATTTATCGCTGTTCAGTGCGATTTAAGATATAATCGATCACTTAATCAATCACTTAATAGATGGCAACATAATGCACAGTGAAGTAAGGCTGCCAATCTTGATTTGGTTGGGCGCAGCTAATTTATAACCTTTTTAAATGAAGCTGAACCAGGAATAAAGATTAATAAAAATCAAAAAGAACTCCAATAAGATGTTAAGAAGCACTGGATGGATGGCTTATTAATATAAATGTTGAAAAGGATCTAGTTAGATGCTTTAGATTAGATAATGATTAGAAAATTTCTAAAATAGGTGGTGCACACAAAATATGAGTAGGTGGAGCGGTGTAATCTCTTAAAAATCTTTATCCAAAGTGGATAAGGTGAAATCTCAGTGAACTAGAAGAATTCGTCAAATGTAGTTTCTTTTTAGTAGAATCTGCTAAATCATTTTACCTCAATTTTGTTTTTTTAATTTATCGGCAAAAAAATATTTATGGTCTCAGTTGATATTTTTTTCTCTCCTAGTAGCAAATTCGTATTTTCATCATCAACAAATTCTTTTGTCGATATAATCAGTGGCAAAACTTATACAATTGTCTTTTTTATTTGGCGATAGAAAATGCCGATCTCTTAAGGCAATAAGCAATTTGTTTCTGCATTTACACAGCCAAAAAAGAAAGCCCACAATTCTTTTGATTTTAAATATGATTTATCCCATTCGTTTAGTAAATATCTTGAAGTCTTGTATGAATGTGATCTTCATTGTAGAAAACGCAAATTATGGCATTGATGAAATCAGTAGTAATTTATATAATCCTGGTAAATGTCGCTGCTGGAATGCTAATGGAGGTATTGCACCCAACGAGAACTATAGAACTAAAAGGGATATTGTATTGTGCATATGAACCAATAACCATGGGCAACGTAACAATACGTTTATATGATGATTATCTTGGTACCTTCAATATTTTCAACAGCATACATTATCAAATATCTTGAAATTTTTTTCTTTTTTAACTTCGTAGATTTGTTTTTCGAATGGCTGGCCCCATTGCTGATTAACTGCACTGGTGAAATTTGAAATTAGCTGGAGCCAATTCTTTTCCCATCACCTAATCCAGTATGCCACTAAGGGTCTACGTGCCAAATTTGTAGATTTCGGGAATTAATTATTAAATGGAAATTTTTGCAGCTTGGATGAAAAATTTCAGGGCTTTATCGGAAAGAAATCGCTACAGCCAAACCAGACAAAAATGGCAATTTTTCGATATTTGGCAGAAACAGAGCATTTATCGACTTAAATCCAATCTTAACCGTTGAACATCACTGCGTTAGGAATAAATACGAGCCAGTGAGCCTTTCGGATTATTTTAACAACGAAAATTTCTTTCAGCTCCTTCCTTTTTTATTCTATTTATATTTCCCTGGTCTATACTGTATTCTCATTTGATTTCATATTCTAAATTTATTATGGTGACTAAGTGAGGTTGCATATTAAAAAATCAATACTGATCATTAATTATTATTAGGTGTTATTAATTCTAAGAAAAATAATTTCTAGAACTGCACCGTCACTGGTGGTTACGTTGTTCCGAGTGGGTACACTGCGACGGTATACGATATTGGATACGTCAACGTCAATCTGCTCAATGATAGATATGAAAAAATATGTTCGTAATGCCTTTTGCGAGTAATATAATTGTTTTTGCGATTTACTATGACTGTTTGATAATTATAATTAATTTTAATACTATAATTTTTTATCGTTTAGATAGAAAATATAAATTCGCTTAGAAAGATAAAAAAACTAAACCCGCATTTTGAGAAGCTTATGAACACTTTTGTTGTATTTCTCCTTATCTCCTTATAAATAAAAGGTGCGAATGCTATAAAATTAACACTTTTGCAAGCATTTTTCGGTTCATTTATAGCGATTATTTTTAAATAGCTGTTCAAAATTATGCTTTTTATGCTATTCCTTTTATTAATATTCAATAAAAATTTTATGAGAATTTTATGAAATTTTATTTTATTAAAATTTTTATCGAAAATAAAACCATCAGCATTTTAAAGTATAACTTGTGCTTGGTCAATTTTCCTCAATAATTAGAATTGCACGAAGCTACAATTTTTGAAGTGAGTATAAGCAATGCTTTATCGTTTACTAAAAATATTCAAGAAAGTTGAAATTTATAGAGGAATTTTCAACAAAAATTGAAGTGGTGAAATTTTTTGTCATTTACTTTAAAAAAATCCAGTATACAATGCAATATACTCAAAGAAAACCTAATTCGAATTTCTTTTTTTTCATTATCACGGAAAAACCCAAAAGAGCCTTTAATTAAAATGGTGGAACATAGAAATGTTTCAATATTCCAACATCACTCTTAACAACATGGCTATTCAAAAGCTTTAAAAGAAATTTTTGATTTAAATAGAGACGTTGGAACACGTTGGAAAAAAACATGACTGTGGTAGTTTTGGCAATTTTATTTTTTGCAATTTTTTGCTTTTTTATTCCTCTAGACTTATTATTCAGTCCATAGTTAACAATTGAGGAAATTCTATAAATTCATAAATTTCTTATTTCAGTGCAAAATAATTGTGGTGGCTTTAGCAAAAAACTATATGTATCTTATTTTTTAAAAATGACTCGTACTTCTATCATAAGATCACGATAATGCACCATTGAAATTAATGGAACTAAATTTTGTTCCTGCAACTGACGCGAGTGAAGAAATTAGGGGGATGATAGAGGCGAGGCCGCCTGCACTTTCGCTTTAGTCCTTTCGAGCAGTAGCCATTGGAGCCCACCCCGATATGGTAGCTATTACTTATATTAATTTTATTTTCGGCTACTCTGTAGGTTAATTGGCAACGAATAGTATTTGATACTATACTGGCCAACTTTATTTTGTAAAGCGACCTATGACCATTAATGCCATCAAAAATCCAAAAGATATACTTTATGCTATCCATGTCGGTCTTCTGAAGAAAAAATTCCACATTCTTGTTATAAAATAATCTCACCGTCTACTCAGATTACTTTATCTTATTTACTCTTATATCTGTTAGACGATTTCTTTACGATTTCTTTACGATTTGCAGAATATGACATTTCCATCATTAACAAAAAAGAATAAATAAAACTGTAAGAATAAAAGAAAAAGCCCTGTGAGTTGCAGTTAAAATTAGAAGCGAGAATTCTAACTAAAAGATTTCCAATCACTTAAAGTAGCAGTTGATAATGTCATTTTTCATTATTATTTTTTTATTTATTCAACCATTATTAAAAATTTATGTAATGAATTTGTAGAGATTTATTTTCTTTTTTTTCTAAATGATTTTTTCTAAAATATTTTTATTTGGCTACGTTGTTGATTAGCCGTTGGAACACTTTTTTCCTGAGGCTAGAGTTGAAGCTCGATTTTTTTGGCGATCTGAGAAATGGACCAGAAGCGTTTGAATGTTTATCGTTTATAAAGATTATGAAGAAATTTTTTATTTTTTGAAAAAATAAATCCATAAAAGTTGAAAAATAAAATATAAAGAACGAAGGTTTTTCAGAAGAGATTTTTACTGCAATAATGCTGCTTTTCTTGGTTTCGTTAATTGTCAACATATTTATTATGACAAATCAGACAAGTTCAGATGGGATGCGTAATATTACATTTGGAGGAGTTCTTTACTGTGGATATAAACGAATTCGTGGCAATGAAGCATTGAGGAAGGTCAAAATTAATATTTCGAATGAATATGAAGGTGACGGTTACATTTTTGTGCACATTTTGACAATTTTTTCGACATTTCCTCAATCATAACACAAAGCTGCAGATAAATTATTGCCTATGCGTACTCAAATCTTAGAATATCAAGATGGTTTTTTCACTGTTTACGGCGAAATTGATATATATTCACGCCCAGCGATGAAATTTGAACCAGTTTTAATTATCGAATATCCTTGTGAAATCGATCCAGAAGTCAGTCGATATTTTTGCAATCAACCTATTTTCAGTTGTATTTCGATTTGATGGTAGGAAGCATTCGTATATTGCCATAATTATTGCTTATTATTTTCCAGGAACCTTCAACCGTTCATAGCTTTATGTTTCCTGAAATGTCTGGTGGAACAATATTTGATATTGGAATCGTAAATCTAAAAATGTTTTTTTACTTTTGGCACAAGCGCTTTCGTGATTACAGATACGATTTCGAATAGCAGATTAGCAAACCATACATCAATCTTTTTTTCTTTTTTTTACTTTTGAAAGCTCTTTGACACATTTTCTCTGACACTATGAGTATGAGTAATATTGGTGGATTCGAAATAAACTATTAAACAGGCTTAGATTTTCCACATCTCCTTATGCGTAAATTTATGTAAAAGAACAGAATAAATTGTTCGAATAGCAATCTATTAACTCTATTAACTCCTTATTGACTCTATCAGATTTTCTGCATTCGCATTGAATACAATATTACCGAAACTGGCGCCTAAGCGATTAGTCGCACATTAATCTTGCATTTGTCAGTCTATCCCAGTCACATAATAGCTTCATTCTTTCTTTTATATTACCTTTATTCTTCATAACTCTTATAACCTTTTTTGATAACAATCATTTAATCTTTGAAATAATCGTATACACACCATGGGCTTTGGGAAAATCTGCAATGGCGGGAAAATTTTAATGGCAATAAATCGTTGGGTCAAATTTAATAATGATATAATTATTCATATATATATATATATATATACGAATATATACAGTTCATTCCAATATAACATTTAAAAAAATAAAAATGTGAAATCTAAAGCTTCTTTGGAATTCACTTAGGTATATTGATAGAATGGCTCAGCGGGTTGTTGCTCAATTGGAAGTGCCTATTCTGAGGTTCGATTTCCTGCAGAAGTAAACCTATATAAAAATCCAAGTGATACTGGCGACTCACCTGTATTTCTATCGCCAAGAGACCTTGGCCTATTGCCCAATTGCGACAAGCGAGTGGAGCGAGCTTGTTAAATGGTAATGGTGAGGACTCTTAGAAAAAAAAGAAGTGTATTGATAAAAACGATTTCCATGTCAATTTTCCAAATTGAAATAAGCGGCCTCTCATTGAAATGAAATCTAAGTAGCGATTCATTTCTGCTTTTATTATCGAGACCTTTAGCCATATATTACCTTCCAGGATCGACAAAAAGCAGTTAAAAAAGATTAAAAAACATTTTTTCTTAAGGTTATAATACAAACTCCTTCTATAAATCCATGCCTAAAAAAAATAAATTTAAAGTGAAATAGTGTTCAGAGTTGCGGAGTTTTTTGGTTCAGCCCATTGCTTCGGAAAATCTTCGCAATAAAATTTCAATTTAAAGCACCAATCATTTTTTTCCAATGTTCTTTAGTTGTTAAAATTTAAAATTGAACAGAAAAAAAAATGAAATAATTTTGATGATTTTTGCAACACAGATGTTCAAGAATAAAATTTTTTTAAAATTTTGCTTATATAGCATTGTCATAAATTTGGAAAATATCGGTTGGTAAGATTAGATTTGCTATTAAGTAATGTCGAATGCTACTTGGCTATAGCAAAAATGCATACTTTGTTGTTTGCCTCTTAGAATTCAGTTCATCAACAGTTCCCATTTATTATTATTTCTTCAATGTCGAGACAAGATAGTCGAGTGGCTGTTGCTAAGATTTCGTTTCGAGCTTCAAAAATTTTAAAAAATCCAAATGGTCCTGGTTATATGTCTTTCGCCATATGACACCGCTTAGCAAAAATTTCTCATCGTACTAGGAGCCAGTAGAATGCGCCTAACAGGAAGAGGTGAGTGCTAAGTGAGCAGTGATTGCTTAGTACTTATTTTTTTAAACTCTGTTTTAGAACCGCTTTAAAACGATTTTAAACCTCTGTGGGCTTGTTTGAATTTTGATAAGGAGCTAAGCAGCTAGAAAAATAAAGAATTTGTTTTCGAATCAGTGAAACATGAATCATTCCTGAAAATTTTCTCTTTCTTTGTTATCAATAAAATGTTTTCATGTCGAAAAGAATTAATCAAAATCCAGAAATGTGATAAACCAACTGCTGAAATATTATGTGGGTTAATTCGTAATAATTTCAGCTAAACGGTTCTATTTTCTTCTTTGTTTTGCTACACTTTTTATGTGGGTTCATTGCCAAGCCTAAATTAAAAACTCGTTTTGTTGACAGCGCAGTCACCATTTTATTCGTACAAAAATGGCGAATTCATTTTCTTTTCATTTCTCATTTAGTTTTTCTTCTTTTGAAACGGCTTACCAATTCGAATTTTTATTTAATTTTTAATTTAATTTTTGACTTCACCTTCTTGGAATCTCGATGCAGTTAAATCAGATAATGTAAAACTCTCTAAAATATGGTGATAAATGCAAACGTCAGGAACAGAGCGGTGAAAGTTGAAATAAGCTATTAAAGGAGGCAACCTCAATGAAAACTTCATGAAATTTTTCACGAACCATTAATAAAATTTTTTCCGGTTCGCTTGTTCTAAATAAAAATTTTTCGTTTTATTTGTGAGTATTTATTAAGATTGTGTATAATTTATTGCATATTTATAATTTGTTTCACTCGAATAAATATAGTTGAATATGGTTAATAATAATATTGATAATAGTAGTAGTAATAATAGTAGTAACAATAATAGTAAATAAATAGTTCATACTAATAGTCACAATAAAATTTTGAATTTCTTTGCGGTGCTTCGCAAATTTTTTTCGGGCTTCACCACTTTTTTTTAAAATAGTTGGTTTAATAAACGACCTGTTTCTTTAATTCCACTTAAAATAGTGAAAATATGGTTCTTCAATTTTTTTTCTTTTTACGTTATTAAAATTATTTTCGCTAAAATCAATTTATTGTTCTAAATTATATAGCAATTAAAAGTTTTCTTTCCTTTCTTTCTTTCTTTACTGATTTCCTTTATTGTAATTGATAAATTATTGACTTATTTTAGTCTTTTTTCTATCGTATAACTAACTTCCGGCTTAGAAGACTCTATTCTAGGCTGAATTATGAGAGTTTACGGGAAAGCTGCTTTCCCGTATAGGAGATAATTTTTTAGCAGCATCTCGACTTATACAAAGAAAACACTTTCTTATGGAAATTTTAAGTTTATATTGTGATGTCTGATGCGTCATATTCATTATTCATTATAATTCATTTTTCAATCATTTTGCTGATTTCTAGATAGCTGCTGCTTTATTTATTGCAAACATTATATGATAATAGGAAAATTGTGTGGATTATTATATTTCACACTATTTAAACGTCATCGCTTAATTTATTTTCGTTTAGGAACCATTTTATATCCACGTATTCAAGGAACTGATCATAGTTATTATTATGTCTACGCATTGGAAGAATTGATAATATCTATGATATAACTTAGAGCTATAAATTGATGTAATAAAAAATTTGCAGACAAGATAACCATAAAGCGGAGATGTCTAAAAGATCGATGCCTGGACTTACCCTGACTAATAATGACGACATTCACAACATTTGATCTCATTTTATTAGTTAATCAACTTAAGATATTATGAGCCAAATATGTGCCAAATGTTGTATCACGGAATTCATTTTTATCCAATTATTTATAGTTCCGCTGTATGAATAACTAAATGATTATAAATAAATAAGAAATATTTTAAATAACTCGTAAAATTGGGTGAAATATTTAAAATTAAAACATTTGAGTCACTTGGGTTTCATTTTGCATAGCAGGCTTACTTTCGACAGGGAATATTGAATGGACCTGTAATGGTATGATCTTAATCGGACAAACAACTAGGCCACTCCACCGTGGTACTAATTTTATATATTATGAAAACTGCTTAAAAATTTAAAAAAAATCATTGCCTTTGTTAGATCCATAGTCTTTCAGGGTCTTTCTTTTTATGTATCAAATTCTATTCAATATAATCATGCAGAATCTCCTCTATGTTTAAATTAATTTTTTGGTTACAAATTTAGAATTCAACTCTCTTAGCGCCATTTACTTTTACATCAAATTTTTTGCATTATCCACAAAAAAGATAACAAACTAATTGGGGAGATCGACTAGATTTTAGTTATTCCTATCAATTTCATGTATCGCGTCGAACTATTATGAAATCTTGTCAATACATATCACAGAGATTGTCCAAGCACCCATTTTAAAATAATTAAAACAATTAGATTTCATTTTAGAAATCAAGTGGTCAATAAATAAAGTGAATTAGGAGCCATGTTTTTTAAGAGCATAAATCGCAGATATGCTTCTGTGAATGTGACTGCTAAGAAATTATGGATGGTTCGTCGACAAACAGAAATATTCATTGCAATCCTGAAAAATCGCTTATTGATTTATTATTATAGATTCATTCATAATTAACATGCGGTCGATAGTGATAATTTTTATCATCTACAGTGTCTTGGATTTTTGCGATAGTTTATGCAAAACGCAACATGTTACAGTTATAGGCCAAGTTGGCTGTGGTGGTCGTTCGGTCAAAAATGTTGAAATCGAGCTTCGTGAACATGATACACGTATATTTCTTTAGATCTGAGAGTTTTGTACTGAGGACTGTATACAATACTTTTAAATATTTTAGAAAGTTCTCCATCTTGTCCATTTTGCCCATTGTCTATTTTGCTTGCAATAAATTTCACAACTTAATACAAAACAGATTTGTTTATAAATGAGTTCATAAAATTTTTTCAACAAATATTTGACAACTTTTCAGTAGATCCTGATGACTCACTTAATACAACAAAGAGCGATGGAGAAGGGAATTTCAATATTCATGGCCAAGAATGTGAAGTAGGAAGCATTAAACCATATCTTAGAATCACTCATAATTGCGATGACGGAGTCATTAATCCCGTAAGTTTACCAGTTTTTCCGTATCTACCATTTATTTAATATTCAATAAGTATATTTCGCCAGTGCCAGTGTATTATTATATTTTGCTGAATCCAGTTTCATCATGCCACTGAATTCTTAAAGTTAGTGATGATGATGAAACTGGGTAGGGAGAATTCTCTTTCAATACTACCTTATTGGAGGAAATTATTTAACTCATGAATTTTATACTTTTTCGAAAAGCAATTATCATTTTTGGTCACCATTATCATTTTTAGACTCTCTCCTTTTTCTTATTCGGGCTAGGAATAAGAATATAAGAATAGAATAAGAATAGAGATATAGGTGGGTTATCAGCCACGGTTTTTTCTTGAATGATAGGTTTATCCCTATGTCGCCAGCATCAGAATTCTTAAATGAGAACAACACTCCAATAGGCCACCATATTTTTTTTTTAAGGGACCTCACTACTACTGATTAAACTCGCTACACTGGTTTGTTGCAGTCGGTCAATACGCCAGGGAGTCCCTTGGCGATAGAAATACAGGTGAGTCGCCAGCATTGCCCGGATTTCTTGTACAGGTTTACTCCTGCGGGGAATGGGCCATATAAATCTACATATAATATATCAACATAAGACTAGTTAACACAGAGAAGAATGTCCCTGATTATGAAAGATTGGGTTTTGAGGAAAAATGATTGGGTTTTCATGATAATATTATGAAAGATTAAGCACTGAATTAGCGAGCAATTATTTTTCCTCAACGTGGATTCTATGATATATAGTTATAAGCTACAAGAGTATATAAGTGCAGTTCAAAAGGAGAATGAAAACAACAGCTCGAAACACAGATTACTTACAAATATCTTTGCATCTCAAATTACATGGAAACTACGATGGAGAAGAATGACAATTGTATCATCCAAACACAATCAAAGAATGCAAGACAGATCTTCAAGAGTCAATGGCGAAATAAAATGCATGTCATAAAAATACACTTTACAGCCATCAAATATGTAGCTAATATAATGAAATGGTCAAAGACATGGAGAATGCCGATGTGAAGATCCGGGAACTCCTCACTATGCATAGAAATTTCCCACCACCATATTTAAGATGCATGGGGTTTGTTGAGAAAACCACTTGAACGAAACCTGTAGCATTCAGGACTATGCCATTAAATTGGCACCAAAGAATGAGTTGATAGGATGTATACTATCATATACAGATAGCTGAGGTAAATTAAGAAATTCTTCCAATGGTTATGGAGAAATTTGGCATAGTCGATAAAAAACGAAGCGTAAGTGTCGTCAACGAAGTTCAACAGGAAGATTTTATGTTGAGCTCATATCTCACATGAATATATAAAATTTTTTGATTAACGCAAAAACATATTTAATGGAAGTATATATGGATAGACAGTGGAAAAAGGAATGGCTTCTTTTGTCGACGATAGCATCAGAACGCGCCGCTTGGAAGCGTCTTACCCTTATAGCCGTTGGAGCCAGCCTAACCAGTAATGATGAGAGCTGTTAAAAGAAGAAGAATGGGAGTAGTTTACAACAAATATTCCAACAGATACTCATTTGAATAACTGTAAGGGATCTGATTGCATAATAAGAATTGTAATAAGATTGATTATAAAATAAAAGATTTTGCATGTGAATTAGTTTTTTAGCCATAAAGAGAAAGGATGTGAATTTAGTAAGATCAAGATAATGAAAAAACGCACGATAAAAATAACTTTAGGAATGTGAAATCGATTACATGATTCATAGTATTTATTTGCAATTTGAACGATTTATTTACTTTTTTTCATTTTATTAGCTCTTTTGCAATTTGGTTAGCGATATTTACTATTCGCGACAGTGGTTGGGAAAAGCTGGCTTTTACGGTTTCAAAAGTGATTAGGTTTTAAGCTAATATGCTCTTTTATTCTTTTTTTCATTACCACTCTACCTTCATATGCGTTGGCCAATATAGCAAGTAAAATTAATCAAATTTGCATTTAGATTCGTTTAGCTCGATAATTTTGTTTAAGCAAATAAATTTTATTATGCTTAGGAAGACGAAATTGAAAAAAACTACATTATTACTATAATTTAAGATAAAAATTTAATTACAGCGCTGCGTGATAAAGGACGATATCAGTATCCCAGAACAACATATTGGTGGAACCTATAAGATGGGGATTATCAGTCTCAGTATTGCCAGAAATAATCATAAAAGACAATGCAATTAATCGTCATTTCAAACATTGATTGTAATTTTGGTGTTTTGTTGTCGCAAAAAAATTTTTTAATATTATATATTCCTACATTTCCTGTAATAAATAAAAATTTTTCTTCATTTGGACTGATTGGAAATTATTATGGCAATGAATTTACAGAAAGTTTATTCATTCGTTCAAAATTTTCCAATCTTTTATACCAAAAATAATTATCTTGCTTTTATAGGTTTTTTCTTTGATTCCTTTACTTGATGCAGCGTCAACATGAAATTTTATCCGCAGAACATAGAACCCTTTCTTCCTTATATAGGAAATATTCATGAATTTGCGAAAATATTTCTGATTCTTCTTTAGAGTGAAATCATTAATTCATCATTAATTAAACTATATTTAAGTGTTCGTCACATCTGATTGGCAGCACAGTTTAATCTGGTTGATGTATCAAGAATATGTAATCAGGAAATCAAACCTCATACTCTCTTATCCTTATAAAGCAGTACAAAAAAACCATCTATGCTAAAAATCTGTTTGGAACTCACCGTGACCAATGGAGCCCGTTCGATTATTGATTGTATGGTATGGTTTGATTGTATAGATTCTTAAAAAAATCTCAACAACTGGAGTTAATCTTTGGCAAAGGATTGCATAAGAAATGTTTTTCCATAAATCGAGAATTTCAAGATTTAAATCTAAGACGCATTCGCGGTGAGAGACCTTATCGAATTATGGTTTCGACAGCAATGGATTCTCCAACGTAATATGCAGTCTTCCTTTGTTCAAGGCATAAGCGTATCGATCAAGCATAGGTTGTCCCCTTCTCTGATAATTTTTTACCTAATTCTTTCGGTAATATTAGGAGCATTTGGCGTAAACAGCTTGAGCTTGAGTTATAGAATTTTTTTAAATAGATAATACTATAATAATATTGCTTATGGCACTCGGCTTAATGGCATAATTGAAAGTAAAAAGAATTTTAAAAAAAAAAATTTAAAAGTTAAAATTTTAAAATTAAAATCTAATTAGTTTAATTAGTAAAATTAGACTTAAAATTTCCTAAATTTGACATTTTACGAAATTCTCTTCTGCTAATCCTTCCATCACTCGCCTTCTTCAATTATTTTGGATTTCATTTTTCTTTTTGTTGAATTTTATCATTTTCTTTATGTTGAATTTCTTTCATTTCATTTCATTTCTTTTCATCATTCCTTTTTGTTGAATTTTATTGAAATTGAATATAAAAAATAATTTATTGAAATTTTGAAGTTTATTACGGTGTTGAAAATTTTCAGAATGAATGCTCAGTAGTTGCTTTCATTTGATTTTGGGATTTTACCCCAACTTACGAAATATCCAAATCTAATATCCATTGCGATTTTTTTCTTCTTTCTTCTTTTCTTTTTTTAAATTTAACAACAAAGGATAGAAATAAATAAATAAATATGTATATGCATATGTATGTATGTATATATATATATATATATATATAGGAGTAAACCTGTTGTTTCAAAAATCCGAATAATTTCTGTGGACTCACCTGTAACTCTATCTCCAAGTGATTCTATGGTGAAGAGTCAGATATTCTTGACACGGCATCCATCTTTCGACGCGCATGATACTACCAGCCCTGTTGTACATGCGATAAGTAATCCGGCTGTAAAGCGATCCCAAGGCTTATATAAATAAATAAAATATACTCGCAAACCAGGGTAATTGCTCGAAACCTATCAAGGGGAACAACTTTCTGCAGGCGTGGCGAAGCCGTATAAGTGTGGAACATCAGAACGCTCATGGACATTGCAAGTCAATCACTGTCACTGTCTACACCCTTTCTAAATATCGTGTGGATATCGCTTGCTTGTCGGAAGTCCGTCTTCCTTATTTCGGGTCTCGAGTGATTATTAATCCTGGGTTGGAGCAGAGGTGCTGGCTATACCACTTTAGTGCTTCCAATAACTCGGGAAGAAATGGCGTCGATTGTCATGTCTGACAAACCCCATTCCGCTTTGATTGAGTGGAAACGGTAACCGTATGGTCTATGTCCGTTTTAAAGGTAAGTTTTGCAATATCTCGGTCATCAGTGCTTATGCTCCAACTCTGTCGGCAGATCACCGTGATAAAAATAAGTTCTATGCGGAACTTCAACTCCTAATAAAGTCTCTCCGAAATATTATATGGTCATAATCGGAGACTGGAATGCATAGGTCATAATGCCGCTGTGATGACCTCGAGAATTGGTAAATATGGCATCAGAGACCGGTGCACCAATGGAGAATATCTTCGTTATGTCGAACGTAAAGTTTTCGTTACTAATACTTGCTTCCGGCATTGTCGAAAACACGTGAAACTCCCCGAAAAACCAACAATTCAACCAGATTGATTATACCTTAGTCAGTTACCGTTGGAAGAGTTCCGTACTAGATAGTCGTCCCTATCGCGGAGATGAAACGGGCAATCTTCATGGATCTGACCATGTTATGGTTCCCATAAAATTGACAACTCGCAAAAACACATCCCTCATCCCCCCATGATCCTTTAACTTTCTCAAACTAAAAAATTCGGAGATACTGAGCACATTCCAAAATCTCAATTATTGAGGCACCTAAATGGTAAAAATACCAACTTTTCTGGAACGGCAAATAAATATTGATCTCAACTAAAGGAATATATCCACTTTTAAATTAAACTAGTAGGAAGTATGCTAGTTGAGTATGGGAAGCAGTTGTCCAACTGAAAAAGCTGCTAAACCACGAATGGTCAAATGAACCTTGCTTTTGTATCTGCCGAATGCTTCGAAATTTTGGAACAAAAGCATTTGAAGCAGCACGGCAGGATAGAAATAACTTAAGAATGGAGATGGCAACTCGATTAGGCGATAATAGGGAACTATTCCGTTTTCTTCATAAAGCAATTATAACTCAGGGAACGATCAGTGAAATTGTAAGGAATAGCAATGTTATGTCGGTAAAGCATTAAGGACCGCTTTATAAGATGAAAAGAATTTTTTGAGGCCAACCATAAAGCGCCATCTGTTGCCCCTGATATATCTGATACGTTCGCCGAACCATACGCTTGCAATTGCGAGCCATATATATGTATTTATAGATTACTTGATTTAATTCTGTAATTTATTTAATTTAATTGTTTTAATTTTTAATTTATTTTAATCGTTGTTTGGCAAAAAAAATTAAAGATTTAAATTGGCTGAATTTTTATCAGAAATGAAAAATACACAAAAATAATACACAAAAATAAATCAAGAATATTTTTTAAAAACATCGCTCAGCAAAAATTATTTTTCAATTAATAGTATATTTAAGTAGATATGAAAAGAATTTCTAAATTTTCCCTAAATTTTTGCTTTCGTTCTTGAACTGCTCTTATATAGAGCAATTATTGCAATTATTAGTATTTTGGATTTTATATTCTCAAAAGCTTGCTGAAGTAAAATTGTGGGGGAGGAGGGGCGGGGAGAAGCATGAGTTTTCCATAATTTATTTCAATCCAAATTTTAATCGCCATGAAATTCCCGAGATTTTCGAGAAATCATTAAAAATTAAAGTCAAAAAGTCATATAAATTAACATGTTCATTTCTCCATATATTTATGAGCTTCCTTTGATAATCTTTCGTAAAATGTTTTGCTTAACATTGAAAATAATAACAATATTGAAAATATTTTCAAAAATTTTAAAAAGTAGCAGCGCAAAGTAGCATCTTACTAATTTAATATTCATGGAATGATTAAGCGACAAAAGCGATGGAATACTTTAAACGAAGGGCCAATTCCAATCAGTTGGTCAATCAAAAAGCTCAAAAATATTGCGAAATCTGTAAGTATGATGTCTGAATAGCTTTTCAGCAAAACAATAGATATTTGACTGAGCCATGAAGCCTCCGAATATTTATTTAAAACTTTTTTGAATTAATGTTCAATTCTCTACTGAAATCTTTTGCGTTTCGGTTTCTGTCCTTGGCATTTTTCAATACACCCCTAATGATTTCCCTATTATAAATTAGAAATGTATTAAGCTTTTTAATGGATATTATTACTGAATATGAATATTAAATTGATTGTTTCATCGAATTTAACAGTTTTCGCCACAAAATTGGCATCTTAAGTCAAAAATTTATATTAAAAATTAGTCAATATTCCGAGAAAATCCTTGTTCCTTCAGATGGTTCAACTAAAAAAGTGAATCAGCGCAAAAAATTAAACTATTATAGTTCAGACAAATCAATTATTAATCCTGTGGAACCATAAAAAATAAAAGCATTCTTGCCAAATTTTGCTCAGTCAATCACTAAATCACGAACTCATGTAGAAATCACGAACTGTAGCTCATTAAGTGGGCAAAAATTTTGGATTTATGAGAAAGCTCGGAGAATTTTAATTGGATTTCTTTTATAAGTTTATCCAGTTAGGCAGAACGAATTTTACCAGATTTCTTAATGGTTTTGGCAAATTAGTTTTTATTTGTTTATTATTGTTTCACTAAAGGCAATAAAATGGATTGGATCGCTCAAGAAACTAAAGATAGCAAAAAAAAAATTTCGGACCTTATTTAAAATTGAAATCTTGAATCTCTCGTTTTTTTTCTTTTTCTTGCAACATTTTTCCAGTGGTTCAGCAATTCAGAAATGACAATTTGGCATCTATCTGAAAAAAATGCAGCAAAGAATGGAAAGTAATTTTAGAAGCAATTAGCAATTTTTCACAAAAAATGCTTTATTTGGTTGATGAATTTAATTATTTTTCATTGTCTATAAAAAAAATTATATAATATCAAAAAGCAGTTGGAAATAAAATTGCAGCATAAAACTGTGGTATAAAATCTCTTATGGATCGTTGCCGTTCGCAATAAAGTGATATTCCACGAGTGATTCCCTATTTTCTCCGATCAAGAAAAATTTACAGCCATAGCGCATCGAGCTTTTCTCAATTTTTTTTCATTTTTTTGAAAACCCTTAGTTTTCTCCATTTCCATTTTCCACTTTTGCTTTGCCTAAAAAATGATGGTTAAAATAGAACTTTTCTATTGACTGCTTCAATGATTATTTCGAAAGGCTATAATTAAAAATTCTGGAACTATTATGTAGTCAAAGGCCAAATTGGATGCAACAATATAGTAGTACGAGCCGTAAAAATTGAATTGAAGGAGCGTGATTCTCGTTAGAACTTTTATATAACTTGTCAAAAAACCATTTTTTTTGCTGAGTTTTAATGTTTCTGATATTGGAATATCGCATATTTCATAACTCTACAAATTTGAAACTTGTAAACTTTTTAAATTAAAAGTGAAAGTTTGTCGTCTGTACAAATAAGGTTTGTACAAATAACAACTGTAGAATATGAAAACTGCATTTCAGTTTTTGACGACATTACAAATACCATGCATAACTGATCACATAGGCAAATTTACGATATTTTGGCAACAAAATGATTATTATCAATTGAACCATATTTACTGATTGAATATAACTGTGATGCAGGCAATTTTAATCCAGTTTGTTTACGAGTTTTAGTGAAAATACTTCCCAAATAATCTGAGAATGTAGAAGATATTAAAGCTATATTTCGAAGTATTTTGTATTATTTAGCTTTAACCACAATCGTCAAGCAACTACTCATATATCAAAATTCGATGAAATTACGTAATAAATTTTAGCTATATGATGTCGAACATTGGTAGTAAGTTGTTCATATATCAAGATTCAGTCATCATAGGTTTCATTCCTATCATTTAACATGAGTAAGCCTATCGTTAAAATGAAATTCGAGTATCGATGGTGACTTATTTATATTGCTATCTCCAAGTGACTTTATGGCAAAGAGGTTTCATCCTAATAATTAATAAAGTTATCCACGTGAATAATAAGAGTTATTTTTATATTACAATCGTTTTACAGAAGTGCTTGATAAGCGATGAATATAATGTTTAAAGAATATAACCAAAAAATCGCATAAGGGAGATGTACAATATGGGAATCATCAGTTAGAATATTGCTAGAGACAGATACAAGAAAAGATGTGATGAATAAATTAATTGTGATATTGATGATTTTGTAGTATAACAAATTCATAATATTTCAGATATTTCATCTGACATTATTTCTAAAAAGTGGAGAACATTTTTTATGCATTATTTGGATAGCTTGTGATAAAAATTTGCTCCAATTTGAAATGTGCATTGGAAGTGGATTAATGAATCGCAAATGGTCCATTTTTTCATTTATATCTATTAATTCCACATTTTCGTGAATCAGATACTGCACAATTTCATCTTTTTAATTTTTTGTGTTGAATTTATGAGCTTATACAAGATTTTGAACGAACTTAATTGAATGTCCACCTTTAGACTATAACCTATGTAACAAATATTTTTTTAACCGACTCAACCTTTAAAACGATAAACTCCCTTTAAATCCTTCAAATCCCATTGTAACTCTTAATGCCCTCGTTGCTCTCTCTAGTCTTTTCTGAAAATCTTACCTGTGCTATCTTCCGTTCAAACTCATACATTTTTTTCTTTTCACTAATCGAGAAATTCAGAAATTCAGACTGGTATATATATAAATTTTTTATAAATTTGCAAATTCTAAATCGAGATAGTACCAACAATGTATTTACAATTTTAGAATATTCGACTTCATTTTTTTTCTCTCCTTTGTTGCAAGATCTTTCCTGCCAATTAATTCGTTAGCTGATTATTTTCTACCTTATTTCTTCTTATTATGAACAAATGGGACTTCAGTGTCATGCAAATTTCTCTGTCAGATTACTATCGTTGAGGGGAGAATCGAACCTATGACACTTGGAACTCTTGGCAATAAATATATATAAATGAATGCAGTAGTTACTTTAAGCTTCGAAGGATATTTTCTGTTGAAAACATAAAATAGAAAAATATTTGATTATTGATGTTAATATGGTTGTTGAATTTATCGTAATATGGGGTCATATTAGTTCAAAATAAAACAACCTTAAATCGATGTCTTATATTTGTTCGAATAATACGCCCACGAGATTCACGCAAAGGTCTAAAATTTGGAGCCATATAGCGAGGTTCATCCTGCTGAGATGAAGTTTGCTGAAGCATTGACCAATTTTTCAACTAAAAGTTTCATATAAAGCGCAAAAAATAAAGGAGAATGGATCGGAAATTTTCGATTTTCTCATCAATTTTATCAAATTCCATTTATTTATTTATTTATTGAAAAACCAGCCAAGTAGGGCGACAAACGCCATGTGCTTGTATTAATAACAACAGGTAAAATAATAAATAATAATAATTAATAATAAAAAAACTATGAGAACTCTTTAAATAATATTATAAATGATATCATTTAATCTTTTTTAAAAATAGCTAAGGATGACGCCACATCGTTCGGTGATTTATTCCAGCAATTAATGGTACGAATAAAGAAATCATGAATCCTTAGTTTAGTTTTGCACATAATTTTTAGTAATTTTAGCCTATTAGTTCTTGTTGGGTTCAAATTTAGCCTAAAATTATGATATTTTGAACAATTTAACATCTAATCTATCTAATTTCTAATTTAACATCTAATTTATCTTCTTGTTTAATCTTGTTTAATTCGACGAATTGAGAGAGAATCCAGGTTGTATTGTAGAAATAGTAGAAGTTTTCTTTCATAATTAAAATTAGAAGAGAGGCATCGTATAAAATATTGCAATTATTTTACTCGATTTGCGACATATCGGGAAATAACAGGTAGCATTATAGTCAAAAAAGACTGAAGAAAAAACTGAACGAACGCTTTGTACATTTTGCTAAGAAAACCTTCAGTTTTGTTCTTAAATGAACGAAAAATAAAATTTAGTATGTTTGAGGATTTCTTTACCATGGTTCTGCAAGTCTGATTCGAGATTTTCATCCATGATTATTGCAAGATAGGAAATGTGTGAGTCTCTACTGATTACATTACCATTAATAAAAAGATTAAGAAGATCGAATCTTTTAAAATTGATATAAAAGCTACACTTTGAAAAAAAAGGGTAATTTGCCTATCACATAGCCAGTTGGCTATTCCATTGAGGTCTTTCTGCAGTGGAGATAGGTTATCTGTTCTACCATGAGAATAATAAATTTTACTGGTTATCCGTTTTACCATAAGAATAATGAATTTTGCAATCATCAGCATACAAATAAATGGTTTATGATAAATGGTAGAATTTAGTAGTAAACTTTGGTGATGTCATTTATATAAAATAGAAAAGAAATGGCGCACTACCTTATGGAACTACCAGATTTAACAGGTATCATTTCAGAAATAATGTTGTGACACAACCTGGTGACGTTGTAACTTTTATAGCCACTTATACAGGTCACCTATGATGCCATATTAAGATTTGATCAATAATTCGCTACTATAGATAGGAAACAGTATCAAATGCTTTAGCCAAATCTGGGACACAACTGGTACTGTCAATTGATGCTGACCAATCGGAAAAATTTGTCAATATTTATGAAGAAGTAGATTTAAAAGCCATGCTGATAGAAGGATATGAAATTATTGTCATCAAAATAAGTAAACAATTTGTTGCAAATCAAGTAAGTTGCATTTTTGTTTTCGAGTACCATTTTTGCTACTAACGCCTGTTAAGCTAATAGGCCTGTAATAAGAAGGATCATAGGTGCTTCCTTATTTGCTTAATGTTCTAACGGGATATGATGGTCTTTAAACTCTCGAAGTCAGTGATCTTTCAGGATTTCTTTAAACTTCTAATTATAAAGTTAATATCACAGATTATAATTAACTACAAATTCGAATTACAATTAACTATAATCCAAAAATGATGCAATTTATTGCGCCCTATGTCATAACGAGCTACAGCTCCTAATATGCCAGAGGGCATTTGAAGTTATTGATAAAAAATGTAAACTATAAATGTTACAGTTACTAATGTTACTATTACAGTTATATTACACTTTTTGAAAAATCTTTGCTTAAACAGGAAATAATGGAACAATCTCATAGAAGCCCTGGCAATGTCAATTGATAAGCTGGTGAGATTCCAGCGAAACTGGTCTCGATAAGATGTCGTCATCTGGAGCAAATTAACCTTACTCAAATCGAATCAAATCATGATTACTAAATATATATATATATATATTTATTTATTTATACATAAATCGTGAAGTTCACAAATGGAGCAAGAATCGAACATAAAATCAATATAAATAAAAAGAAAGTATTTTCGTCAAGATGCTGATAAAATATCTATTTTTGCCAATTCATTGCCGGTTGAGGAAGTGGTGGACCTTAAATACCTTGGATCCACTCTAATCCAAAATGGCCAGGCCAATCCAAAAGGATAAGATTGTAACCTGTATATCGACAGCTAGAAATATGTATATGTTTCCGGTTGATGAAACTTTTATTGAACTGTCGCGAAAGCACCATAAAAATCCGTATCCATATAGCTGTAATTCGCTCGACCTTGCTATATGGCTGCGAAACATGCCCAATGAGAGTGAAAGAGAAAGACATTAAGAAGCTATCAGCCTTTGACCACTCATATCTAAGATACGTTTTACGATTCTACTGAGCAGATAAAATCGCACAAGATCGCATCCATCTTCACTTACTACCTGCATTAATAATGTTATCACAGAGCGTCGCCTTCGCTGGTTAGGACTCGGTCGTCATCACAGGAATTAAGGCATATTTCGTTATATGCTAAACCGTGTGATGGTTGGCGTCGAAAACAAGGAGGGCCAATCAAGGCCTCGATTAATACAGTCAGGAAAGATTTTTAACGTATAGAGGGACCAGCGATATATGGATTTAGACAATGAAAAAAGGAATGGCTTCTATTTCTATTAGTGTCGGACCGGGCAGCTTGGAGGCGTCTTACCTTTGTAGCCAGTGGATCCAACCTAATCAGTAATGGTGAGAGCTGCTAGAAGTCCACTACATATACCTATATATATATATATATTTATTCAACAGCGGATTAAACTTATAAAAAGTTGGATAGCACCAATTCCGAGGTACATCCTACTGGCTCCAGAAATTGATGGCGGTCCATGAAAACTTAGCAGTACAAATGGTAGATGAACCAAATGTTTGCGGCAGATTCTTATCCAGACTAATTAATATTATTATTAATACAAAGACGGTACTGATCATAATATAAGGTCAACTACCAACTATCATTCAACTACCGACCAATAACCTCCACAATGTGGAAAATACTGTCAAGCATTACAACCACCAAGCATCAAAATCATTTATATACATATATATATATACAATACATTAATACATAACTACAGTTCAAACGCCTATATATAATACATTAATACATAACTACAGTTCAAACGCCATCTACTCATAGGTGAAGAAATCATTCAAGACTTAAGTCTCGACTGACCTGTGTATAATTTGGATTAACTATAGGAAAGCATATGATTTAATGGCCCACACGTAAATCTATCATTGTCTTGTTCTTTGCTAAAACGTTCATCGAAAACTCAATGAGACCGTGGAAAATGGCACTGAAAGTCAAAAAAGTTAGCAAAAGTGCATATCAAGAGTGTTATAAATCACTGTTCCTTCTACTTTTTTTTATGAGTTATTTTATGAGTTATGAGTAATCAATTATTTTTTTGGTAATCGAGCATTCCTTTAAGCGAAATACTGAGGATTCGAAACTTTCTGGCCAGTTTAAGAATCGTGGTAATTAAGAACTTCTGCTATTAGAATTACCATTAATTGATCTTAATAGCTGTTTTGTCGATCATTCTTCTAACAGCTTTCAATAGCCATTACTGGTTAGGCTGGCTCCGCCGGCTACAAGAGTGCGATGTCTCCAAGCTGCCCAGTCCGACGCCATTTGAACAAGGGTGGATACAACCATGTGCAATTTAATCTGCTTGGCGGATCCGTAGATTTGCCGATCATTACAATTTATTTATTTATCACTTATTATCATATTCATTACCAGCAAGTAACATTTGCTAATATCGTTATAATTTTTAAAATTTAGTAAGATAAATTTCGAATTTTGCGATTTTCTTGATCAAAAAAGCTGGCGTTCCAAAATGGTGATAAAAATTAGTTTTGTCCATTACAAGCCAATCTGTTGAGATGCAAACTTTTGCGAAATTAGTGCAAACCAGCATTTTAAACGAGCAGCTTTTCTTCATTCTCACTGCTTCAACATAAGAATCTGCTGAAAGCTGTAAGTTATAACAAAAAAAGATGAAATATAAACTATACGCTTATCAGCACAAGGAATGCTTTTTCAATTTGCTCAATTTACTCTTTTTTTTTTTGAAAAATTCCTCTAAATTCATTCATCATAAGTTAAAGTAAGAATGAATCATTTGCATTAAATTATTTATTTCGGCATTTAAGGTAAATCTGTGGAGTAAATCTGAATCTATATTTGAACATAAAATGGTAAATTTTGAATTTGCCATTTTCTCGAATTTCCTCATTTTCTGCCATAAAAGCGAAATTTACGCTGAATAAAATGGAAAATATTTCGAATTACGCCATGCGTTGTTCTCTCGAAAAATTTGAAAAAATTTTAGATCGTTTGAACAAATATATTTGATGTTCGAGTAAATCGCTTCAATAGTTTTTTCAGTTTGATGGACAAAATAATATTTAATTTATTTGCTTTGATGTCTAAAACATATCTGCGAAAGCAGCGGTAAATTTTCAAAGTCTTATATTTATAATTGGCAAGAAATTTGGCAGCGATTATTGGATTAGAAACGTTGAGTTGTCAAATTAACCATCCGGTTTTAGTTCATAGCGAGATTTCTTTATGATTCTTGAAAATAAATTTAAATGAAAAAATTTTTTTAGAAATATTCGCCAATTTTCCCAGTCTTTGCATTTTTTAGATTAAATTGGGCAATTTTTTTTTCGATTTAGCAATCATCTCACTTCCTCTTTATGTTCATTAGCTGAATGCATTTGTCAGACTAGAAAACCACTGAAATTCCCGTTTTGAGTTTCAAAATGCTAATTTATATGAAAATTTTAAATCTTTATTAATTTTAATTTGCAGCTGGATTAAATTGCGAAATTCATATTTAAAAAAAAATTAAATATGGGAGAAGGGAAAAAATTGGATTTTCTCTAAAGCAATTATATTTAAAATCTAAAAATGTCGTGCGAATAACTAAGAAAAATTTTTTGGTAAACATTGAACTGGTTTCGATCGGAAATAAATAGGATGAAAATAAAACAAATGAGGAAGAAATGAATTTAAACTTTTTAGATCTGCCATTCATAAATATTTTTAACATATTATTTGAAAATTACAATTAAATTAAAATGGAAATTTTCAGAAAATGGTTGCAAAATTGAATTACGTTACAAGCAGATAGGTTTAGTCTATGGGATAACAGAACATGGCAGGTTTTGGGAGAAATTAAAGGCTTCAACATAAAATCAGCCTTTCAACTGATCAGCTTGGAGGTGTCGAGATTTTTTAAATTTCATCCCTTCAATGAAAATTATTTTAAGCATTATTAGCATGTAGCTCTAAAAATTTGTTAAATTTTCTCTTAAAAGCTATAAAATTAGAAAATTATTTGAGAATAAAACTGATTCGAAAATTTCCTCATTTTGATAACAATTTAATTTTTACTGCAACTCGGTTGATAATGAAAATTGAACTTATTCTCTTAACTGTATGTGGAAAGTGTACGACATATGCCTTTGCCTTTCCATCATCATTATTTTTATGCCATTCGTCGTGTATCGTTCGACGAAGGAAAAGAAAAATGAACGTTTTTTTATGCAGCATCCTTATTATTACAGCGATAAATCATTGTAGCCAACAAAATTATTTTGTCTAGAATTTTTGAACAATCATCCCATTATTTCATTCATTTGCTTGAGCCTTTAGAATATTTTTGATACGATAGAAAGCTTTAAATTTTTACGTTGTAGGAATCGATTTTAGAAATTAGAAATTGGAAAATTTAATTTAATTCTATTTGTCTGCAATAGGAATTTGTTATATCATCCGGTATTCTTTCATCCCTTTCAATCTTTTTAACGATTTTACTAGAGTTCTGAGTTCAAATAACTCTTTTTTTATTACCAGTTAGACTTGCTCCTCTGGCTTGTCGGACTAGTCAAATACGCTAGATAGTCCCTTGGTGGTAGTACAGGTGAGTTGCAGAACTTTAATGAACCAAACATAATTATGTATTTTGAATTTCAAGAGGATACGGTTCTTTGTGGCTAATTTTTGGTGAAATGTTATTTATTAACGGATTACTAATGGTTTTATTGCTATCTATATCGTTTTAATAAAATGTTACATAAATCAGTTATTTAGTCGATCGTGATTCTAGGATATTTGAAAATGATTTTATAAGAAAAGGAGAGAAAAAGAGAAATTTTTTTTCGTTGCAGTTTAGGCCGAAAATTTTTTCTGTTTATTTACTCTCCACTATCTATAATTTTTTTAAAAATTATTGTAAAGTTAAAAGAGTTCTCGAAAAAAGTGTTTTTTTTTCAAATTTTGCAACATGACTCGATAAATATACTATCAAACATTTAGACACTTATGTAAGACACGAGTAAAATTCCGATTAAAAAATTGGAAAAACCGGTTAATTTAAAATTATTATTATTATTGTTCTTATGCTATAGAAGATGCAATAATTTTATCGGAAACAGGTGGCAAGCATAATTTTAATTTTTTGAATTAATTAATTATCTTCGAGATAAAAATTTAAGATCTTTGATATTTTATAATATTCTTCATTATTCTTTTTTTAATAATTCAGAAATCCATTTTAAAATTAAACAAAATTAGAAGGGAATTGTTTCGAATGAAAAATGGTTAGTGCTCGGCATTCGACAGGCTGCGCTGTTTGCAAGATTAGAAAGTTTGCCAGCAAGTTGGCGAAAAAGCCAAGGTATGTCGCCAGCATTGCCCGGATTTTTAAATGGTACATTCTTATGATAGGTACATTCTTATCGCAGACAGAAACCCTATCCTTCCATTCAGTACGATAATCTAACCGCTCTATTTTCCCATTCTCCATCGAATAACAATAACAAATAATTTCGAAATGAAAATTTCGAAGTTTTCTCGCTCCGCCTTATCTTTTAACATCAGAATTATCTTATAATAGTAAACTGAAAATTGCCGTCGATTGCGGATTTTCATTTTATTATTTTATTTCTTCAGTTCAATTTTCATCAATATTATATTTAAATCATTTTTTTCTCTTCTTAATTTCCTTTCTTATTTCTACTAATAGATGGAATAGCTAAGTACTTTTTCTTAAATCATCGTTTCTAATATCAAGATTTGGGCTTTCTCCTTCAGTATGAATCAACCAAATAGTAAAAAACCCAGACACTCCTCGGTACTTCCATCTCACTAGCAGAAATTTTTCTCACTATATTAGCAATCGGTTTAATGAATCTAAGCAGAAATGACAAGTGCTATTCAATTATTTACAATGATTCAATGATTCTTTTAGGATGTGCAAGTGTGATTTGCAAATATATAAATATGTTACTTGATCTGTCGATATCTGTCCTTTAACTCTTATAAACCTGTCATTAGAAGCAAAATCTCAGTGGCTGCTGGAGGTCCACTAGTATCTTTATCTCTACGCAGTTCTCTCGCTCATCCTACTCTCAGTCGACGCTCTTTACTTATGTAAAAGAAAAGTATGAATGAAGGTATAAAGTGAAAGCTGGAAAGGTGAAAGGTGAAATATAAAGCCCTTATTATATTTGTTCAACAGTTTGAATGATTTTCATCAAGAGTGTTGCATTTGGTACAATTATATTATAAATAAAATTATTTGTTTACTTTCAGAAAAGAATGCCATCAAATAAAATGCTATACAATAATTGAGCGATTCTTATTTATTATAGTTTATTTATATATTTGACTAATTTTATAATAATAAAAATAATAATAAACTAATAATAAAAATAAATTATTTGTAACTCGAAGTGGCTAAAGTAGTAGTCAAATGACATAGTTGTTTCGATTTTTCGTACTGGTGGTGTTGGTGACCTATGTGTTTTCCATTGCGAAATGCCTTCCTGGCCAAAATTTCTAACCAATTAACAGCAAACCAAGAGTGATGAGAGTTAATTACTTGCTTAAATCGATTTCCTTGTGTATTTGTTTCCTTTTGCTCATTTCCTTCAAAAATTGTAAATTTTCAAACTAATTTAAATTTAAATAATTTAAGTAAAGCTTTAATGTCCAGGTTAATCAATTTTAGCCATCTATTGATTGTTACCATCAATTCTTTTGTCACCAGTTCTATTACGGCAGAAGAAAGCGGAATAGTCGATGAATGTTTTCTTCGATTTATTTAATTGCGAATTGCCATCGAATTACATACATATATTCTTTGCCATTGTAATTTTTTGATGATTGATATCACATTTTATTTATTCAATAACCTTATTTTACTTTCATGCTTTTGATATGTCGCTGTTGAACTTGTGAGTTGTTCAACCATAAGATTCGATTATTATTCGATGGTTCAGATAATACATCCTGGGGATTTACCAGCTATAAAGTTAATAAAATCGGAATATAAATTATCTAATGTTCTTTCATAAGGGTTATCAATGAAATAAGAAAATTAATGAAATCCTCGGTAGTGGATAATATGTATTTCATTTAGGCTTTCCAGAAAACCTAAGCTTTTATCTTATATCATCCTTAGTTAATTTATTTATTCTCAAATGGCTAAATTAATTATCTTCTCTTCACCAGTTTTGTTTTAATCAACAGCAAAATAAATCAAGCAGCAGAAAAATATAATGATCTGGTTGATATTCCCTGGGCACCCTGAAAAAAAACTTATAATTATAAAAATGAGGAAAAAATAAAGAGATAAAGTCTTTATTCTGCACGAAAAATGATTAGGATATTCGATTTTACTTCGGTTTTATTGCAGTTTCATTGGGTTTGGTCTAATCAGTCCTTATCAGGCTATCGTAATAAAAATAAACGTTATAATCGTAATAAAAGTTTTTTATAAGGATTATGCGATTCATTTAAGAAATTACAAAGTAATTTTGCAGTTATTGCATTCAATTTTTCATTTTTGTCCAGTTTTTATCTTTCTAATAGTGCGCATCATTAGTGATTAGGTTGCACTCCACTGACTATGAGGATGGGGCGTTTCTAAGGGTGAGTTGTTATTGGATATAAAAAATCTATATTTTTTAATTATTTATCATTTTCTTCAAATTTTCATTTTTTCATTTTTGACTTTTCATTTTTTGAATTCATCAGCCTGTTTCATAATTGCCAGTGTTTTTGTTTCATATCTGTCTGTCTTATCACTCAACAATTGCTCGCAAATTGAAAAAAAATTTAGAAAGCGGTTATCTGTTATTTTATGAACAGAAATACAGACAAATCCAAGTACCAGGATTTTATAATGATAAGTTCACTTCTAACAGGTGCAGGTTTACAGTGTTTAAGTCTAATGTGATGGCTCTTGTTTTTTGGGTTCAAAGGTTCATTTATATTTGCCAGGATTCATATGAACAAAGAATCATCATCAGAGTAGATGAAAAGAATGAATATTATTTTATATCCAGTAATTAATTATACTTCCTGGTCGATTCCTTTAAAGAAGTGAAGAAAAATATTTCCACAGTGAATTTTCCATTTTTCAAGATATTACTTAGCTCTTCTACTATCTCTTATATTTTTATCAGGAAATATGTGAAACATTGCTCACTATTATAAGTTGGGTGGTTACTGACTTCAGTGGTATTGTTTTCAGGTGATGTCTTTAGCACTATCCAGTTTTAGCTTTTCATTATAACTTTACTTTTTTAAAGGATGAAGAACTGAGCCTATAATTTTTCATGAGAATCCAAGCCACCATTCAGTTCCATTCATCTGTGAGGAAACTTATTTCTCAAGAAAGATATTCAATTATATGATATTTTAATATAATATAAGAAATGAATATTAAATATTTAAATATTTAAATCTTTCAAAAATTAGTTAAATATTAGATATATTGGCTATTTATTCATTTGTTGATTTCGTATTCAATATATTTTGACAAAGATTCGATGAGAGTCGATTCGTAATCGAGAAACGAAATTTGTGACATTAGGTTGGCCACCCGTTGTTTATTACCGTTCGATAGTTTGTCACCTTCGTGGGTTGTCGATTTAACCATTTTTACTCTAATTTTACTCCATTCTGACATTCGATGAAATTTTGATTTTTACTCAGATTTGTTGTTTTTTTTTTCATTTCTATGCGCACGTTTAATTCTTTACTCGATGAGCAATGATTGAAAAAAATTTTATTTTTGATTCGTGAATGTTAACGAAATTTTTTCATTAATATCATTTTTTTGGTTCTTCAGCGATAAAGTTTTCTAGGAAATCCGTCAATATTATTCTATTACGTACTCTATTAATTTCTAAATGTATTATAATGTGCAACACGTACACAGCCGTTGGCGATGACTATTTATCTTTTTGCCTCGAGGCATTTATTTATTTTGCTTAGACTATTAGTTAAAGGTGCAAGACTCGTTCAGTGCCATCTTGACGGGTTTTTCTCATCCTTTATTTGATCCCAGTCTATAATATGTTTTCTCTTAGTGCCATCTTGCCTGTTCAGAACGTTTTTCAGACTACATAATTTCTCCATTATCGAATCAACGGAATCACATAACTTTCATCGATTATTTTTTTTTATCAAGAAAATTTTTTATAGATATTTTAATATAGAAAACTGATTCATGGCTCTTATTCCATAATAAATTCGGTACATTTGTCTTTGACCCACAGAATTTATTTATTTGTTAATGGTTTAGCTCAAGCTGTGTCGCTTGAATCAATTATTTCAATGAATGGTCATCAATGGCTTCGAAAAGCGTAAAAATTCGCCTGCAATTCTGAATTTACCAACCTTTTTTAAAGTAATATCTTAATCTCTAAAGGAGTATATTAGTAATATCATAAGTGTTGAATTTCTCAAATCTTATGCTGAATTACTTCAATATAAATGTTTCAATATTTTTCATAGCGAAATAGGTCAGCAGTTATATTTGCGTTATGCACATTAATCATTCTTGCAGATTCCATTCATTTCATCGACTACTGCAATGATGCAAAGAATAGAATCCAAAAAATACTTTCAGCAGTGGATTTACGATGATGAAGATTCAGGCAAATCACTCCTTATCGTTGGAGCACCATATACTGGAAAAACATTTTTGGTGAAACAGGTCAGTTTTTTTCTTCTATTTATCATCATTTTTATTGATACTTTCATGTTATTTCTTCCTTTTTCTAATTCTGTTAGAACTAATAGTTTAGTTTAGTCGATTGTTCCTCCAAACTTTATTAATTGCGCAAATAATAATTTTATGGGGTTCTAAATGATTTTGAAATCATATTGTAATTAAGTTTAAACTCTTTCAAGTGAATTTTGTTAGACTATAAGCAAATAATGGTGTAATCGAGAAACTAGCAGCATTGTCTATAGACTATTGTCTTGAGATTCAAAGACCCGAGTCATACCTATACGAGTAAAATCCTTATTAAAAAATTCGAGCGATTTACTGGACAAGCAATTAGCTTGAATTTTTATTAAATGACTCCATCATTAAGTGAAATTTTATTAAATTAATAAATTATTGACTATTATTTTTTGAAAATTATTTTCGAGTTTAGTCTTCGTATTCACATTTATGACCTTCTCGCCATCAATTAACGTTTATCTTCTATTATAAAAAAAAATTTTATCTAAATCGAATCACATCAATCGGGTAAAAATAAGAATCATAACGTTCAATTGTGTTTCGTTGGCCACTTTGTTTCTCGTCTCATTATTATATTACTACAATGGCTGCAAAATAAATAATAATGTGCGCTTTGATTAGAAAAAAATGAATTTCTTGCCAGGAAAAAAATTTGAGAAACCATAATTTTCAATTTAAATTTCAACTTAAATATTTTAATATTTCATTTAAAATTGATCTCTTATGCATTTTTATTTCTACTTAATGGGATTTCGGAAACAATTTGGTAATTCAGAACAGAAATTCATTAATTTGCCTAAATTTCTTTTTCATCCCATTATTCGAGAACTCAAATCTGCCTAAAGAAATTTTCCTATTTCGATTTTTTCCGATGGTCATTGCATTAAAGAACCACATAAATATGAATTAAGATCTAGCAAATTTGACACATTTAAGATTTTCCTTTTCCAGAAAATTCGGATAAGTAAAGTTGGAAAAAAAATTCTTTAAATCTATTGGTTATCAATGAATTTTCATCTTTCTTTGTCTTATGTTGTTTTACTTTTATTTCTGATATCTTTAATTAAAATAAAATTTTATATATCTTAAATCTTCTATATTTTTTATTATTCCATTTTATGAGCTCTAATCTTATTTCATTTTTATTGATAATTTCGATGGTTATTTATTATTTATTATTTTTAGTTAGAAGATGAGCCTCAACTTGCGGCTGTACATTATTGTTCGTGGGTTAATCCGGAATCGATAGAAACAGCTACACTGTTGCACAATTTGGCACGTCAGTTGACTCAACAATTTCCTAATTTGGTAATACCAAAATTTAAGACGACGACTCTTCTAACCGCTCAGGTAATTTTTCGCATTTTTTCAAATACAAGAGGCAATATAGAAGAAATCATTGTTTTCGAAAATTGTTTGATTTCTCGATATAGTTTTTAACAAATAAATTTTAATTAGTTTTTAATAAATATTTTAAGGAAAGTGTTATTAGGAATTTTTTGATAAAACCTTTACTTTCGATTCCAATGCCATCGTCGACGCGGTTTGTTGTAATTGATGGAATAGAACATGAGCTTATACCAACTGTAATTCAGGTTAGTCAGTTTGTTTTCTCACAAGTAGGAAAAAAAACAAACAAAACAAATTTTACTAAAATTTTAGCGAAAAATCTAATTGAAAGAACGAACTCTATTAACTCGACATTCACACGGTCAAGTATGTGTGAATGACCTTATCGACTCTTGATTATATTCATGATTGTGATCGTAGGCGGCCATTGCATGATGTGAACATTTGCACTTAATTATATGTTCTTGAAAATAGGGGGCACTTTTGTTCTTGATCACTTATTTTTGCATAAAGTATTTGAGAAATTGCCGATTTTTGTCATCTGACGGTAAGATTTTTCTCAGTGGGATTAAGTGAGAAATAAAATACCCACAAAATTAAGAAATATCTTGATTGAAGATGCAATTTATTTTCTCGTCAAAAATGTAGCACTTACTTGAGCTTTCAATTATTCGATTTTTGAATGGCCTAGATAATTTTTTAAAATTCAATGTCATTTTTATATGTCATTTTTGTCATTTGTTATTTTTTCCCTCATTTTTTGATGAAATTAATATTTATAAGTCATAATTTTTAATGAAACGGTTTTTTTATGAGAAAAATCCATCGATTTCCGAATGTTATCTTTTGAAGAGACGGAATTGTTTTCAGCTGTCAAAATTATTTCCTAAATGGCTGAAACTTGCAATAACATCGCGACATTTCGATGTAAGATACCGAAGAATGCTGGAACAATATTTCATAATTCATCAGTTGGATCGTGGATCTACTGAACTTCTTAAATTCATTGAAACTCGACTGCCAAATATTGATTCATCGGTGATGCTTGAAGCTTGTCAGGTAATTTTATCGTTCATAGCGCTTCATTTTTATTCCTTATAAAATTTTATGTTTTATGAGCTTATCCTTTCAGGGATCATGGTTTTATGTAGATCAATATTCATATGCAATCCAGTCGCACTTGTTATCAGTTTCTCCTGCTTCCGATTCACAGAATGATATTTTGAATATCAATATTTGTAGTGATTTACCGATCGGACATGAAGGCTTGTTCTCAGCGATAGAATCTGTCATGTCGCCTCATCTGAATTTCTATCTGCAACTTATTACCTCAAGTCGACTACCGCCTGCTCGGCAAAAACTAGTTTGTATAACTAAAATAGTAACAGGAAAAAGTGGCGATTCCATAGAACAAGATTTGATCGATTGCAAACCAGTATTACAATGTTCGGATCCTCTAATATTGAAAGCTGCATGGCAAGAACGATTTCGCTATAATTGTAGTGAAGGTCACGGATTGTGGGTCGACGGTATTCGAAGGCTTGGATGTCAAACTGCTCAAGAACTCATTGAATTTGCCTATCACTTGGCGCATGCTAAAGGTTAATTTGGTCGAAATATGCGATTTATGGACCTCTTTATTGAGCTAAATTGTATTAGTTTATATGAAAAGCTTTGAAACAGAGAATTCGTTCTTTAAGTAGTAAATTAAATGAGTGGTCCGCGTAAATTACTGGTTAGTTAGTATGAACAGAAATTTTTGCCATGGAATCATTTGGCGAAGTACAGATGAGTCACCAGCACCACTGTTGGGTAGTAAATATAAATATTAAAAATGTATTATGAAAATTTTATGGAAAATTTCCAGAAAACTAAACAGATGTTAATTGAATTCTATTTTAAAACATTAATTGAGTGGCATTTTATAAATATATTTTAAGCATTATAGGTTGGAATTATCGCAATAAGATTGAAATTCTTCGTGATTTCGGTGCAGATATAATTCAATTAAAATGTCCAGTGATTGATAGAGAAACCAATGAATTATTACGAAAAGCTGGCGCACAAATGCTCGATCAGTCATGCCAAGTACAATAATTTATTTAATGCTCCACTTTTAGACAAAACTTAAGATATATTCTAATTTTAAAGCAATAATCGTATCCACAACTATTTGTAATTCTCTCGCCTATGACAATTTCATTGACCTGATTCTATTTACGATAGAAAAACTACTTTAAATGTACGAAGAATATTGATCATTGCTAAGAAAAGAGTAATTTCAAATGAAAGAAATTTTAAGGATTTATTCGTTTAAGGATTAAATTAATATAAAAGGCATTAGCTGCTATGCAAATTCTAATTGTTCTCACTTGCTTCCTTTTTCGATTCGAACTAAATTATATGTTTTGCTTCCTTAAATCATCGATCTTTGAGAATTATTAATATTTATTTCTATTGCCTAACCAAGAATTTCTTAGAATATAATTTATTCTAAATTTTTTAAAAAATCTATATAGGGGGCAACATAGTTAAGTTACTTTTTCTTATATTTCTTCAACTGAGGTGAAGCAGCATGTATTCATTTCCAGCACTTGATAGAATAAACTTATCTAAATCCTATCTTCAACTATCTCTCTAACGAAAAGGTCTTATCCTAATAGTCAAGAGAATTAGTCAAACCAGAAATATGCCGTTAGAAGAAGAAAAAAAAAGAACGTTTCTAGAATTATTATAACAATACAGTAGGGGGAATAATATAAAAATTCTTTATTTCATATATATATATATATATTATCTGAAAACAATTAGTTTTCTTTCGATTGTTGGTTGTGAACGCAGATTAACTCTGAAAAATTTTAAATGCTTAAAAATATATGCTCAATTTTGAAAAAATCGTAGTTGTTAGACTTTTGGTTTTATGGTCTAATTTTTCATTGCTCGTAAAATAAAATCATGAATATCCGCGAAATTGTCGATTAGCTTATCGTTAATTAGTGAACGCTTAATAAGGATGGCAAATATTTAGAAGCAAATTAGTTTAAAAATGATCCTCATCAATTTGAATGTGAGCGTTGAGTTGCTTCTTGTAAATTTCTTTATCTCTTAAATTTCCACGATCTATTGCGAAAGTAGAATTATCGCTGCGATTTATCATCGATTTCAGTTATAATGTTGAATACATATGCCAAAGTATTCAAGGAATATAAAAGAGATTAGTTGGTATAATTTCCTTAACGAAGAAATGAAAAAATTTTTAAACTTTAAGAGAAAAATCAATGATCTCATGCTTTATTCAAGAATTTTGGATAAAATCGAGTAATAATTGCTCAACGCGGAATTAACACGGAATTTTCGATTATTTTTTATTCACAACTGTGCAAATCCAATCAGTCTGTTAGAAATCAGTCTGTTAGATAATTAAAAATTCCACTGTTACTTTTTCTCTATATTTTTAATATACAATATATCTTTGCGCTGTACGAAATACTTCTCATCGTGCAACAAACTTTTACGGATAAAAGATTTTGAGACCACTTTCGTTTTTCAATGGGAATCAGACAAAGAATTCCATTAATTCGCCTTGAAGGAAAAGCATTGATAATGATAAAGAAAATATTTAGGAAAATATTTTTAGAAAATATTTTTATTTGGGCAATAATTTTCCCAAATTAATGATGAATTTCAATTATTCAAATCATTTTTCAGGCAGACACAAAAAATTTTTTGCTTGATATATAATTCTGTCGTTAAATTTTATTGCAATAATTTAACGTGCAATTAGAATTTTTTAAAACTCATTAATTAATTATCTCCACTGGGTTTACATATGTAATAAATTACCGGGTAAATGCGATAGCAGATGTACACTTGTTCTGCTTATTTATCATCGTCAACGTTCATATGTTTAAGTTACTTTTTATTCTCTTTTATTCTTTGCAGAAAGCAATTTGAAAAATTTCTTTATTTTTATTTCGAAAATTTCATCCAAAATATACAGAAATCGCTAAATTAGCCAAATGAAGTAACTTAATTTAAGTTATTTAAAATGAAATGACTAAATTAACTGTAAATACTTGATAATAGTGAACTATTTCGAGAATAACTTTAAAATCTAGCTTGATTAACAAATTCTGGATTAAAGCAGAAACATTTCTGGTTTGATTTTCGCTGGTCACCTAGATGAAATACTTTCGCAAGAGAATCAGTTGAAAAGGTAGAAGGTAGTATAATCTCCAGATATTTTACTTTTAATGGCAAGGGTATTCTTAAAGAAAACAACTATGATTCTTAAAGCGTTTTTCAAAGAATATTCAGCCATAAAACCTCCACTGCATTATTAAATAGATTTTATTTCCAGTTTAGTTCATCATTTTTTGATTTTTGCATTATGTATGGATGGATTTTTAAGAAAACTGACGAATGCAGTTTATCATTTCTCTCTCCTTGAGGCCAGCTGCTAAATAAATTGAAATTATAAATTAGAGCTAAGTTAATTGAAAGACTGACTCGGAAATTCATGTTGAATATTTACGTCGACTAATTGACAGTGACAAATAATCGATACAAGCATAAAACAATTCCTTTAGAAATACTTCTAGTCGAATAAAATTGATTAAGTCATATATCAATGCTATGGAAGAAAAAAGAAAAAAAATTTTCGATGGAGAAATTCTTCATATTTCAGAAAATTAAGATATATGATAATTTGCTTTTTGTTAAAAAGTGGTGGGCGCTTATCATTTTGGATGAGGTTCATTGCGCTGGTTGTTGTTGATTGACGGTTATAAATTTTTGTCTCGTATTATTTGGTGAATAGAAATCGCCAGCAGTATGTTAGAATTTTTAGTGAAAAACTGACTTTTGTCAAAACCAAGAATAGACCTATTGTGTTCGGAAAGGAAGCAACAATCTGAGGTGCTACTCGACCGTACCTTTGTTAAAGAAATGTTTAAATGGAAAAGAATTTAAATATAAAATATTCTTGTTGTTTCTGATGAAAATCATATTTTTCGAAGTACTTGTTAATAGTCCAGTGGACTTAAAATCGTTTTCATCATTTCTTTTAGATGCATTTAATTCATTTAATTCATTCTTTTGATCCACGATCTTACAGTTGTTATTTATCATCACCATCACTATTTCATCATCATTATTGCCATCGTCATTAGCATCATAATTTCCATCTAATTAGCTTGACGCTGTACTGGCAACAATGTATTGGAGATACATTGAAGACATATATGCCGAAAAAATTTATCACCGAATAGCTGTAGCTACTGACTGAACTGTTCGAATATCTCGCTCAATGATGATTAGGAAATGGCATTTGCATAAGATCATTATATATCATTATATATATATTTATAATATATCTAAGTTATTACTGCTGATAGTAAAGAATAACAGGAGCAAATCTCTGCAATAGACCTTTTTTGAAAGTTGTTATTTCAGTCTGATTTTGTCTACGGTTGTTCAAATGGTAATGAAATTCTGGTAAGTGAAATGATCAGCACAGTTAATGATGATGACACTGCATATGGACTCATTATAGCTGCCAGTCGAGGACATACAGAAATTTGTCGTTTAATTCTTGAAAAACGACCAAATGCTGCGCATTATGTTGATGCACAACACTGGAATGCCTTCAGAAGTGCTGCATGTAATAATAACGTGGAAATCATCGATTTACTTACTAAATATGGTTAGCATTTTTTTTCACGCTAATATTCTTAATTCTGTGGATTGTCTGTAAGGATTCAGTATTTCTTCATTCCTTTCATTGTTGAAAAACCTCAATTACATACCGAATAACGTATCTTTTGCTAGTCATCTCGAAGGGACTTTTAATGATCAAGAACAGGATTACCAAGTAGTACTTTCTTTTGATTGAGCTTGAAACATCATACATTTGACCATTAAATCCTACCCCGCTTGTACTTCTATCCCACATCCTAAAAATGGGTTGAGTCAGCCAAACCAAACGAAAAATGGTGAGCGCTTTTAAATGGATGAAAGTATCAAGAGCGATATTTTTTGACTTTAGAAAACATTTAATTATCAGTTAAATGAAATAAAAGCAGTCAATTAACGGATATTTTCAGTATGTCGGCAAATAAAACCGTCCATATGGTCGAAATATTTCATTTGGCGACCGTCCATTATATGGATGGCTCTAATTCGCATAAATGCTAGTAAATAAGATGGGTGAAATAATCAATTTTGAATCAACAAGCAATAATTTAGCCAAATTTACTATAGTATTATAAAGTTACTATAAATACTATGAAATTTATAAATTTATCACATATCATATATCCCACCAAAAGCGTGGACGAAAAGATTAGGGTTATCATAATCTGCGATTCTGAATTCCTAAAATCTCGAAAAGTTATGGCTGAATGAGCATTAAATAGATTATTACCTCAATCAACCTCTGCTTCAGTCCCTTCTACTTGCATTATTGTCATTAAAGAATTCGTATAATATTGGAAGTTTCTTTCTGCTTTGCTTCTGTTCTTAAGAGGTTTCCAGAAAAAATTTTATTAATTAACCAGTGAAATGAGTAACCAGAAATTGTGAACCAGGAATTTAACGAATTAAGAGAATTAAGCGATATTTATTGGATAATTATTAGTTTTAGGAACTCTGATTTTAGAATTTTTTTGCTTCCGAAATTCAAACTTGAATGAATAAAATGAATAAACAAATTTCAAAGATGATGAGAAATAATTACTATTTTTCTTCTTTTGACGTTCTAACCATTACTCCTTAGGCTGACTCTGCTGGCTACAAGGGTAAGACTTTTCCAAGCTGCTCGGTCCGACCATCGCTAGTATTCATTAGAAGCCATTCCTTCTCTTCGTCTAAATCCATATATCGCTGGTCTATACGTTAAAAATCTTTCCTGACTGTATTAATCCAGGCCTTGATTGGCCCTCCTTGCCAACCATCACACGGTTTAGCAAATAACGAAATATGCCTCAATTCCTGTGATGGACAACCGAGTCCTAACCAGCGAAGGCGACGCTCTGTGATAACATTATTAATGCAGGTGGTGAGCGATGATGGATGCGATCATGTACGATTTTATCTGCTCAATAGAATCGTAAAATATACCTTAGATATGAGTGGTCAAAGGCTGATAGCTTTCTAATCTTCCACTCTTATTGGCCATGTTTCGCAGCCGTATTACAAGGTCGAGCAAATTATCTATCGTATAGTTGAATATTACAGGAGAAAAAACTCAACGTTGACTGACACCAGTTCTTAGAAGAAGTCTGACAGTTCCCAATACACACAACTCATGCGCTCATAAAATGCCTTTATGAGTTCGAATGATCTTCTCTTGAATACCGTCGCGTTCCATCATTCTCCAAAGCGCCGCTCTATCAATTGAATCAAAGGCAGTCGCAAAGTCTATGGAACACGTGACAGTGGGTTGCAAATATCTGAAGCGATCTTCTAACACCCTTCTTAACGTGAATATCTGGTCAGCACAATCGTGCTCCGGTCTGAATCCAGCTTGATTAGGGTGCATCCAGCTGTCCCATACTTCCATAATTCTGTTGAGTAAAAGGGAAGCAAAAATTTTCACTTAGATGTCTAATAGACTCTTCGATAATTGTCGCAGTATATCCTACCACCCCTCTTGAGAATTGGGTGCAGGATTGCTTTTTATTTTTTAGTTTGAGGTAATTGAAGGATCTTGGGAGATGCTATTTTTTGCGAGTTGTCAATGCCGATTCTGGCTCGAACCATAACATGGTCAGATTTTGCCCGTTTCAGCATCGTGTTAGGAATGATTATCTAGTGCAGAACTCTTTAAATGGCGACTGATTATCAGCGTCTGGTCGAAATGTTGCTTATTCGAGGAGTTCCACGTAACTTTTTACGTAGACGTTTTCTACGATCGGAAACAAGTATTAGTAACAAAAAGTTCATGCTTTCCGGTATAAGGAAGAAGATGTTCTCCACTGATGCACTGGACCCCGACGCCATATGCCATATTTGCCAATTACCGAATTTATTATAACGGCATCATGATTTACGCGCACATTCCAGTCTCCCCCGATCATGACCATGTCACTTCTCGGTGTTATTAAGAGATGTTATTAAGAGTTGAAGCTCCGCATAGAACTTATCCTTAACGCAGTCATCTGCACATAAAGTTTGTGCATATACACTGATGACAGAAATATTACAACACTCCCTTGAAACACGCGTAGACCATACAGTCTCTTACTGGCTTCCATTCAATCAGAGCGGATCGGGTCTTACTATTATTAATGTTAACATTATTAATATTGTCGCAGTATATCCTACCAACCCTCTTGAGAATTGGGTGCAGGATTGCTTTTTAGTTTTTTATTTTTTAGTTTGAGGTACTTGAAGGATCTTGCGGAATGCTATTTTTTGCGAGTTCTCAATGCGGGTTTTGGCTCAAACCATAACATGGTCAGATCTTGCCCGTTTCAGCATCGTGTTAGGAATGACTATCTAGTTCGGAACTCTTTAAACGGCGACTGACTATCAGCGTCTGGTTGAAGTGTTATTTTTATTCAATTTGTTGTTTCAGGTGTAGATGTAGATGAATGTGGCCATGAAGGTCGAACAGCTTTACGAGCTGCCGCATGGTAATGGTTTATTTATATGAATTGATCATAATATACCCTTCTTATTTCTTCATAAAGCACTTCACGATGTGAAATTTTCTGGACGAAATTACAAGATTATAAATGATATAGTCTGGAGCAGGTTCCGCATGATCCGTAAGAGATCCAGAGAATAACAATACGGAAGAATTTGATTTCTTTGTACGCTCCTTAGACTCACTGTTTTTTCTATTTATTCCATAGAGATTTAGTTGCTCTAACGGTCTTTTTTCCCGCGATTGAATTTTTTAAATTTTGTTTTAATTAATAACAAATTTAATCAATTTTAAAAATTTTTTGTTCTACTATTACGATCATTTAGTGACAGAAATCAGTAGGATTATATTTTTGCCATTAATTTGATCAATAATGGAATAATTCTCTAAATTAATTGAGGTTTAACGGTGGTATAATACTGTATCTAATAAAAGAATGGAAAATGGAATCAGACATCTTTTTCCACTGCTTTTCACAATAATTAATGAAGAAAAATGCTTAAGTATATTTGTCCAGTGCGACAAGACATCGGAGCGAGTTTGACCAGTTATGGTGAGGACTCTTAGAAAAAAAATAGTGCTGGGAGGTAAAGTCCTCTCCCCTTTCCTTCTTCGACAGAAGCCCGCATTAAAAACAATGGTATATAACACATAGCCTTACCATGATTTAACATCCCCAGCGGAATGAGCGTAATCAGTAATGATGCACCAACCTCTTATTTATCGTTCGATTTCTCATTAATACATGAAAACATTATAAACTGAACTTCAAAAAAGGTAAAAAATTTTTAAAAAATCTGGGATTGAGGGGCATTTTCTCAATGGCCTCTATAACTTAAATATATGGCGATATGAAATAGATTGAATGAAAAAAAAAATTTCGATGTCTAAGCCTAAAAATTACTAAGTTAATCTAATTTTGGGTTACTATACAAACTAATAAGCTAATAACATGATATTTTATTAAAAAAACCGAAAAATGAAATTCTTTTAATTGAGGAATTTATTTGCCTCAAAATTATATAGTGATATTGGTTTCGCTCCATCCGCCTCTATTTTTGTAGAGAAATTGAATGGCACTATTTATTTATTTCGAAAATTCCCAGCCGAGATGAATTTTTACACCACCTTTAGTTGGTTTATTGTTATTCTTTTTAATTATTATATATTATTATTTTTATTATTTTTATTATATATTATTTTTGCTAATCTGAATGTCATTTATTATAAAAATTTCTCAGTTTGGTTGGTTTTTCAAATGATTTATTTTTCAGGAGTGGGCAAAAAAGCATTGTAATTAGACTCTTAGAATACAACGCGGATGTAAATAAAAAGGATGTTGAAGGAAGGTCAGCTCTTATGGCTTCATCTTACAAAAATCATTTCGATATCGTTTCAATATTACTTCAAGCTGGCGCCGATCCTAATGTTAGTGCTTTCGATAAAACTAATTCAGGTATTCCATATTTCACAAAATAGAATAGATCAGAAATTTCTGGCGACAAAGGATGCATATGAAATGAAAATTTCAGTTAGCCGATAAATCAGGAGCAACAGCTTTACATCTTGCTTTATCCAATCAATCTGATGTATATGATCGTCACCAAACTATTATCGAACTTCTTCAAAGTAAAAATCTATTTAAACAATTAACTGTGGACTAACGAAAAGTTATATAAATTTAGTTCAGCTAAGACATTAAAGACAGTGTTTAATTATTCCACTGCTTCCATTTATCTAAGAAACGCCAGTTATTTTCAGTGGATACTTTCTCCTTATTCTAGCCTTATCTCTTTGGCTTGCATTGGCTGTTAAGCTGAGATCTCATCTTTTAAGATCTTTTAAGATGAGATCAGAGAGAGAGAATATATCTGGATCGTAAGCATCGATAGGATTCACTTTTAATGACAAATTAACTCTCATCGAGGAGCCAAATCGAATCCATGATAGTCTAACCTTAATCAACCACTCTATTTACTCTATTTTATCGGTCTAAAGCTGATGTTATTGCATTTAGCCATAAATTGCGATATTATAGATGGAGCCGACGTGAATTTAGAGGATATCAATGGATGGAATTGTGTTCATGTTGCAGCCTACCATGGTGACTTAAATCTGGAATCTATCATTAAAAGCTGCCGCAATGTTGATGCTCAGGTATTCCTAATTTCTATAAGAGAAAACTTATTTTCATTGAATTTTTTGAAGCTTCATTTCGACTTTTAGGTTTACTATTTGATAATGAAATTTTAAAAATAGAATAAAAATCTAAAATTGATACTAATGTATATGATTATAATGCTTCAAACAGTCGCCATTAACTTAAAAAATCTTTAAAAAAATCTTTAAATTACAGCCAATAGAACTAGAATATGGTGAAAAGTTCCAGGATAAAAGTGGCCGTACAGCATTAATGCTAGCAGCTTGTCTAGGAAATACTCGATCTTGTCAACAGTTGATTGATCACGGCGCGGACATCGATTTCATTGACAATGAAGGGAGAACAGCATTGATACACGCTGCAATACATAATAATCTTGAAATAGTTCAGTTGTTACTCAATCTCGGTGCTGATGAAGCGCATAAGGTAAAATCATTAATTATGAATATCATTATTGAAACGATTTCCTTCCTATTATTGTGAATATTAATTAAACGCTTAGCTAATTATTTAGCTCAGTGCTCATATATTTCGTAAAAAAATAAATGAAAATAAAAAAAATTATTTATTTATAAAATAGATACCCAAGAAGGCACATTAATAGATACCTAAGTAAAGCCATGTACTTACATACATTAAAATCATTAGCCAAAGCCATGCGCAACTGTTTAAAACGAGAAACGAGAGAATTTCTATTAAAATACTCAAAACTCGTTTATAGTATTTATAATACTAATAATTCAGTTAAAGGTATATACCAAATTATAGATTTCAATTTTTCGCGACGAATAATGTCAAATTTTCAAAATTATAATAGATTGAAATTGAGAAGTTGAAAATTTGCCATAATTCTTGCAAAATAATTCTTTGTAAAATTTGCATTTTCAGTTATTTTTTTACGAAATATATGAGCATTGAGCTAAATAATTAGCTAAGCATTTAATTAATATTAACAATAATAGGAAGGAAATCGTTTCAATAATTTTATATATAATAATGGCTTCAACATGAAGGATATTATTCTTGTTACTTTTACATTCTGAAAGAGCTACATAAATTTAGAATAAATCGTTTTTTTTAGGATAACGATGGTGCGGTTGCACTTCATTTTGCTGTATCTCATCGGAATCTTGATTTATGTTCAGCGCTATGTACTTCTGTGACCGTACAAATATCAGATAAATATGGAAATCATCCTTTAATAATAGCTGCTCAGCGATCGGATGTTAAAGTAAGTAAATCTGAAGTTTGCATTTGAGATTTTAGGTTATGAATCCAAAATTTATTCGAGTTTCAGCGAAAGCTTTGACAGGCTGATGGCCTTAGGAGAAATATTTTTTCCAGTCCTTCAATATTCTATGCTTTTTTTTCTCTCAGAATTCTGTGAAAAATTACAAAAATTAAACTATTCTATTTTTGAGAAAATTGAGAAAAAAATTTCGCTTAAAAAATTTAGTTTTAAAAAAATCAAAAATCAAAATCCATTCAAATGAATATAACTGTATTAAGCAACCATAAGCGCCACAGCATTTTATGAACAATAGGAAAAAGCAAAGCAAAAAATATTCTATAAATATTTATAAAAATATTTCCATATTTATCGAAAATTTTGATGACCTAGGTCGTGCAACTGCTTTTGGATACCGGTGCTCCAATTAATCTCCAATCGCATAATGGTCAGTCAGCGTTGCGTTCTGCTGCGCTGGCCGGAAATGATTCGATAGTAAAATGTTTAGCAGCTCATGTATCAGTCAGCGGTGAAAAATGCGATTTAAATCAATGTGATCTAAATGGCACTCCTTTACTTCATGCCTTAATTGTTGCACGAAATATGCAAATGGTTTCACTACTTTTGGATCTTGGCTGTTCAATATCTTCCTGTGATTCTTATCATAGATATTCTACACATTTCGTGGCTCAGGCATTTTTTTCAATTTTTAATAGATCAGAATATTTCATAATAATAACTGGTTTGCATGGTCGATCTTGAGATTTTGGCATTAATTTAGATTGGATACAATGTTTTGCATTTCTTGTTCTTTCTTCTCATTTATAAATTATGTCAATTTATTAAGTAAAGTACAGGCTCTATTAAATTGTAAGATTGGCACAAAATTGGCTGCAAAATCTTCACTAGTTAAATGAGAATATTAATAATTAATGAATATTTTATAATAATTAGAGAATAATTAGTGAATATTTCTTTTAAGGTTAATGATGTGAACATAGCTGCAATCTTAAAAGAACATGGTGGTAATTTCGAAGCTCAGGATGAAGCGGGAAGAACACCATTAATGACAGCTGTTTGGGCATCAAATTATGACATTGCTTATTTTTTATTGGAAGATATCGGGGTGCAACCAAATGAAATAGACTATGAGGTAAGTTTTTTTCACTTATTTCAACAATTTGTTTTTTTTTTTTTAAATTCCTTATAGAAAGGAAATTTTCTTGACTAATGAAGGATGAAATACGCCATTTTCAAATGGTTTGAATAACAAATTTTAAAAAAGTTTTCAGGGTGCTACTGCTTTAAATATAGCTGCACATATTGGTCAACGGGATTTAGTAATACTTTTACTAAAGTTTGGAGCAGAACCATCACATTGCGATAAACTAGGACGAACTGCCGCTGATGTCGCACAACTTGCGGGGCATGAATCTATAAGGTAATTATTTGGATAGTAAAAATGGTTTGTTCTCAGCAATTTTCCAGTTTGCACTCAGTTTCAAAATCCTAGTTTTTTTCTTTGTTCATACAAACTAAATTTTCTTTCAGGCAAATTCTAAAAAATGCAAGTGGTTCAGCTGACAGTTCAGGTTTTGGGTCATTACCTATGAGTCCATCTGATCAAACAATGAAGTATATTCAGAAAAAACCCGATATTCGTGCTAATACTGTTAATTTCACTTGTCAGAAAGCATTGTCCCACTATTTGCCTCATTCCTAGCGTTGAGCTGGTTTATTATGCATTACTTTTCCCATTACACTGATCTCAACTGCATGCAAAGATTTCTGCATTCGAGGTGGTATTTTAAATTAAAACTGGATTAATAGATTGCGATCTCAAGAAAACTATCTTTGTCACTTATCAGTATTATCAGTTCTTTTCAAAGCGAGTTGTTTAATGATTGCCTTCATTCTTGATTAAAGGCATGGATTAATTCGATTAATAGAAATGAGTTTTCACAAAAAAGTTGAATCTTTTTTCAAAGGCCGTTCGATCTTTAAATCAAGAGCTACTTGAAATTTATGTAATTAATAAAAAAAAGTTGATCATTTGCATTCAAAGATCAAAAGCATAGAATGAATTTCCACTTCAAAAATTCCCAGCTAAAAATGTTCACAGGGTTGAACAGTTGGTAAGAATAAACCATTGAAAAAATCGGTGTTAAAAACCTAACTATAGATCTAAATGATTCCATGGTAAAAGATTCTCTTTGTATTAACGGCTATTAACTGACTTATTTGATTAATCCGTTTCATGGTAATCTTCAATTGGTACGAGAAGAAAATGATAGAAAAATGGCAATAAACATAGATATTTTTTTAAACTTCATAACTATAACACTTTGATATTTCGGAAAGTAGTGAAATGGGTTGATGAAATGTAACGATCGTCATTATTTATTATTCATTTAATTTGAAAAGTTTATTACTTTAGCAGAAATGTGGGAATTTTTTGCATTCAAAGAAAACCATAACAAATGAGAACTCCAGGTTGTAACATATCGCACGATAGCAAAGAGTAATTTTTAATAAATATATTAGTACCATAATCACAATATTAATTTGGGAGGTAGAGCAAATAATTTTTTTGTTCGAGGAATTTCTTCCAAAAATTACTTTCCAGTATCATTAATTTAGTCGTTCAGATTTATAAGGCAGAGAAAAAGAATTTGGCTTAAGTATATATTTCTTTTTATACATATGGAAAGATTAATGGAAACTTAAAATCTCAAGAATTTTTCGAAAAATGTTTTAATTTTTATACTTTGAAAAAAGTTTGAAAAAGTTTTTTTTAAGTTTTTCCGTAAAAATTCATCATATTTAATTAATGAAAATAAAAAATATGAGAATGAAAAATATTTCTATCCATTTATTTGCAGCTTTTGAATGATAACAGTAATAAGCAATTATCAATTTCGTATTTTTGAAATAAATAGTGCACAGCATCGAATATCGAGCTAAAACTACCACAGCATATGGCAAATCTTTTAATAATAATTCTTGCATAAATTCTTCTAAATTCTTCTTGTTAAAAAATTCCAGAAAGATTGATCTTTTTTCAACCAAGAATAAATATTGAGACGGATCGCGTTAGCGGTTAGTGTTAGATCGTGTTGCTCAGCTGCGATCCTGTCGCTAAGTAGCCCTCTGGCAAAAATCTTACCTTATCAATAGCCAGCGGAGTTAGCATAGCCAGAAATACTGAGCACAACCGCTTTTTTTCTAAATTAGAATCATTGAGAAAAAACTTGGAAAGAAAGACTCTCCTTTTTCTCGATAAAAATTATAATTTTTCCTCTTTTTCTCCATAAAAATTATAAATTTTTCCTGTATTTTCTATAAATCGAAAATATAGAAAAAGTCGATGAAAAGCTTTTCCTTTTTCTTTCGAAATTGACTTAAAAAAATTTAATGCAAATTTCGATCTGCCAGTGTAAATGGAAAAATTTGTTAAAAATATTAAAATATTGCTATGAATATTATTTGGACAAATAACATTACAATAATAATAATAAAATAATAATTTTTGTCCTAAATATTGTAAAAACATAATTTATTAGAATGAATAAACAGAACCTCGAAGAGTTTTAAAAAATGCTGTAGACAAGCGAGAAAATAACGGCGATTAAACTGATGAAGAAAAATTGGCAATAATTAATTAATTTAAATTAAAGAAAGCTTTACTACATTCCGAAAAACTTAATTTCTAGATGGGATTTAAAGATCTCCACAAGATTTATTGCTTTAATAATGGATATTGAATGGAAACTCAAAATTTTGAAACGCTTTTATAAATTTATGACGTATATGGAGTACAAAATATGTGAAAAGCTACGCGAAAACCATTTCGCGATATTTTGATTTAATCATTGATTGCTGATTAAAGAAAAAAACGGAGAAAGAAAATTCGAATGATTAAGGAGAAACAACAAATGAACATGGAAGACTTCATTTTTGGAGAAACTAACGTGTGCATAGATGGTTATAAAACTAGGGTAAACCTTTAAAATTTAAGGTAAGGTAAAACTTTTTACGCTTGAAAGCAAATAAATATCGAATAGTTCGATTGTTTTCTCGTGTCTTAATTGATTACCGTCAGGTTCTTTTGAAATTTCCTTTAAAAATCCTAGTCAAAGTTCGCTTAAATTGTTGATTCGCCATTGCATAGCAAAATGGATTGATTGGACTATTCATATAGCATAAATAATAACTGATTGAATAAGAAAGACTGAAAATTTTCGATTCCTTGCACGAATTGCAGAACCCAATTATCGTAGCCAATATATAAAATGGCGTCCACAATATTGTAAACGTCCCCAATATAAAAGTAATCGTGCGCAGAGCCTAAAAAGGAGCAATTAATATTTTCTGCATTCTGGAAAAAAATTTCCAATAACATCTTGTTATTAGTGAATTAAATGACAAATGATAACTTCTTCTTTATTACTTTGAGACAACAACATTGCACGGTACTCAAGCTAAAACAAGAAATTTTCAACGGTTTCTTCAAAATTAGTCTAAATATGTATCGTCGCTTCAATAATAAATAAATAAATTAATTTATTATCGAAAAGAATTCAAATTTATTTAACATTTTTGCAGATCATAAATTCAAGAATTTCTCTAAAAAATCTAATTCAATCATAGTTCATATAAATCAAAGTTTAAAATAAGTGACAAACATAATTTTCATGTGAAAATTTTAAGATTTTATGGACGATTGTTTTTAACCTTGCGGGCTCGATTTTCTGATCGAGATTTGATAGAAGTTCTACGGCGACGACCCCTATGAATACTCCCTGTACGAACTGCGCTAAGCAATTTTCGTACTCCTAAATTGGAAGATCGCTTCCTCTTTGTGACTTTTGCCGCTGCTAGAAGTGGAACTCGTATTTCTTCACTGGATGTTATTTCTTCTTTTGGCGCAATTATCACCTAAATAAAATGAAAAATTATTTTTTCTAAATTTTCTTTTAAATTGCTGATTCATAAAGAAAATAAAAATCAAGAATTCTAGATCTTCACTTCAATTCTAGATCCATCTGAAATTCCATCTCGCACCATAAGAGATGTTAAGCTGTCAGTGTCAATGAAAGGAATGTTCTTTCGATGGAACTGAAACAGAATTTGTTCTGGAACATCAGGATCTGAAACCTCTGGTGATACGCATGGTGCTGTACTTTCTCTCTCAAATGCGCTACTGACTTCTGGTCTATAAAATATTTTAAAGTTTTTCTTTCTTTTCTTTATGGAATTTTCAAATTGAATGATTGTAATTCTTCTTCTTTTAAGAGCATTCCTCGTTTGTTTGGTCGACCAGCTCCATAACTATTAAGAAATCTCAGAAAATCAGTAAGGAAGAAGAATATAAGTGGATCCTTAAAACTGCCCGGATTTCACTTTTAATGATGGGTATATGTTGTATTTGTTTAGTATTTATAGTAATTCAGTTAAGGGACAGAAATGAGCTTATGAATTGGACTAAATTTGAATTTAGCCATTTAGTTGAAACCCATATTTGATCACCTTAGACAACCATAATTACTTAACTTGGCTAACTCGGTTAATTTTTTTTCTTAGCATAAAAACGAAAATAGAAAAAAGATCAAAAAAATAAAGGGACATGATAGGTCATTTAAGCGTGTCAAGTCATTTAATTCAAACAGGACCATTGTTCTAATAAATAATATTAATAAATAATTTACCGGTTAACCACATTAATTGACTGATCAAATAGACTGCACGAATTACCTAATTGATTGTCACTAGCAGTGGTCCTTCGTTTCACCGGAAACGAATTTTCGACATGATTCCTTTAAAAAAAAGATCATTTAAAAGATTGTCTAGAAATTTTAAAACAATTTGACGCATTATGCGTGAATACTGCTTATTAAGGAAATTTTCCGCTTCAATTCGTGTTTCCATTCAATTCCGCTATAAATGTTTTTTATGAATATTAATCTTTCAAGCTCACAATTTCATTTAGTTGGTGAAAAACATGGAGACAAAGCTCCGCTCTAATAAAAGAAGGAAACGTAAAAAATTATTATTTCACTCATTTGAATCATAGCGCTCATTTTTTTCTCGATATTTCCATCATTTTGAAACCATTTCAGAAATTTAAAAATATAAAAAAATTTTAGAAATGTTAAAAAATTCGTAAAAGCTTCAAAATTTAATTTGAGAAATTGAGAATCGATTTCAATGCTGACAATAATATTGTGCCATATATACAATTTTTTCATAATTTTTTCAAAATCCTAAAAAGTTTTGATTAATCCGAATGAAATTCCTTGTAATAGATTTCTTCATCCTATCAGTTAAAATCAGTAGTGGATTGTTGAAGCGGAGCTTTTAATCCCCTTGGAGATAAAATGTTAGCATTGATTTAGCAACGAATAAGCGGAAAAAAAATCTTTATTATAGATTTATGCTGGGCTCATGGGAAGCGCTTGACATTATTCTCGATCGTATCGGTTGACATCGCTATTTTATCAGATATTCTCTTGTCTCTTGTGTATAAAATTTATGACGAGCTGTCGAAGGTTACTTTATCCTCGATAACATGAATAATAAAAAATGAAATGATAAAAAATTTTGAATGAGAATCGAAATAAACTGCTTGAGCAGAAAAAATTCAAACTATTAATTCACAATACAACTAATCAAAATCATGAAGAACTGAGATTTGATTTGATTATAACTAAGATTAGTTTATGCCAAGAAATTATTTTCAAGCATTTTATTATGAAGGAAATGCGTGTTTGTTTAAAATATGAAAAATTATTTGTTGAAAAATGCGTTAAATTTAACGAAAAAATATTTCCGAACCAATTTAAATATTTTAAAATTTTTCTATTGTTCACATATATATTCCTAAAACGGTTTTTTCCAGAAAAAGAGGAAATCCATTCTTTAAAAATTCTACAAATATATATATGCCCAATCATATGTTTCATGCCATACTCAAATACTATATTATAGTCATAAATGAATAAATGAATAAATTGCATGTATTAATTTGTGAATAGTAAACGAAATATAAATCGAATGAAAACGAACCAAGCATCGCAAATAATTTTCCTCAGTTGCTAATATTTATTTATTAGAGAAAATTTTAAAAAATATAGAAAATTAGAAAATTAGTTAGTGACCAATAGTAAATAGCAAAAATTGTGAAACGAGTGACAATAAAATATTTCAATTTTCCCTTATGGTATAGGAAATATATTATAAGATCACTTGTTATTCGAGTGAATTTCATCTCAAATTTCTCCTTTTTCTTATTTTTAGGTAAATAATGTTTATCGGTCCACTAAATTTTTTTTATACAAATATTTGACTTAGTTGCGGGTTATTTGCCAAATAATTTGATATCAATAAAAATGTTTAATTATCCAAAGATCTATAATATGAATAGCTGAAATTTATCGAAATTAAGAATTCGAAAAAATATCGAAATTGAAAGATATCTAAGATGAAAAATTATGAGAAAAAAGAAATAATGATTTTAAAAATAATATAAACGAATCCTTGTAGTGCTGGAAGCCTAAATGCTTCTCTATCTCCAAAGATTTGCAATCTGTGAAAGAAGACAAACTAAAAAATGAGAAAAAATAAATATGTCAAGAATATTAAAATTATTTTAATAATCTAAATAAAAATTTCGATAATAAGAGCAGTAAAAATGATTTGCAGTTACTTTCATGGCGGTGAATTAAAAAATTTTTCCTATCAACTGATTAATTTTTCTTTCCTCATTTTCTATTATGTCATTGGTTTCATTATGCAAATATTTCTTATATTTCGAATATACCTCATTAGTCTTTTGAGTCATTCTTCTTAGCCATTAATTTCGAGAATCTTAAGTGCATTCTTATCTCAAATGGAATATTGCTAGTGAGAATTGCATATTAATTGAATCGTACAATTTGTGACTAACGAATGTTTTTGAAGATGTTTCACAAAAGTAATCCTTACAAAAATTTACGGAAGTTTTGGGAAGAAAATGCATTATTTATTTATTCATGAGACTTCTTTCTTCTGTTCCACTAAGGAAATCGAAGAAAATTTTTTCATTGAAAAAAGATTCCTCAAATGTTTTCATTGAAATAACAAGAATTTCGACGCGGGAAAAATTTAATTAAGGCGATCAGAAATGCTTTCTCGTTATTTATCCTATGAAAAAACCTAATCTTATTTATAGTAACGAAAAATAAGATAAACAAATAAAGTCACTCGCTACAGAAATCCAGCAAATATGGCCTACAATTTTTTGATAAAGGATGACTAGAAATTCATTAATTGAAAGTAAGGAAGAAAAAACATTTGGTAAAACTATTTTAAGAATCTAACCGAATATATTAAAATATTGATGTTAATAATAATGCTAAATAAAAATAAGTGATTACAGCTCATCATTTCTGCTCATGTTATTTTGTCCACTGTTATTTTGAGATTTTTTGGCAATAGATGTATAGGTGGAGTACCAGCGCCATCCGGATTTTAAATAATAGATTTGTCCCTATAGAAGATATCTGCCCCCAATAATACTGTGCAAATATTAATAATATTAGGTAATATCCAAATTTAAAGAAAATGCCATAAAATAACTATATTAAAATCTTTCGATGCCCTCGAACGATTCCTTAATTGATTGATCCATGTATAATTTTAGAAAGCCTATTAAAATATTTAGCATAATTTGCTTTATTATAATTTGTATTGTCTTGACTGATTGTTGAAGATCTTGTCACATCGAACTCGTAATTTAATTTAATTCTCACTTCGAATGAGCTGAATTTTGTGTTTCAGGCGGTGTATCCTGCTCACTACTTTTACCTGTGGCGGTCGATACAATATCTTGTTTTGGAGCTCTCATTTCATTGAGAATCGCAAGCCGTTTGTTTTTCTGCAAATTTTTTTGCCGAAAACAGTTGTAATTTGCGGCTTAAATTACTTTATAATTTATTTATTTTATAATTTTCGAATTAACCTGTTCATTTTTTGCAGCAAGAAGCTTGGCAGCCCTATAAATTCCCCAGTAAAGATAAAGCATAACAAATAAAGTCGACCAATAGTACGATATGTACATTCCCATGTTTAAAATTGGATTCGTCATAAACTGTACGTAACATTCATCGTCTTTCAACTTTCTTTTACCAGTGAATTTATCATATCCAAATACGGACAAGCCGAATAATATTGTAGGAATCTGAAAAAATGACAAAATGACAAAAAGTACTCGTTGCGATAGGTAATGATAATAAAAAATGAAGCAAATGAAGCAAAAATTGGAATTTTTACCTAATAATTGAAAAAAATTTCATTAATTAATTGTTACGTGGCACTCCATTTCATATTCAGTCATGCTCAATTTTTTTCAGAAACAGAAATTTTAAATCGTTTCATACAACTTAATTTTTGCTAAGGTATTAAAACAAACCAGCCAAACAACTGCTATAATAAGAATGACCCTGCCTGGAGTCCTCCAGTTTCTATAAGCTGCTGGATATTTTACGGAACAATACCTGAAAAAAATCAAATGATCAAAATCTGTGAGTAAACGCAGTATGAGCATAACAATAACAATAATGTAATAATAATTTACAATAGTAAAAACTAATATTTACAATAATAGTAAATAACAATGATACAATAGCACGATACAAATAACAACGATACAATGATATAAATAATAGTAAATAAATACTAACAACAATAATAAAATAAAAATAGTGATAATTAATAGTAATATATTTAATAATAATATTAATTAATTAATGATAATAACATTATAATAATAATGAAAACAAATTTTGATTTCTAATTGGTTTTAAATAGCCATTAAGCAATTAGGCATAAATATTCCTTAACTATTGTAAATTAACTAATACCTATCGATAGTAATGCCGAGAACCGTATAGATTGAAGCAAGGCACACGACATAATCCACCATTAACCATAGATCGCATAAAAACCAACCAAAATACCATTTTTGATCTCTGAGAAAAAATTGCGTATACACAGGAATGCCTTCGAGACCAATGATCTGAAAGGATTCTTATCTTTTCAGATTATCATACTTGACATGGGCGAGATCGCTTCTAACATCTTAAGATTTAAAACTTTTTATGCAACAAATTGAAAATTCTGCAAATCCCGCTAAATAGTGCTTTTAGTGTTAAAAATAGAAAATATTATAATAAAATGCAAAAAAATTTAAGTTTCATATTATTATTTATATTTAAATTCAAGTTTTATATTATTTTATTAAATATTATTAATGATTTAACAAATTATTTCGTGCTTTATGCTAAAATTTTATTCTGTTTTTTGAAAAAAATGAGAATCGACCTTTATAAAAGGTTATTTATTTAGAAGCCATCAGAACTGCTTTAAAAAAATATTTATTTTAAAAATAGAAAAACTCATAGCGATTATATCGTTTCATTATTCACCTCATTGATAAAATATTGGCCATTATAATTTTTGAGAAATTTATAGATTTATACGCTTTATTTGGTAATTTGTTTACTTTAAATTGTTTGCTTTTAAAAATATTTTTAAAACGAAGTGCTGTTGTGCCACTAGATTTTCGGCCATAATTATATTTATGTGGTTATTTTTTTGCAAATTCAAGGAAATTGTTTATCGCACGATTTTTCAGTATCAAAACAAATTAAATCCACCACTTTGTCTTCAAATTAAAACAATAATTGAAAATTTTCAGTTTAATTATGTCTTAAAGAGATAATAGATTTTTAAAAAAATTAAATAAATAATAGCCAAAATAATTTGATAGCAATTCACTTGAAAAGTTTCAGTCATAGTTTTGTCCGTTCCCTAATGAATTGAAAAATTTGTTAATATTGAAAACAATTTTTAAAAAAATTTCATTTCGCGAATACAAAATTATTTGCCTCATTTATAAAAATTTTTAAGTATATGTGCAAATGACAAAATATCACGCTGAGTTAGCAAAATGTAATAGAAAATTGCAATTTTGGCAAATTTGGATATTTTGGCAGAAAAAAAATTTCGTCAAGTTCAACGGAGTTCAATTTCACAGTTATTTAGCAATTTTCCAAAATTTCTTGAATTAATTTTATAAATTTCTTCAAGTGCTTTTTCGGAGCAATCGAAATTGCTCATTTCCCTAAGGACCGACAACACAGAATCACTGAATGAAACTTTTTTAGATACGAAATCTTCTTGAATTCTTCTTAAGCCTGGAAGAAATATATGCAATAATCATCCATTTAAATAATCTGATCTAGAAAATGAAAATCATCAAAGTGAAATAAGTGAAATTCATGAGGCCGATTCATTAAAGAAGGAACAATAAGCGATAGTGTTGAAAAAGTTAATTAAGGTTAAGAATAAAGGTAATAAACCCGAACTATGCTATGGAAATAAGCAATGCAGCAAAAAACCAAAAACCGTCAATTTTTCCCTTATGCTTCTTTTTTTATCATTGTTATTGCATTTATTATTCTCATTCTTCATGAGCATTCGAATTAGAGCTTTTTTATGAAATTTATTGGCATCATCTCGTACTTCTCAACATTTCTTTGGTTGGCTTCATTTGTTGACAAAAGTGAGGCTTCTTTTCCACAAAAATTTTTTAAGGACATCCTACAGTGTGACGCATTACTACGTCATTACTTTTAACAATTTGAATTGTTTTTAGAATTTTGCAAATAAAATTTGTAAATTTAAAGCATTCATCGTAAAAATTTGTTCCTTGGAAAATTTCATTAACAAAGTGCTTCAAATTATTTTGTTAATTGAGCGATACCAAAAATTTTATTCGAACTAGTCGCTTGAATTTCTGAAACAAAAAATAAGTTGGTTCAAACGCGTTTCATACAAATAATTTAAATAGAACTAAATAATTTAGCAAATCAAAAAACTCTATTTTAACAGGTCAATAGGAAATCATGAAATGCATTTATTTCAGTTAGCAATTCAGTATTTTTCTCTTTTTCCTCAGTGACTAACGAAAGCTTTGAAATTCTTGCCATTTTATCTGCTTGAAATAAAACTTTTAAAAATTTTGTCTAATATAAATTTAAATGTCCGAGATCCTATCTTATTAACGCATGGGAATATCTCCAAATGCAACTAATATTTCTGTTTTATTCATTTATTTAATTAAAATCTGGCTGAAAATTATGATTGGCATTCGCATTGAGCACTATCGATTCTTTGACTCGATAGGAGTAAATTTTTGTGTAATAAATTTTGTATAATAATAATAATAAATCTTTTAAAAACCCGAGTTATGTTGGTAATTCACCTATACTACTACCTTCCTCCATGGCAAAATTTTTTTCATTCGAATCAAATCGAAGGAGGTTTAGCGAACAAAGCTAAGCACTCTTGGCAAATAAAATTAATTAATCAAGATTATTCATTTTTGAGACGCTTTATTCATGCCAAATATTCTTTGCATCAAATTGTTTGATTTCTCAAAAAAAAAAAGCAATACAATATTTTTTGCTTAAAGCGGATTTTTCGGTTAATCTAAGTAAAGATACTTAATTTCTCTTCTTTCATCTTTATTTTGAGATGAATATTTGCAAAAATTTTAAGCGAAAGTTCATTCAAGCGATTCCACAAACATTTATCATGATTAAAGGCATTAATGATAGAGCTTTTGTTTTTAGCTTTGCTTACGCCTTAAAAAAACGCTAATCCAATTTTTAAGCCAATTTATCTTTAAACAAAAAATTCGTCATTCATGCGAAAAATAACAGCTTACAGTAGCTTATCTTTAGTAAAGTTCAGAAAAAAAATTGGAACGGAGTGCAAGAGAAAAGTGAATTAAAACCATGAAATTTCTGACAAAATGGCTTATCTTCAGTGGAACGAACAAGTTAAATTTTTTGGTGAATAAGGTTAGAGGAAAAAATTTTCATGTCACTTTGAACAAACTTTCAAAGTGTGTTTCTTAGGAAAAATACTTTTATCTATCCTAAGAAAAACTGAAATATTCAATTTTCAATTAATTCAATTCTATTTTCAATTTTCTCTTTGTAATTTTCTTAAAATTTTTAAGTAATGACGTACAATTATTGAAAAATTAAAAAATAACTCAAATAATAATTAAGAAATTCAATGAAATCGCATGAAATTGTTAAAGAATTTGTCTAAAAGAAAACCTCGTATTGCAAGAATCTAAGCAACATAAAAATTTTATTAAATTTCGTTTTTTTTTAAACGGAACTATTAACTTCGATTTATTTAGAAAGATTTTGAACAATTAACGATAATTGTTCATAATTGAAGATAATTAATGAATTTACTCCTCTATTTGTGCAATAATCGCCTTTGTAATTTATATAATCTTGTCCACTCATCTTCATGCAGCCAATGGCCATTCAAAAATTTACGATAAATTCCTGTAAATGAGCAAAAGATTTGTCAGATCGACATAATTTTTTTAAATTCCATACATTAATTTGCTAGGAGCAGAGATCAAATGTCGTGGCTTTGATCTGCGACGGTCATCAGAGGTTCGATAAATTTTTCTGCTTACGATAAGTTATAAAATAGACAGTAATAATATTATTTCTGTTTAGCTTATGTTTATTGATAATTCACATAAAACTATATGTGAAGATTTACTTGTGGATAGAAATACAGATAAATATTCAAAACCACTCGGACGTTTAAGATTTTCTCCAAGGAATAAGAACTTAGCTTTAAATGATTAAGTGGTGGCTTGACCATATCGCATTCAGTGATAAATTGGTGTTCAATTATTATTTAATAAAAAGCAAATTTTTAAGCAGAGCTAATGGCTTCCACACTTGTATTTTACATAATATCCAAACCCGTTTTATTTCAGATATGTTTGTATATTACCATTCCATCGATTCAAATTTTTATTTCCTAATTTCGGGAATAGTAAGGAAATGAATTCGGTGACAACATTTTTGATCCATATAATTAGATTTATGTCCACTGAGGATGAAACAGAGTATTTTGTCGGGATGAATCACTCAATTACATAAACTCCTTTAAAAATTTTGATTTTTTAAAAAAATTTTTTATTTGTTTAAGGATTAAAATTTCTACATCCATTACTAAAAAATGGAAACAAAAAAATTATGAATTTTTCAATATTGATCTTTTAAATAAATCTTAATTAAATATGATTTATACAAGTGCATTCACCATTTCTTGACTGGCAGCTCCACTGGCTAAGGCCAGAGAGTCATTTGGGAAAGTGGGTATCACCAGCAATATAGGGTTTTAATTTTGCGTGAGGGAGTTTCAAGAGACGAAACTGACTTATGGTTAGATTTATGATAATATGGTGATGCAAAAATTTAAAAAGTTATGGTCAGTTAGAATTTCCTGATTTCTTGAAAAGAGCAACTCCTTCCTATTAATCAATTTTTTTAGTGAACAACTCGCTCAAGATTCATTTTATTAATTCGTAGCTTTAGTTATTTTTGCAGCGATTCCTATAAATGGAGTATCGAAATTCTTTAAGAATTTTTCAATCGATATCTTCAAAATCTTCGAGAAATCTGCAAAAAATTAACATATAACAAAAATTTTGTCATAAAATTTATTTCCTTACGACGAGTAAATAAAATTAATATTTAAGTCGCATACCTCGTTTGCCTCATTCCGCTCAAAATTTTTTTTTCATCGTTAAATAAAATGCCTTAAGCAACCCAAAAATAGTTTTTAAAGCCTACAAACTATTATTACTTTTATATTCTCAATTTTATATGTGCATAATAATTAAAATATGGATAGTCATTTTCCTTTTTTTTCTTTTCAACGGTCATTAAAAATTTCACGGTTCGTTGCTTTTCAATAGCTTTCACTGGAATTTTTATATATTTATTACATCGAATGCAATCATCAATACGACCAATATCGCTGAGTGTGCTGCTCAGATTATCATCTTTAAATATCATCCTTGTCATGATACAAATAAATCTGCCATTAAAAAATATGCATGGCGCTTGAAACCCATGTAAAATTCCATATCAAATTCTTTAGAAATAGGCCATGAAGCGAGTCTAATGAGAAATGGTCACTGCTAATTACTGAATAACGCCGCAATCATTTAGAGAAGGAAAAATATTGGGACCATACATTATTTAGTTTGTTCCCCATATAATCAAACGTGTTGCAATACTTCATTCACAAATAATAGGCTAAAAATTTTAAATAATTAATTCGATTCGAGATATACAAAAAATTATTTTATCTTCTTGACCTCCTAAAAAGTTATGAAATTAGGAAATTTTTAAAACTCTTTCTGAATGCACCATCTTTTGACGAATAAAAAATTCAGCGGAAATGAACATTTGGATGATTAGCTTATCAGGCAATCCAGCATACAGTACAAATATTGAATGCACTAAAAAGCGAATACTTTTTGTAATTTTATTCAATAAGTTATTGGAAAAACAATTTATGTAGTTAATTTACGTTAATAATTCCTGACGAAGATTCTTTCTTTTTCTATAAGCACTCATTCAGACTTAAGATAAGATAAGACTTTTCCGCCGGAGAGCCACAGAAGTATAGCTGAGTCCACCAACTGAGATAAATAAAGGAAAAAATATATAATAGATCTGGAATTGAAAAATATGAGTTGATTAAATAATTTCCAAGTTAAATTTTTGAAGAAAAAAAATTAATTCTGAATTATTAATAAATAACTGTTGTTAACACAAGCGCATGGCCACTTGATTTTCTTATAAATAAATCAAAACAAAAATTAAAGATGAGAAAAAAATGATGTTTTGTAATTTATCTTATCATCTAACCATATTATTGAAACTACTGGTAGCCAAAAATTTAAATTAACATATGAGGATCAGATATCATTAAGGAAGAAATCAAAGCTTAATCAAATATTAACATCCAGACAAGTACAACAAATTTCGGCACTTTTCTTCTATAATAGTAGAAAGCCCATAGGGGAATCGCAAGGAAAATCGCCTTGATCAATTTTAATAAAACTACCGAATTTCCTTCAAAGTCAATTGATTGTATATGCTGAAAATAAAAATCTAAAATTTTTTTCCATATTTTTTCATTTTTTCTTTTAACTGTAATGGAATATTTAGAATGAGTAGGAGCAGTAGAAGCAAAAAAATGCTTAATATCAAAAACAAGACAAAAATAAAAGCTCAAAAACAAAAGGATCGACATTATCGGTGAGTTTCGGATAATTTAAGCAAACATTGAAATTTTAAAGGTTCTGTCCTATATAGTTTAATATTCTTAATAATTTTAGGCTTAAATCAATTTTGTAAGCGATATAACCATTAACGACACTTTTACCAAGCAATTTTTGCAGAAAAATTTGTCACATGCTTCATTATTTACGGTCCTGTGTGGGCAAAATTACGCTATATTATTGCTGTTATTTAAAACTTGTTAATTTATGCTTTATATCTATCATTGGTTTTTTTTTTGAAATAAACTCTCTATGTCTATGTTTCACTACTTTAATAGACGTTATTTGATAAACGCAACAAATTTGTAATTATATTAGTTCATTATCTTAAAAACTGGAAATGTGCCACAGGTTAAAAAGCCACGGTTGCAGATTTTCGAGCTAGTAATTCGTTCCCTTAAAGCAGCAAGTAAAATCATCCCAAACGATTCATCCTAATTTTTATGGACTTGGTTGCAGATTAATATTAGATTTTTCCGCTTCAAACCTTCAGTTTTTTTTTTATTGCATTTCTATGAAAATCGAATGTTATGCAAGGAAGCAAGTATTATTCCATGGCTTCCTAAATAGATTTTCCATCTCCTCAAAAAAGCGATTTCGAATAAGAATCTTATAAATTTTATATTCATTCATAATAAAACGAAAAATATTTCCACGTTTTCAACCATTGTTCCAATTACAATTGGCATCGATCCTGGCTGAGGATTATTTGTACTTTTAAACGGTTTTCACGGTTGATTGCATATTATCACAATAGTTTATCAGAAATGGCCATTTGAAAAAGACAATACTCATTAAACTTGCAGTTCAACGAATGTATCGAGTGCTTTAAAAACTTCAATGATATTAAACGCAGAAACTAATAGCTAAAATTCAAATTCTGTTAATTGGAATTTTCAAATGCCTTTTAAGGAATACGGCTTCTTCTGTAACCTTCTTATCGTTACAGAAAGTTAACCGTTTCGAAGGTTTCTTTCGAAAGTAATGGAATCTCGCCCTGCTTGGCTGTTTTTTAATAAATTAATTAATTAATACGGCATTTCCGCGCAAAAATTATTCATTTAAAAAAAATGAAAAATATTTGAAATAAAGCAAGCTTTTATAAAATTCTTCGAGAATTTAATAAAAGTTACTTTTTTGTAAAGTAATTAAAAAGTGAATCGCGATATGTTTTTGTTTTATTCATTCAAACATCAATAATTTTTCTCCTTTTATGCTAACTGCTCCGAAGTTTTTCATTGCATAAGTATCCTTCTTCATCGTTTTTTATTCGTTATTACTAAATAATGAATTTTTCTTCTTGTAATTATTTCCGGCTAAAAAACCTTAATCTTTTGGCATTTTTTAAAAGTTATCGCTGAATGTGCGAACTATTATCGCTATTTTTATTCCTTTTTTAACACATTTTTTTGATTTGCGAGTTTCTTTAGTAAATACAGACGAAGGTAGCCAAACTTGCAGTTACCTCCAAGCTCGCAGTCTAAAAATTGCTTATTCGCTTTTCCTTTAATTCTAAAAAGAATTGTGAACCATCTCGAAAGGTTGAAAAAGGAGAATTGTCGATTAAAATTGGGAAATTAAGTAGAGTTTATCAAATAAATTGTCACATCATAATTTCCAAAATTTGAATTTCCATTTCTGGAAATTTCTAATTCGAAAACGAAAAAAATTTAGCAAAAATGGCAATTGGTCAGCTGGTATTGGATCATTATAAATTTGTATAAAGATTGCTGATTTTACCGAAAAGTTTTAACAGTTTTCATCTGTATTATTCATAGTTTAAGTAGCAATTTTATTATTCATAGTTTAAGTAGCAATTTTCACTTGATTTTTTGAATATTTAAAGGATATAATTTATCAAAAATCAAAAATTCAATTAAATATAAAATGCAATTTATCGATGCGATCGAGACAAATAATTCAAAAATAGAGAAGACTCTTAAAAGATAAAGCAAATCAACTATGGAATTCGAACAAAGTCTGAGGAAGAAAAGAATATTAGGGAATATTAGTGAAGAATTATATATTCTAGTGAAAATGATTGAATGATTGACTATCGAAGAACACTTCGTTCTTTATGGAAAGCAGTTAATCAAAGGCCAAATGAAGCTGAAATCATTTCGAGCTTAGAGAAATGTTAGTTCAAGAGATTAATCAAAAAAAAGTATAAATTAAAAACTTTAATTCTATGGTTATATGAATTATATAACAAAAAATCAAATTCGGTGGATTATCGCAGAAAAACTCGGTTCTAAGAAAATCCATCAAATTCCTCAATAACCATTGATTTTCGACGAAATACTAAAAAGTGGCATCGTATACAGATAAAATTTTTGAAAAGCAACATGAATAATGAGAATTTTTATAATAAAAAACAAATAATTTAATATTTTAGACGCGATTTCCAATAATTTTTTTTTTTCCATTTATTTTGAGACTTCCAATTTCTCTTAAAATTTATTTCTTTTCCAAAAAAGGCACAACTATTCAAATAACATCGCGTTAATGGCATGTTTTCGATCTCATTTAATTGTAACGAATCGCTATTATTAAGAATATCAAAAAGAATTCAAATGGCTTTAAAAAATTCATTTTTGACTAAAAATTTGCAAATTACACTTGAAATATTAAAAAACGGACATTTATAATTGATGGATAAAGGTGGATTAATGAAATCCGATTGAAAAAGGATCAGATGGAACACTTCACACCCAGTGGATATACAGCAATGCTAAAAACAATTAATATAAAACGTCCCTTTATTAGACTCTCATTATGCCGTTGGAAGTCAGTATAATCCTTAATCGACATAAATTCTCGTTACCCTGGTGATTTACCAATAGAAAAAAGCAAAGAGTAGGAAAGACATAATATACATATACACATATATATATATATATATATAGAAATATTCTGGCATAGTGCATTAGTCTATTTATTATTTATTAACCGAATCCAACAAAATAAATAAAAAATGGCTGATATGTAGCAAGCATTGTATCGACCCACCTGTACTTCTCAACATATGGCTCTCTGGTAAAGCGGTTAATATTTTTTTAAAAAAGTGCTGCGAAAAGAAGGGACAAAAAAACTATTTAAAACCAGATTTTTGTATAATATTTATAAGAAACCTTGTTTAATAATGAAGGTACTTGAAATTTTTTCAAAACGATAAATCGGATTTGAAGCCAATAATTGTTTTTCATGAATGTCGAATAAATTGGATAAAAACGTGAATTCAAGATAATTTTAAAAAATTTATAAAATTATAGAAAAAATTTAAGTGTAATTCAATTTAAATATGAGATCATGAATGAATAATTTTTTAATTCTCTAAAATATAATATTTTTTGCATCGCTTTTTTCAATTTAGGGAAGAACCTATTCAAGAAAAATTCCTTCATCGTGGGTAAATTGTTATTTTCTGGGAAAATCCTTATTGCGATCACTGTAGTTAATTTAATCAACTTCAATTAGATTTTTTAAATTATCAAATACCAAACGAAAATCGAAATCAATAAATTAATGATAAACTAATGGAGCTGAAAATTTTTCAAATGCTTTAAAATGATTCGAATCTTATTAATAAAATCAGATAATTATTGTAATTGGTCGTATTTATTATTTATTCCGAATAAATAATTTCACTTTTCACCTTATTTATTTATTTATGCATGAGGTAAAACGAAGTTTATCCAGAAAACTCAGAAAAATATGAAAGAATAAGGACCATTCATAAGATGAGCCTAAAATGAGCAAGTGATTAGCAAATTAGTCGTTTCTGGATAGGCTGTCACTGATGATGAGAGCTCTAAAAAACGAGAAATGGTACGATGAGAAATTTATTCCAAACAACTTGTCCATAAAAGTGAACATGAGTCCACTTGTAACACTTCTCTTGCGAGAAGCTTGAGCACGATCGATATAATATTAGCAACAATCACTGCTTTTTCTACACCCTACATGACTGGATAATTTTAAAATTCATAATAATCAACTATCTTGTCTTAAATAATCAATCAGTGAGAAAAGTTAAAATGTTAAGCAGTGGTAGAAAATTAATAAAAGTTGATTTTCTCAAAAACGTTTTTGCTCCTAGCAATTGACAGAAATAAAAAAATATTAGGGAATTTAGATTACCTTTCCCTTTTTTGAACTAATAAGTCTTAAAACCTCACTTTTCCAGAAATACATTTCCATTACCTCTTTATTTCTAAATTTGTAATAAATAATTAAATTTGCTATTTGGCTTTAATGAATTATTAATATAAAATGAAATAATCGAATTCCTCACTTGTTTTTTTCAAATTCTATGGCGACAAATTAATCAAAATTTTTTTCAGTTTTAACCAATTTTCAATATTTCAAACACTCTTCGAAATTAACAAAAAATAATTGAAAATAAAATAACAAAAGATTCAGATAATTTGTCATATTTACATACTTATTATTCACACAATTCGTTGCATATTAAATCTTATCAGTCTAAATCTAAAATTTCTAAACGACATATTCATTCATTTAATACAATTTTAATGGGGCATAATTTCGATCGATTAAATAGCCTCAAAATTGATTATCGTGAATCGACGACGACGACTTGAAATTACGAATAAAATTTTAGGGCACTCGATAATGATGACGACGGTTTTCCTTCTCGCTTATAATTGTGCTTTGCACAAAACAAAGTCTTATTGCTTAAAAGAGCGAAAAAAACGGAAGAAAATTTCAAATCGTTAGCATTTGTAAAACAAACTGCAAAATCGGAAGAAAAGTTGAATGATGAAATAGAGAACTGCAAAAAATTTAAAATTGCCAAATAAGAATATGCAATTTGCAATAAAAAGAGCATGGAAAGTTTCATGGATCGAAACGAGTCGAATCAACTCAAAATTAATTTCGTTCCTTCAAAAAAGAACTACGAATGGCAAATTAGTAGAAATTTCGGTATTTTTATGTTGAATTATGCAATGCATATCTAATTTTGTCTTACAAAATCAAACATCCTTCACAAAGAATTTAAATAATTTATTATTTGATGGTATTATTCGCTTCGACAGGAACTTGATGTCGATAATACTCATGAGAGTGAGAAAAGTTGACGAGTTTTGATGCGATAGGAAAGGACGGGAATTTGGATAGGCCCGCAGCCACTGCTCTCCATCTTTTCATCATCATTCTTGTTATTGTTCCAAATATTGCCTATTACCACCCTTTATTATCACTACTTTGTTATTATCATTATTAATATTATTGTTGCTGTTATACTGTCTTTTTTATTATTACTATAACTATCGCTGTTATCTTTATTTATAATTTTTATATTCTATTTTGTAATCTTTATTTTTAATTATAAATCATTGTTAAAATTGATCATATCTGATATAATAAATAATAAAATAATTGATTAAACTTCTTACAATATACGGAATATATTGGATAAGTTACTGTATTACGACCGATTTGAGATTTAAGATAGAAAATGGGTATGTTTTCGGCGCTTTTTAACTTTTCTTAAAGGATATTAAATGTTGGTTTATTTTTCATTTTCGCATCAGTGAACATTGAGCACAAAAATTTTTTTCACTATATATTATTTTCAAACGTCAGAGAAATATTAAGCCTAAGCCAAATAATAGCCTAGGCTGCCTAATTTTTTATTCTCCTCTCGCTGTTGGTTAATCGAAATAATTGAAGAGAATTTTTTTTTACGTTTCGCAAGTATATGAATTGATTTTGCATGACAATTTGACAAAATATGACGAAAAATCGCCGGCCAGAAGCTGATTAAATTTCTGTCAGAATTTTCTGAGGAAATTATCCCAAAATCTTTCTTGGAATTTCTTTTAAAAATATCTATGTTCTAAAGAAGTTTTTTTATTGCAAATGATTCTAAAAAACAACCTATTTTATTAGCCTATTTTAAAGATATTTAGTAAAAATATTTTAATATATAAGAAAATTAACAGAACAATTTTATAAAAATTATTTCGATGTGGTTGTAATTCGTTCATTTTAACCAAAACTTTTTAACAAATTCAAGTGGATCTGAACTGTTTGAAAAGGAAACTAATAATCAGGATTCAATGTAAAACATTCCATTAAAAAATTTCTAAGAAATCGTACGCAGAGCAATTTTCTTGGAAAAACTTTTTTGTATAATACTGCTTAAATATTCGCTACCAATTAATCATTTGCATGAAAATCTTGCTAAACAAATTTTTCGCAACTCACAATTGCATATGTTTCACGATCAGTCTTACTTACAACTGAGCACGACAGGTGATGGCATTTTTGAATTTTCTGCGTTGTTGTCCAATTTGCTGTGCAATTGTCAACATTTCACATTTATGAGATGAGATGCTTCAGACAAGAGAGAAGTTTTCTTCAAGAAAATATTCGTGATGCGTTAATTTATACAAAATTACAAAATTTTTTTACGTTTTTCCATACCCTTTAAAGATTTATTTACTTAAAGAATATAAATAAAAAGAAAGTATTTATATTTTTAAATTCAACAAATTTTTATCCAAATAAATTTTAAATGCAAATTATCATATTCAAATTTACCTGATTTTCAAAAATATATCAAAAAGACTTACCAAATCGGAGACAGCGAGCGAAAAAATGAAATAATTGCTCGGTTGACGAATATTTTTATCAATATAATATGAAAGTAGTACAGCTAAATTACCAACAACAGTAATGATCGATATTGCACCCATAATAACGGCCAGTAGAATAGAACCAAGTGATAAATCTTCTTCGACTAATGCCTCAGTTGTAGTTGTAGCCGTCGTATCCCAGATAAAATCATTGTTTACATATTCATCCATTTTAGATGTGTCCGATTCCAACAATACTCACAGAGCATTCATCGCTTCTCACCAACTGGCGAATTTCTCCCAGATGCTTAGGATTTCCAAAATCCACATATTCAATTTTATTTTTTGGTCAATTTTGTTAGAAAAAACAAAATTTCCGTTAAAAGAAGCGATTTTAAATAAATGAAGAAGCCTCTCCGTTCATAAGAAATTTTATAAAAAAGGAATAATTTTATAACACAATTCAGGAATGTTTTTTTGATCGCCAAGGAAGACGAAAACAAGTAAGAAAAAAATCAACGGATCCACGGCTGGCAATCAGAATAATCTGAAATGCATGAAAAATTTTTTATTGGAATGTTTGGAATCAGCTTGATAGAAATTTTACGAATCATAGTTTTGTTTTTAATCAATGTTTTTTTACTGTATTCTTATTTTTATTTTATTGCCATTTGCTATAGATATAAGCGCAGAGCTATCAGCTTTCTTGACCATCTTCTTCTAAATAAATAAATATAAATTTTCGTTAAATATAAAATTAAATGAAAATAGTAAAAAAAGAGACGATATGTAATAAAATATTTATATAAAAGACACATAAACACAAACACAGGTAATTAAAAATGGGTTGATTGTTGACGATGAATGTAAAGACTCGTGAAAATTAACATGAAAATTTTATGAAATAAGAAATTTTTTAGCATTCAGAATAAATTAAATATATTTACGAATAGAAAGCACCCTCAGGGCAAAATAAGTTTGCGGATAATTTCACTCATAAATTTCCCTTTTTTTGAATGCAAAAATTTAAAGAAATCCCTTAAAGGGAGACCCTCAAAGCAAACAAATGACTAATAACTATTTCTTGTTTTTTTCCTGAGAAAAAGATTATTATTATGTACAAGCTTTAAAATCGAAAAGCAAGAAACAGAGTTTCAAGTATTTATGATAATAATAATAATGGTAATCAATAACGACAATAATCAAATTTAAATATAATAACAAATAATGATAATATCAACACCACCCATATTAGTAATATTAATAATAAATACAATAAAATAGATGAGAAATCAATAACTTAAAAATTTCGCGAATTAGTGAATAATAGCAATAAGTTAACTGAATTTGACTGAATTTAATTTTTTATAATGTTTTATACAATACACAAAAAAAAAATAAAAAAGAATAAATGTATTTGAAATGGTATAATAATTAAAATAATATAAATATTGCTTTCAAGCAAAATAAAATAGTCAAATTATCATGAAAAAATAATAATGATGGAAAAATATCAAAAAATAAAATGTTCTCGCAATTGGACTATAATAAATGATAATTAATTATTGAAAGATAATAGTGAATAACAATAGTAATATTGTAATAATAATAATAATAAATAATGAAGTAATCTATAAATAGCTTTCATATACTATTGCTACTATTGCATTAAATTAAATTGTGATAATTAATGATATTAATATTGATAATAATAATAGTAATAGTTAGAATAGTTGAAAAAGAATAATCGAGAATAATATCACGAGAATATCACGAAGGTCAATCAGAATTTTTTATTGCATTTGAATATAAGAGTGATAAAATTTAATGAGATTCTGTACGGAATATGTAACGCTCAGCATTTATAAATAATAAATAATGTTTGCTTTAGATGAAAAATTAAAAAAACTTAATTTTTTTCAAAAAACAACTCGAAAAAGGAATTTGCAAAAATCTCAATCTGCTTAACAAGAAAGAGAGAAATGAAGGAAGAAAGCAAACAAAATAATAAGCAAAACTGGGCGACATACTGAGACGGGTGAGAGAGACCCGCAAAACTGGGTAATTAGGAACGATTCACAGTGGACAATGATTTAAAGAGTTGACCCATGACCCCTCCTTTTTAGATCAAATAATTTGTAAAGTATTTGGAAATATTTGGAATATTTGCATAAATAAAAAAATGTTTATTTTAACATTTTATTTAACATTTTATTCATTTATTTTAAATTTATTTTTTTGTTGTTCGAATCGAATTTTTAGTTTTTTAAAAAAATTCAAAGCAAAAATTATTTTAAAAGGAGAATTCCAAATCAACGGCTTCGCACTAAACTTTTCTAAACATTTCTCACTGAAAAACTCTTCTTTCTTCTGCATTCGTTTTATTTTTATCGCCAATTCCCATAATTTTCTCCTTCCTCCTCCTTGTTCGTTGAACCACGCCTAGAATATTGTGCTGCTAAATTATTTTCTTTGAATTTTTAATAGTCGAAGATCATCAGGTTGTATTGCAATTTGTTAATACCGATATTTGGCAAACTTCCTAGAGCGCGTTTTTCTTGTTGGGATTTAAAAATTTGTCCTCAGTTTCGGTCTGTTTTTAAAATTAATTGTGGGTAGTTGGTGAGTTTCCTTCCTTTTTTTGAAACAGTGTGGATGAAGAGATGGCTTTTTCTTAAAAATCGAACTGTTTAGGCTAGGTGATAAGCTGATAAGCTGATCGACGATAAATCTTTCTTTTTTTAGCTATCTTCATCATGTAAATATTAAATATGTGAGGGGGAAAAAAAGAAAACGGAGATTTTTCTCAGAAAACTGTTATTCTAGAAAAATAATATTTTTTCATTTTGGCTGTGAAAAAGCAGCTGTGAAGTGACCGACCACGCTTTACATTTATATTAATTTGTTCTTATTAATTTTTGTGCCCATTTTTTTTTATTACCATTTATCGATGAACTTTAAATCTTCCAGTAAAGCGCGGTCATTGTATAGCGAACTTATAATTTTAAAATTCGGAAAAGAGCCAATTAAATATTCGTAGGAAATATAAGAAGGGATATTATTAACATTTTATGTTTGTTTGTGAAAAATAACGTTAAAATATAAAGTTATCCATCCATTGCTAATTAATTTTATAACTTTTCTGTGTAACAATATAAAATGTGAAATTTTTATTTGATTGTAAGATAAATGAAAAATCTTTGAAGTAATCAATGATTTCATTGCTAACTGACCTAACTGACTTAATCTCCTTTTTCAGCTTTCACCGTTGGCTAGGCTGGCTCCACTGGCTCCACTGGGTAAGACGTCTTTAAGCTGCTCGGTCCGACTATATCGCTAGTAGTAATAGAAGCCATTTCTTTTTCATCGTTTAAGTCCACATATCGCTGGCCCCCCTATACGTTCAAAATCTTTCCTGGCTATATCAGTCCAAATTTTGATTGGCCCTCCTCGCTTTTGACGCCAACCGTCAAGATTTGGCAAGTAGCGAAATACGTGTCAACTGCTGTGGTAGACGACGGAGAACGTGTCCCAAGCAGCAAAGACGACGCTTTGTGATAATATTATTAATACAGGTGGTATCTGAGCGAAGATGAATATAATTATGTGCGTTTTTATCTGCTGGACGGATCCGTAAATTGTATCTTAAACATGAGTGGTCAAAGGCTTTTTAATATCTTCCACTTTCATTGGCCATGTTTTGTAGGCCATATAGCCACATAGCAAGGTCGAACGAATTGTTATATGGACTCTGATTTTCGTCTTTATGGCGACTTCACGACGGTTCCATGAAGGTTTCATTACCGAACGCATTTCTAGCTATCGTCATTCCGGTTACAATTTCATCCTTTGCCTGACCATTCACGGTTAGAGTGGGTCCAAGATGCTTAAAATCGGCCACTTCCTCAATCATCATTGAATTATAAAAATAGGTATTTGGTATTTTTTCAGTATCAGTATGTAAGACTCAAATGAATGTAAATTTGATTAATTAATATCCAAATATAATGTCCAAAAATGGCTTAAAGAAATCACGTTCTCTTTTAATCTTATTTTCCACCCATCGTTTTACTTTCTTCTTAGTTTTTTTTTGTTTTTTATTTATTATCCTTGGCAATTTTACAGTAGTGCAGAAAAAGTGTGGAGCGATATTTGATGTTGGTTTGAGGGAATATAAGGTTGAATGATATTAAGAGAATAGACAGTTGGGTTTGTGGAGTTGAAGTGGTAAAAATAAAAAAGGAGCGAAAACAATAAAACAATATAAAACAATAAACAATAAACAATAAAAAAGGAGCGAAAACAATAATAATAATGAATACAATAATAACAATAATTTGGATAATTTCGTTCTGTTATTCTTGTTTTTTTAATTTTTTTTTAATTCTTTTGAATGAAAATCCGTTTTTTATCTGTAGGAAGAGATTCGTTCATTCATTCATTCATTAGGTCACTGATAGGTCTAACGAGAATGCGATAAAGTTATAAAAATAATGTGGGATCAAATTTATGCTAGCCATAATGATCTTATGACAAATTCAAATTGTTAAATAAATGGTTAGCACCCACCATTTCATGGTAGGCTAACTGCTCTATTAAAATTTTTATTAGGTAGTCGCAGTGGAGTTGCTAGCCCTATCCGAATAATAGGATAGGCTTAATGACAGGCCTATTATTGCCACGATTAAGGAAGCGATTAAACTATTAATTAAGGCCGCTTAAATAAAAGATGGTTCGATTATTTTGAATAATTATCTATAATATATTCGGTTATTTAATTGAAAGATTCATTTTATTGCAGTATTTTTCTTCAGTATTTTTCAGTATTTTCTTCTTTATTATTCAGTATTTTTTTATTTTTTATTTTTATTTTTCTGCAGTATTTTATTTTTTTTAATTTTTGTTTCCTTTTAATTTTTTAATTTTTAATTTTCCAGTTTTAATTCTTCAATTTTTGTGGAACACATTAGGTTGCCAGTACCACTAAGATTTTTGAAAGATTGCAAGTTTACTCCCGCCAGAAATGGAATCCCACCGTGGTTCGAAAGCATCAGTACATTGTCATTGCGTTATATTTTCCTTAGAATAATTAGGTTTATGTTTTTTTGCTTGCAAAGGGGTGATGTTAAAATATAGATATCTTTAGTATTTGAATTTCCAATGTTTGAGTTCAGCCAGTTACTTCATAAAGTTTTTATCATATTTCTTTATCAAGAATTCATCTTTCTCCATCTATGTTTTACCATTTTTTTGCTGAATGAATTTCAAATTTTCTTGTTCAGCATTTGTTATTTATTTGGTAATTTTTTAAAGAAATTATGGAAAATTCATAGTTAATATTTTTATATTTCACTTATTCTTATTGTTTAAGCGAGTTGTTCGTTTAATTTTTTACTTGGTTCGCTTTCTCTTTTTTTATATTGTATGAATTTTCATACATGTCCAATTTTCAGCTTTTTTCGTATTTCCGCCAAAATAATTAAAGAAATGAATCCATCAAATGTTTATACGCACAATATTTCATCCAGCAGTACATCGTCAGATCGTGTAATACATGGTAGCCGGCCTTATACTTCAACCGAATATAATCGGCCACACAATGTACCAAGTGGTAATATACAGTGCACATCACGTTCGAGCGACGCAACTATGCATCATCCAAATAGCAGTGAAAATCGTTTGCCAACGTCACACAGATGGTTTTTCAGTCTTGAACATTTATCGCAATCACCTTCAATTAAGGATGGCATGACAACGGATGAGGTCAGATAAAAATTTTATTTTTTATTCTGTTCTTTGGAAAACCAAAAAGCGATGTATATGCATCATTGTTGCATATATGCAAAATTGTGATCTTTTAAAAAAGAAAGATATAAAATATGAATACATTACATACATTTTGGAATAATTAAGAATATTACTGAGAGTAAAAACAGATACCACTTTTTTTCTAATTTGATGAAATATTTTAGTAAAATGCTTAACTTTTTATTGCAATTTAGGAACTGCAGCATCGACGTGTTTCTGCTCAAACAATTCACAAAATGGCCGATTTACTAAATCATGATTCTCGAATGAGGATGTAAAATTTTTTTATTTCAAATTTAATTTTTTTTTTTTAATTTTTGTCAATTAATAATTGATACCTTTACCTGGTTTTTTTTTTTTCACTGCCTTGTATGTTGATCATTATTTAGTTATATTTTCGTTCTTCGTATATCGTTCTTTCATTTTTCAGATCACAACTTTGCATATGTGCAGCGATGATGCATATGCATCGCTTCTTTGTTTTTCATTCGTTCTCAAAGTTCGATGCAAGGGTAAATTTTTCATCTATTACTAGGCTGGGAGTGACGAATTTGTCTCTTCAAGCTATAGTCTTCAGGATGTTGGAGCAGCATGTCTTTTTTTCGCTGGAAAAACTGAAGAATGTCCTCGAAAATTGGAACACGTTGCTCGCGTCCTATGGCTAATCAAATTTCCTTTTACAAACGGTTACATTAGTAACGAAGTGAGTTTATTTGATTAATTTTTATTTTTAATTGTTATTACGTTTATGCAACAAGTCTATTTTTTCGAATTCAAATAAATGCAAATTATGAATTTCATTCATTTATTGATATTATATAAAATTTCCTAAATTAATTTTTTCAGCATTTAAGAAATGTTGCAAGTTACCTCACTTTTCTTGAAAATGTAGTACTACAGACAATTGGTATGTTTTTAAAAAATAATTTCGTTTTTCATTATATCATAATTATTACAATAATTTCATTATAATTGTATAATATTTTTACAATTTCATTATATTAATAAATAATTTCATTTTTATGGTAAATACGTTTTTATTGCATTTCTATGAATTTTAATGTTAAACGTTAAAAAATTGCAAAAGGCATTGGTAAATAAAATGAATCCATTAAACCAATAAATTTCTAGATTAAGAAGATAAATTTGAGCTACTTCATTAATGCTTAATATTTGACAAGTTTGTCGACCGCACATTTAAGAATTAATTTGTAACTTCACCAGTAACTTAGTCTCAAGTCACTTAATTAAAAAACTAATTTCATACTCTTTATATAACATAGAGGAAAAGGTAAAGATATTAGGATGAAAGTGAAGATCAGGTTTTTGAGATTTCATTTTATAGAGCTTGTAGAAGTTAAATATGTTTCAATTTCAGCAATCTAGAATTCAGATTTTTATTTAACTGAAATTTCCAAATGCAAGCAAAATTTTCCAACGTTTTCTCTTTTTTCATTAGTTTCATTAGTTTATAAAACTGCATTTGCAGCGTTTGATCTATCAGTTGATTTGCCGCATCCTTATGTTCTCAAAAATATGGCAAATTTTATTCGAGGTTATTTTTATTAGATTGATGATTACAAAATAGAATTTAATTTTGTTGAAAATTAATAAGTTGCCTCTGCAGGTAATCGAAAAATTTCCGAAATCGCTTTCTGGTTTGCCAGTGATGTGTATGTTTTTTCTTAAATGATAAAATTTTTTTTCATAAGCTTATATGGTATGGTAAAACTCTTACATTAAGTTATTTCAACTCTTACAATAAGTATATAAGTAAGTTATTTAAAAGTTGCATATTTTAAAATTTCATCCATCGATTTTATGAATTACTTGTTATTTATAATTTGACAAAAGTTCGTTTTATTATTTAAGGTTGCATATGACTGAATGGGGTGTCCGATTTACGGCTAGAACAATCGCTTCTGTGTGCATAAATCTCGCCTGTTTATGGGCTGAAATAAAGGTTAAACGTTGAAAATTTCATTTAGATATATAAAAAAGTTTGGTTTTGATTTATTCGTTTTTCAGTGAATTTGTGGCTTATTTCTATATTTTTAATTACATATTAGATATTACATATCAGATTTTTTTCTAGATTGAACCAACTCCGGAAGTGCCGTTATGGTATAAAGTTGTCGATCCAAATTTGCACTATGATAAATTAATGGGTATATTTTCTATATTTGATCTGAAATTACATTTTTGGTTTCAAAATTCAAGGGTTTTTATGAATTTTAAATCTAATTTCCATATTTTCCAATAGGAAAATTTAATTATGGTGGACTCGTATTTTTATTTTTCCCTTTCTTTTAACAATAAACAGATTATTATTTGAGAGCTTACGGAGGATTTCTCGAGGATTTACAGTCAGCATGGTGACCAATTAAATATAAAAAGGCATGCGCGTTTACGAAATGATTTAAATCAAGCCTCGTCGAATAAGCGAATGGTCCATCAGCAGCCTGGTTGATTTCAATTTTATTTATTTTTATTCTTTTTTAACTGGCCAAATCATTATTTTCATTTACCCATTTTTTTTATTATATAGGTGTTGCTTTTTTACAGCTGTCGGATCCCATGCTTATCCTAAGCTCCCTCCACCTCCCGAGCCTCCACGTCTATGTAATACGAATGGTGGGCGGAAAAGCGATGTAAAAACTGGACCTGCACGAAAAATTGATATCAAGGACTATATACAACGTACCGGTTGGTTATATCTCTATATTTTTCATTGACTCTTGTTTTCTGGTTGGTTCAGCTAAGGTATTTCACAGTATTTAAATTCTCAAAAACATTGTTTCAGCTATTAATGCCGTACTCCAATTTTCATTTAGTGATTAATCTTTATTGGGGTTTATTAAAATTTTTTCATTGCCACTTTTAGAGATATAGGTTTATTATTTGGCACGAATTTTAGGCATGGTACCGAATAGCACGCAAAATTCTACTCACAATCCGCAAATTCAGCGTCCAAATTTTATGGTACCGGATGGTGCATCAGCATCTGCAAGTTCTGGCAAAGAAGCCATTCTAGGTTTACCACCTTTTATGACAGGTCTGTGGTTTAAAATGATTTTGTTTTTTGATTATGTTTGAGTTATATTATAAATTTTCTAATTTAATATGCGAGATTACATATTCTATTCCATTCTGTTTCGCTAAATATTATCTTTCAGATGGTGAGCGAAAAACTATTGTTCCTGAACTAAAGAGTGAAGTAAGTGAAGAAGCAGAAAGGCGCCGCGAAGCGTCTGATCATGAACGCTCGAGGAATTGGCGTTCGGAAAGTCAATCTAGTGGTAAGTATTAAATGTTATCAAGGTGTGAATAATAAAGTTTTATGATATAAGGAATCATTTTTTGTAATTAAAAATACTTAGCCTATTTCACTGTATAAAATATATTCGGTTATGATATTCAATAATATATTTACTTAAAATTTAACTACCGCAATAGCATTTTATGATTTATTGTGATTTGTGATGTATCTTAGGTCCCTCACAACAATCTCGCAAAAGGCCTCATGACGATGAATCAGTTTTGCAGTCTTCATTGTCACACGTGGTCAAATCAAGGCATCACGGTGATTCTGAAATTCCGGCAAAAATTTCGCAATCACTGTTTGTTTCGTTATAATAGATATTATAATATGTAAACCCATTAAAAGTTCAGAATAAATATATAAAATCTTATGTTCAATTGAATCTAATCTTATATGCGAATAAAGATGATGGATTATTTTAGTGATCCGGGTCTTTTTGGACAACAAAGTTCTAATAATGCACATATGAATCGCCACAGTGATTTAGACACAAAAAGGACGAAATTTCTTTCAACGCAGCCGAGTTCATCAGTTGTACCAATTTCCTATGGAAATATGAAGTATGAAAATGTTTTTTTACAGAAAGAAATATTCTAAAAAATAATAAAATATTCTTAAGTTCCGATCGATTTGTTATTTTAGAGCAAACTTATCAGCACAAAATCGATTGAATTTACCCCATAATGCAGAAATACACGGGCATAATAAAATTGAAAATACTTGGCCTGCTGAATTTCATTATAACGCAAGTGGAGGCCATACACAAACATCAGCGACACATCGTGTAAGTCATAAATGTATTTTTTAATAAAGGTTGTAAATAAAGGTTTCAAAATTTTGAGTTTTAATCCATTTTTGCCAAATTTAACTAATATTTATATCACCCAGTTGCATAAATCAGAAATTCAGCATCATCACTCATCGAGAATAAGGCCTAATGAATTGTTTCTTTCCGGTGGCACTGATTCGAGAGTATCATCCATAGTGCCTATCTCACAGTCTTATAATAGGCGGCCACATCCATCTCTTGGTCATTCTCACAACAGTTCATTGTCTTCAAATTATCCAAGTTTGTATTATATTTCTTCGATTATTTCAAAATTTAGCCTTAAATTGGCGTTAAAAGATCAGCTTCTTTATTTCTTTTATTTATTTTTCAATTTTTTCTGCGAGACATAGGTTGAAGGAAATTTCATACAATAAAATATTGAAAAATGAATAAAATTTTGTTTAGATAGCTCTAAATTCATATCAAATTCATTTCAACCGCCTTCCAAGCCTCCAGCTGAAGAAGAACTTGAAGAAGGTGAAGTTTTATGAGGGATATGGAATCCTTTGATGTTATGCTGATTTTGTCTTAGTTTTTTTTCTTTTTTTCTCTGTAAACCGCATTCAGATATTTTAGAAGACATGTTTTTGCTTTGTTATTTCATATGCCATGACCATATTAGAATTTCTGATTCATGTCTATTGCTGTTTTGTTATTTGAATATTATATATTCTTCATATTCCCTGTAGTGATTTGTATTGGTGATCTCCTATTATTCGGTGCCCACAAAGGAGAACAATTTTAATTGTATTATTGTCATCATATATTTGCCGCATTTTATTATGTGGTGTAGTGATGGCTTTTATGAGTCATTCCTCGTCTGTGTCTGCAATTTTCAATGTAAGGATTGTACAAAATGTATATCATACACATTTATTTGATTCCTCAAGATAATCGTCTTTCCTTTTCTTTTAATTTATCTTAGATTTTATTTTATAGCTTACTTCTTTGTCATTTTGTCAACCAATTAATTTTTCATATTGTCCAGAAAACGAAAAATTATGAATCATGTTCTTCGAGGTAAAACGCGAAGCGGGTGTCAATAATTTTTAAAGTTAAACATTGATATTGTTTATCATTTATATAGATTTTCGGATCTTGTAGTTTAGAATCCACCTTATTTTTTGCTGTTTGGATTTATTGTATTAGAGGCAGGAATAATTTTTTTGTTGCTTTAAGTTGTATTTTGAGAGCATTTTTTGCTCTTAATAAATTTTGTACAAATCATTGATAAAGACAATTGAAAAATGCTGAGGCTAGAAAATGTGGATTAATCAAGGTTTGAAAATATCAATCAAAAGATTACTATTTTTTTGTAACGCCCACCGTTTCTGGCAAGGTTAAATGTTAGTATGGTTAGAAATTTTTGAGGCGGAATTTACTTATGGCTAGGTCGTTATCGCCGGTATTTTTAGTGGCAATTTTACTGCTATCAGAGGAGGCAATGAAATCATCGCATTTCAGAACGACAATGCTTCTTGACGTAAAAGAATTGTTTCTGAAATATTTGTCAGAGTTCCCATGGCAAATGAAGTTTTTATCTTTTCAGGGATGTCACCAATTCGGGAAAAAGGAAGTGTTGTTTTCCGGAGGTTGTTGCAAAAAATTTCCTGGAAATCCTGGTTATTTGAAAGGTGGGAAAGTAATAGTGAAAGATAAGTGGATCTGTGAAATTAGGTGAATATTTTTTATTTCTATTTGATCTATTTGACTAATATTTGTTGATTATTTAATTTAATCTTTTATTGAGCACGTAACAAATTGGAGAAAATTATTTACAATTTCAACTCGTTGAGCAAGTGAAATTTATAAAAATTTTCTTAAAACTCTTGCAAACTGCAATAAAATGAATGAAATTAATAAAACTATTTAAATTACAATCGTTATCATCACAATCGTTCATATCTGGATTTTTCAATCTGAAAAAGGCTTTTTAATTCGATTTAGCTGTACATAAAAGAATACAAAGGAAAAAATCAGAGTGTTAAAAGGTTAGGGTTAGATGCAAGGTTTTATGGATAAAGCGAGAAAGGTGAGCGCTCGAGAGAGGGACTATTATTTTATAAAATAATTGTTGGATTCAATGAAATATTTTTCTACCTATACACGACAAAACAAATTATTAAAACCAGTTGATTTAATCAGCGATAAAATCTTTTAATATATTAATTAGGAATGAGTAGAATTAACAGGTAAAATTAGAAAATTTCAAATTTTAATAAATTTTAATAAATTTTTCCACCACATTCTGTAAAATTTTTCTTTTCTTTTTTCGACATTTTGATAACAAATCGCCAAATTATTTGTTTTATAGCGATTAACTGATAACAAAAATAACTCCTAATAATCAGTTTGTCATTTATAATTTTAGCGAATTGCAAGGATTGTGGAATCATATTTTTCTTCATCCAACACCGCTTTTCATTTCTAATTTAGATTTTGTTTCGCTGGATGAAGTCGTTAAAAACTAATGAATTACTTGGGAGATGAGTTTACAACGATTTGCTGCCACTGCGATTTCATTTTTAATAGGATGTTTACTCCTAATAGGAATAGGAAGCGAGGCTTGATGGCTTGACTTTGTTTAAAGTGATTGCACCCCGACTACGCGGTCCATGTCTTACTCCATTTTAGTAATTCATTTTAATAATACAGAAATCAGAGTCAATGATTAAAAAAAAATTCAAATTGTTTTATAATTTTTCATAATAATCATAAGTTTTTCGCTGCGATTTTTGTTTATGGATTTTCTTGCTAGATTTTTTCTAGTAAGATTTTTAATTATTTGTTTACTGTTATTATAATTATTTAATTAATATTTATGCCTTGTTTAAGAGAAAGGATAGGCGAGTGGGTACTCTCTGCAGGAGTAAACCTATCATTAAAAAACCCTCGTGGTGCTGATGATCCATCTGCACTTTCATCGCTAAGTGGCGCCACAGCGAATAACTTTCTACACCTTACTAACGATCGGTGGAACAAGCTCTAATTATTTACTTAATTAATTATTATTTAATTTAAAAATATTTCTTTGTCATATAAATATATATGAATGTTTTATGTCGAATTTGAATTTGTTAAGCCTCCGTTAATTTTGACCTAATTTTATTTATCAGCAATCTGTTTCATTTTATTCTTTCTATTTAGTTAATTTCTGATTTCGCTAATTTTGGCACTGAATTTGTATTAATTTCCAATACTTTACTCCTAATTCATAGTAAGTGCGAATTGTTTTTTGGTCATTAACATCAACTAAAAAGGAATATGAGAAATATGTGCGTAGTGAATAATGAAGTAATACGTGTAATTAGTTAATGTTCCATTTTTGGTTAGATTTGCTCCATTGGCTATTAGTATGGTTATAAATTTTTGCTAAGGATTCAGTTAGCGAAAGAAGTATATATGGATCCTCAGCATTACCACATTCTCACATTCGGCACCAGGATCCGTACTCTTTCCTCCTACCAACATGAGTCAACATGGCCAAACCAATAATGATTCCATACTCCCTAGTCGTGACATAGTTTTTGGAAACTCATTTTTTGTAGCCAATGGAGCAAGCCATGCCAACAATGGATCCATGCTGTTCGAAAAAGAAAAATATGGCAAAATAAAATGAAATAGAAAAATTTTATGCAGTCTATAAAGTGCTATATTTGAAAAGAAGAATAGCGAAAATTTTCTTAAAAAAGTGTCTCTATTAAAAAAAATAAAATATGAAATATTTACTGACTTGCAAATGCTAGCAAAATTTAAAAGATTGTTCTTCATTAGACTATCACGGCCATTTAATAATTGCATTCTGGCACTGCTTCTCTACTGCAGTGAACATTTTGGCCTGAGGGGATAGAATTACCCAGCAACGCCCAAATTTTACTTCTGATAATAGTTTCGTTGCAGGGAGCATGGACCGAGGTGCTTGAAAAACACTAAACTAATATCAATACATCATCAGTAATAATCTCTAAAAAATATTTAAAGTACGAAACAATGAGCAAAACTTAATTAACTAAAATTTTTTTCGTCATTAAATGAATTTTTATGCTAAAATTAATGTAAACTTCCCTTTGTCTTTTGAAATTTATTCATTCTTAATATTTTAATTGCAGAAATCGAAAATCCGTGACATTATCACGCAACAAATTTCTTCGATGAGAAAATACAGCGATACAAAATTTTGTCCATTCGAGATTTAAATGGGGTATGAAATCTCCACCGAGGTGAGTTCTGGTGTTCTGATGTGTCCAGTGTCATTCCTTTTCCATGTTATAGAAACACGAGTAATAACTTTTTGCCTTCATTTATTCTTATTTTTTCAAAAATATTATTCAGTTGAAAACTACGAATTTTCTGGTCAACACCAACGCCAAAAATTTCTATTTCCACTTATGTGTCACTATTACTGGTTAAACTCGCTCTGCTGGCTTGTCGCATTGGACAAATATGATGGATCTCTTGGCGATAGAAATACAGGTGAGTCGCCAGCATCGCCCGGATTTTTGGACAGGTCCACTGCTGCAGAGAATAGAACCTCAGCATTAGCGCTTCGAACTGAGAAATAACCCACTAAGCCATCCTATATATTGCATTTGTATGCTGCCCAGTCGATTTTGGGATATTCACAATACGTCGGTCGATATTAAGACGTAGAATGTTGTGATTTTTTGCGGATAAGTTCGTATTTTGACAGATACGTATTCCTCATTTCATGGGTATTGCTTAATGTTGCGAAATCGCTTTTAAAGCGAAGTTTTGCCATGTTTTTACGGCAATAAGGTTTATAAAGCAAAAATTTCAAAATGCTTATCTTTATCGGAACAAGCCGTATGTTCTAAACATTATTCGTGTTTCGCTATACTTTGGTTCATCCACTATTTTATCTCGCCATTTTGTTGAAGCACGAGTAGCAATGAATACTTAAAAATAGAAAATTTAAAATTTATAAATGTGATATGAATAGTGCTGAACCATCATTTGATAATGAAGAAAATCGATGGAAATTTGAAAATTTCTATTGATCTGATTTGAAGCGTATAATATATATATATATTTCCACTTATATAATTCCTGATATTTAAATTCACTAAACATTAATGGCATTTGAGCCAGTATCGAAATTTTTTTCCATATTAGGTGGAAAAAAAGTTCTTTGTTTCTGGCTAAACAAGCTTTGTTGGCTGCCTTAGTAGGTACCAAGAAAATTTTGCCAAAGAGCCACTAGGCGATAAAATAAGCAAGAAGTTCGTCACCATCTCAAGAATTACCATTTTGCTATCTTTATAATATCAATATTTTTAATACTGACCAAATTAAAAATTATTATCATGGAATGAAAATATGGCTTCGTTTTGAACATTTGCCTCATCAAACTCAGAGAAAATCAAAATTTCATTTTAATTCGCAATTTCCTTTACTTACCCAATTACCCAATTTACCCAATGTTACCCAATTTATGCTGAATTATGCCATTTTAGTCCAAAATTTCTGCATAATAGATGATAGATGGATGATGTAAGTATCACCTAATAAATAATTCTTAAAAGCAAACCTATTCGAGTATTACCAATTTATTTGTATCGCTTCATGAACTTCAATTATATATACAAAACCGAAGGTTAATGACTAATCTTTTTTAATTTAATGATAGATAATTTAATTGATAATTTCCATCACTGTTCTACTCCTTTTGAAAAAAAAGAGTTTTTCTCGCATGTATATAAGCGAGGATTAAAGCTTTTCTCAGTTCCACGATAATTTCCGCACATATTTCCCATTTTCTCGGATATTCCTAGAGATATATTTACAGTAAATTTAAATGAATATATAAAGCACTGAAGTTCATTATGGTCGGAACTCGAACAATATGAACCGTTTGATGGAATTACTGAATAGCAATACTGAGTAATAATTTCTATCATTTTGTTCTGTGGTGGCGAGGTTATTTAGTTTTAAGCTATATCGAACTATATACTACTTTAACCAAAGTAAAATTCGATTTTTATTCTTTGATGAGAGCAAATCTAAAAATGGAATTAAAGTAAATTTTAATTTTTAAAATAAATTCTATGGAATTTTTAAAACGTTCATTTGGCACAAACTGCACAAATGATGTTTATTTTTAAAAATCCAGCATGAAATTCACTTTAGGTAGCTGATTTGGTTTTTCCATTTGTCTATTTATTCACCTTATAAAACAAATGGCTGAGATTATGATCACGAATTCTCTTTCTTGTTGTTCGGTAGATAGATTTTTGCACTGTCTGCATTTCGCACAACAGTAATCTTTTACAACTAGTACCATTCGGCTGCCTCTTAAGAATAATGGCCTCTTATTCATGGCCCAAATAGCACGGTGCTTATTTAAATTGTTAGTGTTTGGAGTATTTACAATTTTATTGACATAATGGTGGGAAATACAGTGGGTATATGCTGGGCGAAATTCGTTAACAAATTATTATCATGCTATAATGGAAAGTTTTTTTTCATGAATGATTTTTCAACTGATTTAGATCATTTATGCGAAATTCTCCCAGTAATATTTAGATTTGCCCAGCATAAATTTATTTCGATATTTCAAAATTTAAAGTTGAAGCATAATTTTATTAATAGCAATAATTGGAAGTAAAAAACTAATCTTTTTTAACTTATAATTTAATTTATAATTATTTTCCACATTATTCATTTGTGAAATTATGAAATTCTTTGACATAAATATTGTTTTTATGTCTTTTCCTATACTCTATGTCTTAACCTAAAAAATTTCTAGAATCCTCACCAAAATCCGTAATATTTCAGTATTTCTGGTTTAACTGGTTTCATTCACTATACGAATGATTCTTTTGTTAAAGAGTCACTTAATAGTCAAACAGAAACAGAAATGAGCCGTTAGTACGACTCGGTGATGACAAGCTAATTGGAAAACTTTATTTAAAGGAACGGTTTCTTTTTATTTCCACTAATTTATATTATAATCATTGGCGCCAGCAATAAATTATTGTTAAAGAGAAAAAAGTCTAATTTCGTCAAAAATAGTTAAAAATATCGGCAAAAAGCCCCATAAACAAAATAATTGATGAGCATATTTATGGCTTTTCCTTGAGAATAATACCATAGTTTCTTCCAAATCCTTTTTTCCTTAATTCCATGGTTTTTGTTAGGATAGTCGAGTGGATAGTGGAAAGGGTTAAGGGACAAGGATTTTTTAGTTCCTGCCTTCGACAAGGATCAATCCGTCATTAAAAATCCTGATTCTGGCTGCTCACACGTTTTTCTATGGCCAAGTGATTCCCAAGTAAACATTTCTAAGATTTCATTACTAACAGCCAAATGAGCTAGCACAACCAGGAATAATGAACACTAAGCGGTGAATTAATTGCTTGCTTATTCGGTTTTTGTCATTTTCTAACGTAATGCCATTTTTCACAAAGACTTGACTGTGAAGATGGGAATCGTGACGGAATGAATAAATTTCAATGGTTTGTTGGGCAAATTGAGGTTCATTAGATGTTTTTACATAAATATTTATTTCCTTGTGATACTCCCTCATCAAATATTTGCCTAATTCATGTGACAACAATTCAAACTCAACAGCGAATCGATTCCTTCAATTATATATTTTTATGTTCTTACTTTTTAAAGTTTTTTACTTTGGTTTTGCTTATTTTCTATTTCACTGCTTAAAATTGCTCACATTTTGTACATTCCGTGAATTTTCTTCATATTTTGAAAAATTAAAAATCATTGACCTTTTTTAGCAAAAAAAACAATTGAACTGCCTGTGTCATTTCTTAACCAAAATTCATTTTTGCTGTAATTTTTTTGAATTTTTTTTATTTTTATGATGAACATTGATATCCCTCACTCCATCGTTAAGATAAAGGACGAACCATATAATAGTCGAAGCAGTCAACATACCGCTCGGCTTTTTGTCATAAATCCCTTCGAATTGTGTTTATCGGCATTCTGTTCTGTTCATTTTTATTGATCTGGCACTATTGAATCATGAATCCTTGGAAGAGTAACATAAACTAAAAGGCTAACATCGTTCTTAGATTCACAGACCATGTATGGATTTTTTTCTTCATGATGAGCATCCAGCATTTTATTTTATTTTAAAATGTTTTCGCTATGAAAAAATTTGTTTTTTTATTCTTATTACATTGGTTTAGAATAAATATACGGATTCACTGGATAAAAACGAAAAGTTGGGTGCATTCGGTGAAATGGAATTAAAGAGGGATGGAATAAATACTCCAAACAAATGTCGAAATCCACAGTCATTACTAAAGAACGGATCACATATGTAAATTTATTGTAATAATAATTATAATATGAAATATGTAATAAATATTGTAATAAATAACCATAATATGAAATAATTATCCTTCGTCTTCCAATGGCTTTTGGCTTCCAGCTAGCTGATTGTTAGGATGAGCGCGTTTTCATCACTTGAGGATAGATCTCTAGCACTAATCAGATTTTATATGAAGCAGCAGCAGAAGCATTCTCATAGGTTTTTAAAACCCTTTCTTAACTTTTTAAACTAAATCGAATTATGGAACCAAATTTAGATTCTTTGAAAGTTAAAGCTATAAAATATGATCTGATAGTTATAAAACAGCGTTTCAGTATGTAGTCTTTGACTGCAACAAATATTTTTTATGATTTTAGACTAAATTCTAATGTAATTCGAAGCAGTTAGTTAAAATAACTTCAATCAATCTATTTGCAAAGATTTATAACTTTTTTGTGCGTTTGATAAATTGGTGGAATAAATTGCCCAGGAATGTGGTACTAGTTCCATCTGTAACCAGCTATATGAAGTTATTTATTTATGACATAATTTAGGTCTTTATAAATAAATAAAGCAGCCTAAGGCTATTTAGATTTTCGATTTCGAAAGGAGAAAAAGGTGCTACGTCGTCGGCATTTCATATTTTCATTTGTGAATTCATTTTATTTTAATTCATTTCATTAAGGATGCGAATGGATGCTGTAGACCATAGCATAGATTCAGAAGTGATGCATCATACTACTGATTGTGTACGCTCTGATGTATTAACTAATGAACGGTATCCTGTCGTTTATAAGAATACAACAATAAAATATGATGGTAACTTTTGTTCCTCATTTTGTATATTTTTGTGGTGAAAGAGCTTTTCCCTTTTTTCTAATTTTTTGTTAAAATTTGATTTGCGATTAGCTTTATCATTATATTGGTGTCATTCATTTGACTGGTGGTTTTTACTGCTAGAATGAGGTCCTTTTATAAGAGAGTCGCTCGAAAATAAAAGTACGTCGACGTCATGCTCGATCAGCCATTTTTATCTGAAAAAGGTGTAAAAATGAGATGAATTGTCCTTTTTGAAATATTTAAAAGAGTATATTTAAGAGTAAGAGTATAAGAATATGTATTTAAAGTAAAGTATTTGATTTCTGAATTTTTCACCTATTTCTTTTATTTATAAAGAAAGATATTCGTTGGATTATATATATATATATATTCTTTATTTACCAGTGTAAAACGAAAATAAAATTTGGTGTCGTCGACCGCTACGCCCATCGAACTCTGTTCGAAAGATTTTGTTGAGAATATACTAAATATCAGAATTATTCCTTATATTAATTTGTCAAATTATTTATCTTAAAAGTCTTTATAATTCATATAAATTTTATTTTCTCTGCAGAAATAAAATTTTATATACAAAAGTACAAAATAGTTTTTATTTTTACCTAAAAATTTCTTGAGAAAGTTTTTCGATGCGAAATATTTCTATTTTCAAAGAAATGGCCTAATGGCTTATGGCTGTTTACCATAATTTTGGTTTGGCTTGGTCCATTGGCCAATAGAATGATGGGACAGTTGGCAGTTTTATTGTCGTTTCGAGTATCTATCTTGAGTGTGAAGAGCAAAAAATCCTGATTCACGTATTTATATATACCTCGCTATGTGGCAATTTTTCATCCTAGCCGGTTGAAGTTACCTAATCAGAATTGATAAGTTGTAATCACAATTGGCTACTGGGATAAGATTCCTTCGTCACAGAGGATAGAATCGCAATCGGGTGTCCAGCAAACTCGAATTTCACTTGTAATAGAGATCTGCTCTATTAAGGATCATGAATCGAATCCATGATATTTGAGTCGAAGCAGCACACTACTCTACCACCATGTTGATTAAAAATGTCACAAATTCAATTCACTAATTTTCTTTTCTACTCCAAGAAATACGAGAACCTAGAGATGTGTCACTGCTCAAATATGACAAAATAAGTATGTAAATTTAATGATAACCTAAATTTTGATTCTTTCATGTATGAATGAATGAATGTTTCTGCATTGATCAGAATCGAAAAGTGCATATTGCTTCAGTTTTTTTTTGCAGTTTTTGTCTGAAAACTCGAATTTTTGATCTTCGATTATTATTATTTTTATTTTATGGTTCATCTTTTTACACACTGAAGTGACAAACAGTTTGATGACAAACTCTCTTCTTTTGAAGAAAGTTTCCCTTATGGAATTTGCCTTCATTTTATTTCTCTTCCACTATAAGTGTTTGTTATAATGAACACTAGAAAGTTTCGTTTTTCGTGAATTGGTCACGTATATTATGTTGAAGTTCCAGAAAAAGGACAGCTCCATATCCATTAATCGATTAATGAATAGTGAATAGCTTCACTAATCTATTATCAAATAACGTTTTACAGATGTAACTGTTGAATTTCTATCTTTAATTTATTCTAAGAAGTCCGCCCCAAATAATCATTGGTGCCAGCCAAACCACGAATACCGATCGAAATTCGAAGAAGTAACACATACTGTTTATTTGTGTCATTATTATGAAATCAGGTAGATGAATTCAGGTAGTAATAGATCGATGAAGAAGTCATACGAGCGACTCGCCGAAATATATTCGAACTCTGGTGACACGGTTGAATTCGCGCACAATTTCGAAAAGTATATCAATACCATTATATCGCCATGTATGTTGCCAATCATTTTTTTCCCATCTTAAATTTAAACATTTGAAACGATCCAAAAAAAGAAAAACGTGAATTTTCAATAACGAGAGGAAACCGGTAAATTGTTGTGAATAATTTAAAATTATTATTATGATTCAGTGAATTTTTTGGAATTAAACAAACAATTTATTTTGGTAAATAAAATAAATAATCGATTTAAAGTTTTAAGAAAAGATTTTTAAAATAAAAGAGTACTTCTTGGAAGTACGGTACGATCATTTATGGATGGGAGTAGAGATAGGTCGCCAGCACGGAAGCTGATTGTTTTGTTGAAAAACTGATGGTGTACTTGAAAGTGTTTCCAAGTATTTTCGAGTTGTCCTGGTTTCTATCCTGGTTGTAGTAATAAATGTCGAATCCTCATGTTTGCCTCATTGCCTCATTTATGACTGCCTCATTTATGAATATTGCTGATTGATCAGAATAATTAACACTCATCTCGTCCATGAAGATAAAATCAGTAAAATTTTGCGCTGTAGTCATTTTTGGTTTTTTAAAGGCAAGAAAATGTTTCGCTAACACTTTTTATTCAATGAATTAGCAGGTAACAAGCAAAATTTGTAGTGATTTTTTGAATCGCTGAAAAAGAGAAATAATTTTTAAATCGTGGTCCAACAACTCTTAATTACTTAAGTTTAAGGCATCGAATTTTCTTGAAAGAAAATCTCTTGATCCTTAGGCGAATAGGCTAGTTTCACCATTCAAATTTTGCAGGTTTTGCTGGTAACTTAACCTGCAAAAATATGAGAGAGTCAAGTTTTCAAGCGTAGTTTTGCCAGAAGGTAATTGGTATTGTTGAGGCTTTCAAAATGTTTTGCATCGGGAAGCATATGCCATTCTTGACTTTCAGCACAAAACAAAGCGAGTTCTGTTCACGTCGAAAAAACCTTTGCAATGTAAAATCGTTAGGCTATCAAACTTCAGTAAAATGGAAACCGAGGATGATGCTAGAAATTGGATATTAGTGGCGCTTTAAGCTGCGCAATCTGATGCCATCGTCGACAGTAATAGAAGCCATTCTTTTTTCCACCGTCTAGATCCATATATTGCTGGTCCACCCACAGTTCAAAATCTTTTGTGACCGTATCATTCCAGGTCTTGATTGGCCCAACTCGCTTTTGACGCCACCCATTACAGGGTGTAGCAAATAACGAAATATGCTTCAACTCCTTGTGGTGCACGACGGAGAACGTGCCCTAGCCACCGAAGGCGACGCTCTGTGATAACATTATTAATGCAGGTGGTGAATGAAGGTGATTGCGATCTTATGATATTTTATCCACTCGATGGAGCTGTAAAGTGTACCTTAGAGAAGAGTGGTCAAAGGTAAATAGCTTCTTAATATCCTCCACTCTCATTGGCCATGTGTCAGAGCCATATAGCAAGATCGAACGAATCACGGCTATATAATAGATGCGGACTTTCGTTTTTATGGTGATTTCACGACTTCTCCATAAAAGTCTCGTCAGCCCAAAGAATGCATTTCTAGCTGCCATGATCTGGGTAATATCGTCTTTCGTTTGGCCATTTGGTATTAAAGAGTACCTAAAATATTTAAAATCAGGCATTTCCTCACCGGCATTGAATTTATAAAGGCCTACTCGGAAATGGTAAATAGTATTACGTATAAATATTAAAAAATATCAGAAACAATATTCCAAATCCTTAATATATGATAAATGCTTGACTTTTCTCTTAACATTTCTATGTTGAGTTAAATAATAGTTTGATTTGATATACTTCGAACATTGACATTTGAGGGAAATTGATAAAAAATAATTAAATCTAATAATAATAAAATGATTGCCTTACATTTTTCAAAATTTTTGATCATCGACTGTAACTTTGTGGCCAAAAGGTCATCAGTCCTAGCTAGCACCATTCAGATTTTTTTTTATTCACTATTATCGTTTTACTCCGGTTAAGCGAGACGTATCGAGCAAGATTGCTTGACTTTAGTCGAAGCAGTATACCTGCACCACCTTCTCCCATTTTCTCAGTTATTCTTTCATCAAATGTTTTCGTGGCTTTTATTATTTGATTTCATAAAGTTCTTCATTTATGGAACCGTTTTTATATTTTTGTTTTTCAGATGTTTGGATTATTCTTTTGGTTGTTGTTGCATTTTGGTCGCTTTTTTTGATACTTATTGGTAAATATTTTTTTCTTTGAATATCTGAATTTCATCTATAAATTACTCATTGATATTCGACATGGATATTCCAATTTTTTGAATATTTAGATAAACATCGTTAAAGTATTTTGCCTTTTCTTTCGCATATTTCACAATTCTTTTATTACTTCTTATAGTAGTAGTACCACTTTTGATTTGGCTGGCTGCGTTGAGGGCAAATTTCTTTCACTAGAGAATTTTTACAAGTGAAACTACCAGAACTTTTAATAATAACTTTGCTCAAGAACCTGGAATCAGACCTATGATTTTAATCATGATCAAAGATTTACTCGATCACTCGATCACAGTGCTCAATTTACCATAATAATTACCTCTCATTTTTTGCAGGTTCATTTAATGTACCGTTCTGCTCTGTTCAACCGATGATTCCTGTGTACTTAATTGTCGATGGTTGTTTACATGTGCTTTTTGCTGCTATAAAAATTTATAATATATGGCCTCTTCCCAAGTCGACAAATAGACCAAATTTAAGTATTCAAGTTGCATGCAAAGCAACTGAGATCGTAATATGTGTTGCAATTATGATTTGGCTTATATTAGGTAAGGTTGCAATATTATTTGGCATACTTTTGTATTTTCATTTTCTGTACTACTTTATTAGCGCAAACTGCGAATTGAATCGACTTCATTACCTGTCTCTACTTGTTTTGCATAATAATATTATAAGGATCATGCCAGAATAACAGAGAAAATTGGTCGTCACGGTGGTTCACAATATCTATTAGAAATTACGATCATCAATGTTCATATAATCATAATAGTTTCAGTAATTATTGATATAATTATATTACTTACAAATGATTATCATACACTTTTTCCATTGTGCAGTTTTACTCCACATTGTGAATTCTTAATTATGAATATTCTTTGATGAAGGGATCAATCAAAGCTTATTTAATAAACTGATAAAAGCGAACAGACTATCTGAATGGTTAACTAACGATTTAGATCACCGTGTTGAAGTACAGGAGTTCTGGTTCTTGTGATAGGAATAAGCCTGCCATTAAAAAAATTCGAAAGATCTTGCCTCAAGTGACTCTGTCACAAAAATTTTTAATCGTAATGACAGTCAGCTCGGCTAGATTAGCCAGTAATGATGAGCAATAATTATTTAATAATTAAAAAAATTAGAAAATTATGGAATATAAATTTTCGTTCTAATTTTCTATGAAGATTGAAGCTTCAACTCTTAACAATGGGTTCTTGAACAATTCTTCCTTTCAAAATTCGAGATAAACGGAGCAAAAACATGAAATTATAGAAAATTAGCAGAAGCAATTTTTGCTAATACAATGAACGTTTATCTCATTAAATAACTTACCTGACCTTGTAGTGTAATTAATTATTATAGAGCTCATCACATGATTATTAAATTAAACCAATACTACTACAAAATTAACTTTGACTTCAAAATTCACTGAGACATATTCCATCAACTTTTCTTTTTCCCAGCTATATTGGAATAATCCAGTACATTTCTTACGAATTATATGAATAATTACAAATACTTAGATAATTATGATAAAAAATTGTTTAGGATGTATATGGATTTATGGTGCAAAACAATATGTCCACTTCGAGGAGGGCATGTTTGAACGACATTTTTGTGATACAGCAACATATTGGATTGCATTTATTTCGGTGACATTACATATCGCATCAGTCGCTATATTTGTCGTTGTATTTATAATTATCTTGGCGTTAGGAATTTGGAAAGAAACCGATTCGGCAAATAACAATGTGCGAACATAATATTATAAGAATCTCGCCGATAATGCAAAAAAATTAAAAAATTTCGAAATAATTTGGTATTAATATTGTAGACGTAAATTTGCACAGATGTACTGCTAAAAGCTTTGGTTGATGGCTTTATTGTTTCATTAGAATATTTGAGAATTTCTGAGTAGATGAATGGGATCAGATTATTCCGCTTGTTGACCTAAATTCTCCGTAAATTTTGATATTTTTAGTTGAGGGTTATTGTCTGTACAGTCACTTCATTTTCCATTCTTTATCTGTATGTCCGACATTAATAATGGTAGCTATTTTTCACTAACTTTTCATCATTATGTAAATATTCATCAAATTGTTCTATTTTTTTATCAAAAAAGTGGATAGTCATCATATGATTTATAAAATTCCTTATTATTTAACTATAATTTACTTAATGTAAGTATATAATGGGTGATTTAATTACACTCAGTAGTCCGTAAAATTGCATAAATATTTTATGTAAATTTGCTAATAATTTTTTTTTCGGAACCATTTAATGAATCGTTTATATCATTTTTGTTCATTCATTATGTATAATAAAATAAAATATTTTAGTAAAAGTAAAAAAATAAAAAAGAGAAATTATTTTTTGTGATAATTCTGCAATATTCGCCACAGTCGTTGTAATCTTAGTAGTTGGCAGTCATTTCTGGTTTGGTTGGCTATTACGTTGTTGATGGATACATTCGCCATGTACTAATTTTGCGAAGTGCAGATGGCTCCCAAGAAACAGTAATAATGAAATAACAGTGTAGTAGAAGTAATATTTGTATTTTCACGTTTTTATATTTACTTGAAATATTTACTTTGCTAAAAGAGTACTTAAATTAAAGGAAATGTTTCTATGGAAGAGTAGCGGACATTAATATAGTGAAAGTATTATTATATCCAGTATTTGATTTGTTAAAAATGGTGTCAATGGATGTTGCATTCGCAGTGGATTTGTGTCTTTTTCTTTAACAATCATGGAAACGTGCTAAATGAACTGGCGCGTGAACCATAAAAGATTTTTAAGGAAAGGAAACAATAAACTCTTTTCCTGGCAAACTTTCCTGGCGAGTGAAAACCTCGATTTTTAGGAGCACTGTGACCTTAAAATAACTCTAAAATTTTTAACCAAAAATCAATGATTCCTAATCACCGTAGAATCGATTGCCCAACCGAGTTAATAATGTACATCGTAATCGCATCAACATTGTTGTTATGGTGATATTCCAATCAGAACGCCTTTGTTCATTGTTCTCGATTTAGTTAGAATAAGTTAGAATAGTCAAATCTTGAGCTTTTTCATTCAAATCTATTTTATCTAATCCTCCACGCTGATCAGATCGTATCAATCAATTCCATTGTATTTTCGCTTTTCGAGCATTTTTCAACACTTTTTATTCGATTCTATTTGCCTGGCTTGAATTACTCGATTATCTATATGCTTAGATTAACGAATAATTTTGTCTTTGCATATTTAATACAAACTTCGCTTGCATACACTCAGCCTGAATGTCATACGATTTCTGTCATTCTTGGTACATTATTTATTAGCTTCTTAGCTTTTACATTATTGTTATCTATGTTATATTGTGCTTATTTTAAGTCAGTCTATGATTCGTACGAAGAAATGGAACAGAATAAAGGTTAGCATGAAATTTTGATAAATTGCGAGAAAAATTACCATCGCTATGCCATTTTCTAAAATGCTTTCAAATGAGAACTTCTAAATTTTTACAATACAATATTTTGAAAACAGACTTTTCCAACATAAATTGTTCAAAGAAATGGACAATTTTTTAACTAAATTGATAATTGGTATTTCATATTGGATATATCTTTAAATAAATCTGTTGATTAATCTGTTTATTAATCTATTCATTAAATTATAAATTAATTTCTCTCTTGTGAAAGAGAGTCTTACACAAATTTTTTTTTTCCCGCACTGGTAAAAATTCATTTAGCTCAGAAGGATGGCCTCCATTCAGAGAATGAACATAAATACTTTGAGAACTATTATTTTCAGGTATTTCTTCAGAGAAATAAATCAAATATTTTAAAAATTTTATCCAATTTCTAATATTCAAGCCAAAAAAAATTTTGAAAACAAGTAGCTAGATTTAATGCTTTTTAATTTCATTCCGTAGGACATTCCTCTACGACTATCAAGATTTATGGGTTAAAAAGTCGCTTTGGTACCTATTAAATCCATAAAGGTGTGGAAATTTGGACTTCTTAATTGCAAATCCAATCTGGTCTCTCTCCTCTTAATAAGCCTAAATGTTAAGGATTATTAAGGACTAATAACAATATAAATATTCTATAAAATCTGTTTCTTAATCTTAAATTTTTGAAGCATTGTAAAAGGATTTTAAAAGGATTTTATTTAATCAAACTTTCCAGTTGCTAGTTTTGCTTTCAAGGTAATTTCTTTATGTTCAAAAAATTTGAACCAAATACATAAAAAAAAGTTATGCAATAAACCAAAAATTAAAAAATAAAGAAAATTATCAAAATTTTAATAATGGGAAACTTTCATTTTTATAGTATTGCCCATCCGTTCGACAACGGAATATTTCTCTTTACGACGTTCAGACATTACACCAACCTTCCAGTAACGAAACTTATTCGCCAGAAGCAACTAGAAACTTGGAGCCGATAATTAATACTCTCATGGAAAAACAGGTCGATGGTACGCTTTAATAAATTCACGTAAAGAAGTTAGTTTTAGAAGGGATGAAGAGGCTAAGTGTTCAGTAGGTATAAATGTTTCATATTGCTTGGACTGAGGACTTGGTATTTCATATTGGATATATCTTTAAATTTTGATTTTTGTTTCTTATCTGTCATTAAAAAAGAAATTTAGGATATAATAGGTGCTATGTATTTGAGTACAAATAAATAAATTATTGTTAATATTCATTATTTCTCGTTAGTTTCAAAATTTTTGCCAAGGAGGTAATTTAAGATAGAATTGCTTTCAGCAACGCGCTGATTTTTACAAAGACATAGATTTTCGACCAAACGGCTCATCCTGTATAATTGCGCTTTATTTATACCTCCAAGGGGATCTCCGGCGGAAGAATCTCATCCTAGAACCAGCCAAACCATGTGCGATGGATATTATTATAAGATCTTTATTTCAGTAGGACCGTATGCCATAATGGGATTTTCTTTTAAAATGAGCGGGTATAAAAGAAGAAAAAAAGTTAAAAGGATAAATCATCGATTCAATCAATTAGTTTTAATTATTGGTTATTGAAATTCCATTCAAAAATCTAAAGAGTAAAGTCATCTTAATTATTTATTTATTTTTCTCTTCTGATTTTGCAATTTTTTTCAGAGAAAAGGCACCGTAAATATGTTCGATGGAAACAGAATGATCGATTCAAAAATGGAATTTCTGCGGCATTGTCGCGACGATACGATGGAGCAAGACGAGCGCGATCCTTAAGCCCATCTATGACAACGGTTTAATGGCAATGCTCCAAGTTTTTTCGGATTTTTTGATTTCATTTGCTTTTGAATAAATTTTTAGCGATAAAAATTAGGTGGTTAGTTTAGAAAAATTTCTGGAGAGTCTGATTCGGGAATCTATTGTTTGCGAATTACCGATTTAAAAATTCATTAAGTAAGTAGCAATTTCTGGCCGATGAAAAGTTTTTCTTCTGAAGAAAGAAAGAAGGCGATTATTCTATATAGAATAAGAAAAAAAATTAAGGCACTGGTAGGCTTGATTTTACGTAAAATAGCTTTAGACGAATGGTAGAACTGCGGTATATGAGATATTTATTTAGTAGGTATAAATGTTTCATATTCAAGAATTTTTATTACATTTAAATATTTTTATATTTATGATTTCAGTGATATGTTGCCAAGCTTTTATTCTTCCTCCTCATGTTTTTCTTCACAAATTCTGTTTTGGCTAATTCCACTGATTAGAATGGGGCTTCTTTGCCAGAAAGTCACTCGGTGAGTATAAATAGGTTTTTGGCAGCATCCAAATTTCACTGTTAGTGACAGGTCTACTCCTTTCAGCTCCAAGAATCGAGCCAGTGGTACTTAACATTATTCGAGACTCTATTCGACAACAAAAGCAAATGCATTTTTTTTAAAATTTTTTAGTTTCCATGAAATCTTCATTGTTCTAATAAGGTTTAAATGTATTAATTATATTCTTATTCTTATTCTTATTCTTGTTCTAATAAGGTATTCTTTTGGAGCCTTTGCCTTATTGCTTTATTACTTTTTTTTTCATTTTTATTCTTATGTCTTTCCATAATTTCCCATAATTTTTTTATTTTAAGATTTATAAATTGATTTATGCATTAAAATAACATTCTTTCATTTAATTATATTAAGATTTTTTCTTAACAAAAATTTGAAAAATTACCGAATCATAAGACTTTCGGTATGCAGTATTATAGTTAACTGTGGATATTCGCTTGTTTATCGAACTACATTTCTCCATTTCTCATTTGGTTGGTTTCTCGATAACTGTTAAAATGGGATCTTTTAGGTAGATTCATTGGGCACAGATGTGCAATCAACTGAATATGAATATGATTGAACGTAAATGAAATTAATTGGAATTCCTTGCTTCAACCACAGCCAACTTTAAAAAAGTGCTCTTAGATCCGATTATCGAATATTTTTAGATTTGAAAAAAGCTATTACAGTGCTAAGGAATGGATAAAATTTCAAATCAATAAGTGATAGAAGCTTTTAACAAATGATAAAACTAGTATCATCATTGATTTTGATCACAACAGTGTTGCTCGAATAAAATTTTATAGATTTTTGGTATTCTTGGAAAAGAAATTCGAGCCTGGATATCTAACCATTCTGCAGTCTTGAATTAGTCAATTAGTGGTTAGCATCATTGTTGGTAAATTTTACTCCACTGAGTATTGCGATAAGCATCTCGGAATATGTGAGTGTCTAGCATCACCCGGTTTTCTTAATCGCAACGCTATAGGCCGAACCGTGATGTTTGAACTCATAAGAGTAAGAAATCTACTACTCGATCTCTATCTGCAATCTTATCTATAATTCGCATACCTCTAGAGTTTTCACCATTGCCATTAGATTTCTTGGCCATCATGGATTATTATACTGAATATTTCAATTGCATACTTATTCTAGCGTCAAGAAAATCAATCATTTCATTAGCCAAATTTCCATGATTTTTCTTTTCATCATCAGCGCTCGTTAGTTTTCATCGTTAATTGCTCTATTATTCCAAAAATTTATTGTATAGTGAAGAGTGAACAAATATTTGAGTATAATTTGTGGTTTGTAAATTAGGCTGCTTATTGCTTAATGTAAATATCATTTCATTTCCAACATTCTATTTTCCTTTTTATATTCATTCGAATCGACCTAATAATCTGTCTTTCAAAATCTGATTGCGCTGACATTCCTTCTATCAAGTGAATTCCTGGTAAAATTTATCAGATCTGACAAATCAGCGAAGCGAGTCTAATCAGAAATTATGAAAAAAATTATGCTCTTATAAAAAAAAACATGCAAGATTAATATAAATTTTTTGAAAATATTTTCATCAAATTTTTTCTTATAGGTTTTCATCCACTTCCATTATTTTTGCAAATTGACAACATAATAAAGTTTTGCAAAACCATTTGATAAAACCTCCAATGAAATACCGCGTTTTGTTAGATGATAAAGCGATTTGCATTCAGTTGATTCGAGATTTCCTTGATTCTACGGAGAAGTTAATTAATTTGACGTCTTACATACGTTTTTTTAAAATAATATGTGATATTATTGCATTTCTATGCTCTTCAAGAACTCTTAGAAAAAACCATTAAATCGGAGCTGTTGGTTAGCATCTTTCCTTGCAAAACAAGATGATAGAATAATAGAGTGGTACGATCTTTTATTTATTAGCTTAATCACCGTTAGTAAATTCTGCTTCGATTTCACAGACAGCTTGAAAAGAAAAAATAGTTTCGTCTTCATGATCGTTATTCCTTTCATTTATCCAGGCTAGTGGAAGACTGAAAAATTACAAATATTTTGTCGTTTACGAGAGAGCTTTGTTGAAGGAAAATTTTTTCGGACTTTTTTTCGCATTCTCATCTGAGTATTAATCAAAATCCTTGGATTTACAGCTATATGGATGCGAGTCATCATCAGCAATTATCGGATATCTTAGAATTTTGCAAGGATAACATAATACTGAGAAGATTGAAATCTGGTGTTCTTAAGCCCATGAAAAAATATTTATGAAAGATAACAAACTTTATTATTTTCTGCTCCATTATGCAATTTATTAGTTCTAAAGCAAAAATCCAGTAAGTCATTCTTTTAATAAAAGATTGATTTAATATATTTATTGAAAAACCAACCATGCAGAGCAGGAAATGCCATGTGCTTATACTAATAACAATTATAATAACAAATAATGAAAATCAATGATAAAAAAAGAAAATGTGAGAAAAATCAATAAATTAAAGAAATAATTCGAATTAACTATATTACTTATAAATTGGATAGTAAAAATTAAGGTTTAACACGATATTATCTAATCTTTTTAAAATAGCTAGGGATGACGCATAAATTGCATCGTTCGACGATTTATTTCAGTAATTAATGGTACAAATAAAGAATTCATGAGTCCTTAATTTAGTTTTACGCATAGGTTTTAGTAATTTTAGCCCATTAGTTCTTGTTGGATTTAAATTTAACCTCGATATTTAGAAATTTAACCTAGATAATATTTTGAACAACCTAATTTAAATAACCATACAGAATTTTATAAGTATAAATTAAATCTTGTTTGATACGACGAATTGAGAGGGAATCCAAGTTGTATTGTTGAAGTTGTTTTATAAATAAAATTGTTATTAATTGAAAGAGGCAATGTATAAAATATTTTTGTACTCCTTCAATTATTTTCAATTATTTTATTTTAAAGCAATATCTAATTTCTTGAATTTCTTGAATTTTGATTAGAATTTCCTTTAAATACATCTTTTCTTCCATTTTTTTGTTTTTTATTTTTTTGGTTGGTTTTACTTCATCGGATTATGTAATACAAATTAGAAATTACAAATTCTTTTCGATTAGTAGAAGATTCTATTCGCAGAATCTTTATTTGAATCTGAAAGTTTTATTTATTTTAACTAGTTATTCGCCAATTCATACGATACTTCTCATCCATATTTTTTCTTGATAAGAAAAAAATCGCTATATGATTTTCCATCGATAATTTATTACCTGGCGAAATAGAATGGATTAAGAATGGAAAATTAGATAAATTAGCCTATTTTCTTATTTTCTTCTTTTTCTATTTTTGGCATAAATCTTAGTTTAAATTAATATAAAATGTTAAATAGCGATGATTTGTAGAAGTTTCTAATGGAAAAAAGTAATTCTAAAGAATGGACAAAAGGAAAAGTTGTGGAATATTGCGATAAACAAAATTTTTTTCTAAATGATATTCAGCAAAATTACTAGAAACAAGGAAATAAGGCGATCGAAAAATGAAGAGAATTCAAAATTGTATCTTAGCTCAAAAGAAAGAAATATACTTTTTATATGATAATCTGTAAACAAGCAATGTAGTTTTTGTGTATCTTATCCAACTATTCGCTCCTAAAATTACTGTTGCCCACTTAAAAACAAGTACCAATTTCGCAAAAATGCTTTTTCTCATGCTTTTTTAAAATGTAAGTAGTTAAATAGGTCTTTAAAAAAGCCGAAATCTATTTATTCTTCTTGCCTGCACTTAAGAATCTTTAATAAATATTTGCATATATTTTCAATTTTTATGTAATTGTAATTTTGTGATTGCAAATTTTTGAAAAAAAGCGTTAAAAAAGCGTTACATGGTGAAACATGACAAAATCAAAGTAAATACCCGATAAGGGTGCACACTTAAGCAAGATTTTTTGTGTCCTCGCTTATTCAACTATAAAAAATTTATCCTCTTCGTTCATAAATAAATGAATTTAGTCGAAATCAATGAACAGGTCGAAATCCGCACAGGTTTTGACACTGATACCTTCCATTCTGCCTTGCAGAAACGTTCCTGCAGAAAACGAATAAAGGCAGTTACAAGAAGTTCTTCAGTCTTTTCTACCTTTTCTATCTTTTATCTTGTCAGATTGTAATGGTCTATGGAGTTTAACAGTTTTTTCTACAAATAACCTAAAACTCCAATGCTTGAAAAATTTGTAGATAAAGGATCAGCTAAAAGATCTTATTGAAAAAATGCACTTTGCTGGTCGGCTAAACTTTGGCCAAATATGGGTATTATTTAGCAATCTGAATATGGAGATCAGTAAAGATTACACCAAGTATTTATTTGAGGCAAGTATTGATAACATAGTTGGCTCAGAAATGTCGATCCATTTCAGATAATTTTAATTGCGTTGTTAATTAAAACATGGTTTTATGCTATTTTAATGTTAATTAAAACATGGTTTTATGCTATTTCGTTAGTTTATGACAAATTCGACAATTTTTTTCGAGGATAAATATTTTAGGATAATGATTATAATAATATTATTGTTGCAGAAAGTAGATTCAAGCAAAGGAGCATCTGAAAATTTTCTAGATGAGGAAGAGTTTTTCAAACTATTTTCATATTTAATTTCACGTGCAGATTTGGCTCGAAACATTGCAGTTCAAATCATGATTTGGCTTTATCAGCTAGAGACCTGCGAGATTTTTTAAATAATGAGCAACAGGTTTATAATTACTTAATAGCAATTTATTGAAATGATTTTAAATGGCAGAAAAATGAATTTATTTTTAATTTTGAAGGAGTTTTGAAATGACTTTCACATGAATTTTGGAAAGTTTCTTACATCTAATGTTTGAAATTTTAGTTCAAAAACGATGATTCAAAACGTTGGTGCAATAATCGAAGAATTCGAGATTAATGAACAATAAACAAATTTGCATGGAAAATTTATGGGACCAATTGGTAAGTTAATCTATGAATATTAATTTAAAATAATTACTAAAATCATTGAAAAAATTTAAGCTAGAAAAAATCGAAGGTTCAAATCGAAGGAGGCGCTCTGGGATAACATTATTTATGCAAGTGGTATTTGAACGAAGGTGGATGCGATCTTGTGAGATTTTATCCACTCGGCGAACTCGTAAAATATACCTTAGATAAGAGTGGTAAAAGGCAGATAACTTCTTAATATCCTCCACTCTCATTGGCCATGACTCAGAACCATATAGTAAGATCGAACAGATCACGGCAATATAGATGCGGACTTTCGTTTTTATGGTGATTTCACGACGATTCCATAAAGGTTTCGTCAACCGGAGGAACGCATTTCTAGCTGCCGTGATCCGAGTTATAATATCATCTTTTGCCTGTCCATTTGGTATTAGAAACCAGGCACTTCCTCAACCGGCAATGAATTTACAAAAAGAGGCATTTTATCAGCTTCTTGCACATAAGACGAAAAGACTTTCGTTTTATTTTCATTGATTGAGTCCGATTCTTGCTGCAGTTTCTGACACGTTATTTATTTATTACTTGCATTATTACTTGCATTTCATTAGTGTCCATTATCCAATCTATCGTATAGTTGAATATTGTGAGGGAAAGGACGCAGCCCTCACGGACACCTGTTCTTATTTCGAAAGAATCTGTCAGCTCCCCATATACACAGACCTGCGCCAACCTGCGCTCATAAAATGCCTTTATGAGTCTAATGATTTTCTCTGGAACACCATCATGTTCCATCACCCTCCAAAGCGCCGCTCTATCAATTGAATCAAAGGCAGCCGCGAAGTCGATGAAACACGTGACAGTGGGTTGCAAATATTTGAAGCGATGTTCCAACACCCTACTTAACGTGAATATCTGGTCAGCACAACCCGTGCCCTGATCAGCTTGATTAAGGCGCATGCTGCTGTCTCGTACTTCCATAAGTCTATTAAGTAGCAGTGAAGCAAAAATTTTTGCTGAGACGTCTAATAGGCTGATGCCTCGATAATTATCGCAACATGCTCTATCACCTTTCTTGAGAATTGGGAGCAGAATTGCTTTGCTGCAATCATCTGTTAATATTTAATATTTATATTAAATTTATATTTATATTTATATTAATATTATTTATAATATTAATATCTGTTAATATTTTTTTTGTACTAAAGAGTACGTTTGTTGAAGGTGCGTTATGAAGGATGGCAGTTGAAAAGCTCAGCCCGAAGACCATCTTCTCCTGGAGTTTTGTTGGCCTTAAGCTTATGGATAACTGAAATTATTTCTTCTTCTCTTGGAGGCTCGCAAATGCGTATGCTTTGGCAAACGTATCAGCTATATCAGAGGCAATAGATGGCGCTTCATGGTTAAGTTTGGCCTCAAAGAATTCTTTCCATGTTATAAGGCGATCCTTAATACTTTTAATTAGTACGCCATTGCTGTCTCTTACCATTTCTCTGATTCCGAGTCATAGTTAAAGAAGGCAGAATAGTTTCCTGTTGTCACCTAATCGAGCCGCCACCTCCATTCTTGTGGCCATGTCACTCCAATAGAGATTTCTGTCCCGCCTTGCTGCTTTCGTTGCAAATCTTCGAAGCACCCGATAGTCAGGATCACCTGACATTCGTGCTTTGGCAGCTTTTTCAGACAATTGGACAGTTGCTTCCGATACCCATAACATGGTCAGATCCATGAAGATTGCCCGTTTCAGCTGCGCGATAGGAACGACTATCTAGTATGAAACTTTTCCAACGGCGACTGATTATGATATAATCAATCTGATTGAAATGTTGGTTGTCCGGGGAGTTCCACGTGACTAGATGTTTTCTATGATATCGGAAGCAAGTATTAGTAACAAAAAGTTCATGCTCTTCGGCATAATGAAGAAGATACGATATTCCCCATTGGTACACCGGTCTCCGATGCCATATTTGCCAATTGTTGTGGTCATCGCAGCTGCATTATGACCTACGCGAGCATTCCAGCCTTCTCTCCGATTATGATCATGTCATGTTTCGGTAGAGACTTCGTTAGCAGTTGGAGCTCCGCATAGAACTTGTCTTTATCACGTGCATCTCATCTGCCGACAGCGTTGGAACATAGACACTGATGACCGAGATATTGCAGAACTTACCCTTAAAACGGGTATAGGCCATACCTTCGTTTAGCGGTTTCCACTCAATCAAAACGGAATGGTCCTTGTCAGACATGACGCCATTTCGTCCCGAGTTATTCGAAGCACCACAGTGATATAGCCAGTATCTCTGCTCTAACCAGGATTAATAATTTCTCGAGACCCAAAGTGAGGAAGACGGACCTCTGACATGCAAGCGATATCCACACGATACTTAGACAGGGTGTGGACAGCGATCGCTTGGCTTGCAACGTCAATAAGCGTTTTAACATTCCACTGATACGGCTAATACCTTGCCGCGCGTGCAGACGGCTGTTCCCCTTCTTGATAGGTTTCGAGCAATTACCCTGGCTTGAGAGCACATTTTATTTACCATCCTTAGGATCGCTTTAAGCCCGGATTGTATACTTATCGCATGTACCACCGGGCTCGAAATATCATGTACATCGGGAGACGCGGACGCCATATCAAATGTATCTGTCCCTTTCACCATAGAGTCACTTGGGGATAGAGTTACAGATGGGTCCCAGCAGCCACCCGGATTTTTGGCATAATAGCAGGTTTACTTTTGCCAGACAAAAAAAAAATTAAATTTGAAGAAAGTAATAAAATGGACAATGAAATTTAAAAAAAAATATATGATTATATGTATATATATGAAAAATATATATATATATTATTTATACAATAATATATATATATTATTTATATATATATATTATTTATTTATATATTATTTAATTGATTTGATTTAATTTAATTGATTTAATTTTAATTTAATTTATTTTATTTTAATTTCAATTGTTGTTTGGTAAAAAAAATTAAAATTTCAAAAGAACTTAGCTGAATTGTTATCAGAAATAATTCCCAAATAAAACAAAATAAATTGAGAATAATTTCTTAAAACGACCGCTCGCCAAACAAAAATTTTTAAAATTATTTTTGAAAATTAAAAAATAAAATTTTATAAAAATTATATATCATACATATATGGTTTGTCCATCATTTATTGTTTATAAAAGTGTGCAAAAAGTCAAGATTTACTTAAAATTTAATTCTTGAATTTAATTTAATGAACTAAAAATCAGAGTTTATAGACTGATTCTTTAAATTCTTGCAACATATTTCACTTCTGACAGTACCAAGTGTAACGGTACTGACTGGGTTGTCTTCAGTAGTTCACTAGTTAAGATTTTTCTCAGTTTGCAATTGATATTATATCCAAAAATTAGAGAAATGCCACCTTAAATACCACCTTTTTATAAAATGTTATTTTCTTGCTGCTGTATGTCGTTAGATTGCTCATGCATCAAAATTTTTTCTAACTGTATCGGACTACACATTTTATAAAAAAGTGGTATTTAATGTAATAATAAAAAGTAAAATATCGATGAAAAATTAGGAAAATAACTTCCGTTGCAGCATATTACAGGATTTCATTCATTACTTTATTCAAATTATGGAAGTGTCATGAAACCTGTTCATGATTCCATGTTTCAAGACGTGGACCAACCACTAAGTCATTATTACATCAATTCAAGTCATAATACATATTAAATGAAGGATATATAAATGCTCTTGAGCGTGTTGAAATATATGCTTTGACGATTTTTAGCTATTCGTCTGGTCATTTTACGAAATTTTTACGCGAAAAAAATTTTTAGTTGATATATTTAATGGCGACCATGGATTACCTTGCATAATCCATAAACGAACGCTGATAAAATCAATTTATCTTAAGGATGTCTTAGTTTCGATCTATCAATACGTATTCCAGCATAATCCGTTTCCAGTTGTACAGTTTTACTACTGAAAATCATGCCGGTCTTGAACAGCAAAGAGTCATGGCACGAACTTTCCTCGAAGTCGGCCAGCTTAATTTTTAACTTTTTTTCAATAAATTTAATTTTTCAGTTTAACTTCTGTTTAACTTCTAATAAAAAGTGATTCCGCCTTTGAGCTCTATGCATTCAACCAGAAAGCCAAGACTATTCGGATTATTGTTTAAGGATAAAATGCAGTTCTCAGTTAGCAGAGCAAGGCTTCAGATCATATAAGCTTTCATAAAGCTTCCTTTATAAAGTCTCATCACAGAGCTAAATCAATAACCTCGACCTTACAAAATAACAAGAAAACATGCTTCGTTACCTATAATAAGACAACATGATGCAAGTTTTAAACCTTTGCCTTCAACAAATGATTTGAAACATAGAATTTTATTGCGTGGAAAAATCTTATCAGATGAAGAAACTTTGGTTCGCCAAGATAGGTACAGCGATTCTTTGGACGATTTTAGTTCAATAAAGAACGATCTTGACCACGAATACTCGAAGTTGATATCGATCGCTGTAGTAAAAATCAGTGAAAATTTGAGTAAGTTGATTAAATTGATTTGAATTTAGTAAATTTTGATGAAAAATTATAAATTCCTGGATTTAATTTTTTTTCTGGTTTTATTAATATTAATATTTTAATTTATTAAATATTAACTATTAATGACATATTAAATGATTAAATTAAAGATTATTAACGAATAATATTAGTTTAATTTTCTTAAAATTTTAAAGTTTCGCAAAAATGGTATTCAACAAAAAAAAGTGAAGAAGTTCAATTCTCAATCTTCCACCATAAAAAAATGTGCATTCTAAAAGGAAGAGGCAATAAAAAACGCAAAAAACTATCAAATTAAGGGAAATCTCATCTAAATTTTATTTTTTCAAAATATTTATTAAAGATCCGCTTAATGGGTCAGTAGCCGAAGGCAAAGTTGTTTGATACTCGGAAGATGTTCAGTTTACTCTATATTCAATTAAAAGACTCGTCAAGTCCTATCCAGATGGTTTTCAAAATTCAAGCAATATAAACCCGATGATCTCATGGATTTGTGGCATTCAATGCGTTGCGTTCAATATGCAAATTTATGATGAAAATTTTGATATCAATGCTGGCTTATTCCAAATCAACGGTAATTGCGGATATGTGCTCAAACTGTGGGTTCTGTTGGATGGAAAAAGTTTAATTTTTATTGAATTATTAACTATTTGTTCATATTAATTAAATTAAAGATTATTAATGAACAATATTAGTTCAATTTTCTTAAAATTTTTTCCGCTTCTGAACGATAAAAACGATAAGAATGAAGGATGTGAATAGTTTCCTCGATATCAAACACTCCACTGTTTCCTTAAGATATTCCAATATCCTGTCGGTTTTGCTTAATCTCTTATATTTCCCTTTTATACTTTCCATAATTATTGCATCTTTTATTAATGCCAAATATAAAAAACAATTGAAAAAAATAATTTTCAGGCCAAACAAAGGCTTCGCAGAAAAAAATACCAGGAATTTAAGAGTTGCTTAATGGACTACTTGGAATATTCGTTCATATATATAGGAATATAGCTAGCCAGCGAAGCGAGCTTAACTATAAATGGTGTAATCGAACCTCTATGTCAAAAATTTTAATTAGGATGAACAACATTTTTATGAATGATTTTAGCAACATTATTTTAGCCTTTTCACGTTTTCAATTTTTTAAATTTTCAGCCATTCTTCAAGAAACAGAAGGAAATTGAGCTCGTATGGACTCGTAGAATTTTTAATCGATAACGAATTAACAAATTTTCCTTTTTTCAGATAATCAGTGGATAATATTAACCTGAAATTGCAATCCATGATATTTGTCATCCATATGTTTCGTTAGAGATTCTCGGTCTACCTGCTGATTCACGACAATTTCGAACGAAAACTGTATTCAATAACGGGTGAAAATATAGATTTTGAAGAGTGCTAACTGCATTATAATTATAATTTCGATTTCCGATTTCCGACTTAAAAGACAAAAAGCGAGTTAGAAATAGCTGAAACATCTTGAGCAAAAGATATAGAATTTAATGTATAAATTTACTCATATTATCTTTTGATCTTTTGCGTCCTTTTTTATGAATAATCAACATTTGCCATAATGAAAAAGAAAAACTTGATTTTCAATCTTAATCCACAGTGGAACGAAACGTTTATCTTTCCATTATACAATCCTGAACTTGCATTATTAAGATTTTTATGAAGGACTTTGATAGAACATCAATGAATGAGTTTATTGGAGAATATACAATACCAGTAACAAGTATAAGAACAGGTTCGATTTGAATCTCTTAAATCTCATATAAGATTTGATTTGCATACGGATTTGCTTATAAGATTTTCTTACGAAAGGATTTAAATACTTCTTGAATTTTGAAGTGAATGAAATTTAGAAAACCTCAACCAACCAAATGAAAGGATAATAAACCGAAATTGCAGAATACTCAAATGTTCGGCCCAATACGGAGTCTTCCCACATTCTTCATCTTTCTGCTTCCTTATTTGTACCAATAACATTTAATAACTCACAAACTTTCACTGTTTTCGACGAGAAAGTTTCAAAATATTTTACAAAAAATAAAAATCATGGTAAAATTAAATAAAGTTAAAGGTATAAATACAGTATGAGCTTTGAAAGAATTTACAGAAAATGGACTAATCAAACTAGTGAATTTAAAAAATGGAGTATAAATTATATTATAAATTATGTCGAAAAGAAAAAAAAGATCGAAGTCAGTAATTCGTTTTTCTCGTAAATTTGGCATGAATTTCAGCACGATCTTCATCGAAGAAGAATCGATTTTTTAGCTTTCAGATCATTGGGTTATCAGCCTACTTAGATTTAGGAAAAGCTTACGATATTTTCATAATAAATCAAATTCTTCACAATTATTCGAGAATTTGATATTATTGAGAAATTTATTAACTGAGATTCAGTTATCAGATTCATCAAACCTGGTGTAATTTAAGGCATAAAATAAAATCAAGGTATTGGTCCATTTCTGAATATTAAAGAAGTTTCTAATTTACATATTTATTTGTTAATGACTTATTTTCCAAATGGCATATCAGAGAATTTAAATTATTTTTACAGCGACAAGAATAATTAGTTAAATGGCTATAATAAACAATATAATTTATCTGTTGATAATTCTATATGATACTACATGCTAGATCTATTGAATTCCCACCGGATACACAATGCCCTTCACTAATTAAAAATCTATCAGACTTTTACCTCATGTGCAAAACCGTTAGAAAAAAAACAGAAAATTTAATATACATAAAACGTATCCGGCTTAATATATAGTTTCTAAAGTAATTTGCTTCAGATATGGATGTAAGACAGAGTAAAAAGTGTTCTTCACTACTGTTTCAATACGAAATCAGTTACGCTAATGAAAAGTCATTTTTTCAGTGGCATAAAACCCTATTTCTTTTATTAATCATAATTTAAGGCTTAAGCTTGAATATCAATGCTGCCACAGATAATGAAGATATTACGTAAATTCAATTGTAGGACCACTGATCTATTTCACAATCCCTTCGTTAATTCACCATTTTCAAATTATCATTGCTAAAACTAGCATATAATTACTCTTCTCGTTCCCTTATAAACAAATAAATTAAGTTCACGAATATTGTATCAGATAAACAAATAGTTTAAAGAAAAATATTTTCATCCATATATTAATAAGCAAATTAATCATCAGATTGGAACTCACTATAAGCACCTGAATTTACAGCAATATCCAGCCCAGTTTTACCCGCTTCCAATCGCTGTCTTATCAACCGTGCGATAGCATGCTGTGTTCTTCGTTCCAATTTTTCCATTCGCTCTGCCACATCCCGCTTAAGATCCCAGTCAATCTGCAAGAAAACAGAAATATTACGCAAGTATTTAAAAAGAATAATTTGCTATTACAAAATCAATTTTTGCTAAATCGCGTCTTTCAAATAACTTAAATAATTACATGAAGATTCTGAAAAAGCTCAAAACAATTTCAAAATTTGATGACAAAATCATATTTTTATTCATAAAATTACCTTTTTTGGAGCCAGCGTAGTTATATCAACATTTTCCACAACACTTGTATCTTCCGTATCAAGCAGTTGTTTCTTAATTTCTCTTTCAACAATGAATAAGTCGACATTGGATGTTTTCATACGATTTCCTTCATTTACTGGTTCACAGTTTTTGGACTGAAGTTTTTTGCCATTCAACTGAGATTCCGAATGGTTTTCACCTGAAATTATTAATAATTATAATTGATATGAACCCACAAAGAGTTTTTCTTACCTCTATCATCATATTATTAGGCATAAAAAGCGTTCTTTACCACTGTTTCACATACTGCACACACAATAACATAATAAGACATAACACATAATAATAATAACACATAATAATAACACATACTGCACACATAATAACACGATAACATTGCACAATATTTATGAATAAAAAAACCACCTTGGTTGCACGATGCTCTGATTTGCGCCAACCGTCGCTTTCTTTCGTTGAAAACATTTGACAATTTATTATCATCATTTAAATCTTTTTCTTCTTTTTCCGAATCCATCTCTTGCTATCAATTTTAACAGCGATTACAACTTTAAATTTTATAGATTGATTGACTTCTAAAAATGGAGTTTTAAAGATTCCTCAAAATACCTTTAGACCTTTAGATAGAAGTTTCTCTCCCCATAAAGCATTTAATCAAGGAGCGCAAAATAATTAGGAAATTTTCATGCTAAATCCAAAAAAACAAAAAAAACTCATTTAAATAGCAATCGGGTAAACCAACATAACCAATATAAATAAGCATAACATTTCTTCACCAATAACATTTCTTCAAATATCTATTTAAAAAAATACATGGAACAATTATCTTACAATTCCAATAAGTGCACTACAATATGTAACGAATATAACAATAATACTCAAATTTTTGTCTAAAGAAAAATTAATTAGCGAAATCGATATCAATAAAAACATCGCTTCTACTATAAAATTCAAGGAGGAGAGCAAATTTGAAATCACTTCTTTATTTCTAGAATCCAATGCACCTTTCGAAGCACCTTTTAGAAACCAAAAATCCTGTAAATTTCATGAAAATTAAAAAATAAATGATAAAATTATTCGTTAAAAGAACAAATGAACAAAATCATAGAATGCAACGACTTCACAAAATAATAAATAAATTGAAACCGATTTTCACGAATCATATTGAATATTTTATTTTTCGATTCCTAAGTATTCTAAAATGTTCATCCATTTTATCCCAACCATTTTTCTTCGGCTCACGGCCTTTGAAACCTGGTCCATCACCTTCCTCGAGTCTAAAAATTCATTGTAAAATTTATATTTCTCCGAGAAAGTTTAAGGGTAAAAAAAGTAAACACCTCACAAAAAGATGTATATATCGATAACGGATTGGATAATATTGTTCTCTAGCATGTCGTCTTATTCCTTTAACGATATGACACTGCAGTGGAAACGCCTCGGCAACATGCATATCAGACGGATATTCAACATGAAATTCATTGTGCGCTCTTTGCTTTGCTTCTTCTAACACATCTTTTAGGATGTTACAACCCTGGAAAATAAACAATAATCAAATTGAGTATAGCTTTATAGCTTCAAAAAAACTTAAACATTAATAATAAATAATTAATAATAAAGTATAAATAAGTATGAGTATAAGCATAAGTATAAATAATAAGTACAAATAAGTATGAGCATGAAAAACTTCAAAATTTATAGGACATCTTCAACAAATGTTAATGCTAACAAATGGCAATTTCACTCAAGGTTTGAAAAATAAAACAAATAAAAACCTTATTTTGTCGGAATCTTAACTGTAATATTGCCTCATCAACGTTCATTCGCCAAACAAACTGACAAGCTAACCACATTCGTTTTGGACTGTAATGGAATGATTCTCGACAGTGATAAACCTGACGAAGTATCGGCAAACCAGTTTCAGGATTGACGTAATTCGGAGGCCATACCACCTTAAACCAATATACTTATTCGACCAGTACATGAAAATGCAGAATATCAAGAAAATCAACCTGTTAACCATTAAAGGAAATTTAAAATTTAAAAAGAGAAAAAAACGACCTTATTGTAAAAACTAGAAAATATTTATGCCTCTCACCTTAGTCTCAAATTTGCTATCGTATTTGAAACGTAACGTTGACTAATATGTAACAAATATATTAACTAAATATATTAACTAAAACGTTAATTTATACTTTATTATAATATTCCCACTTCTCAGGAGTTATAAAATTCCTTGCCAAAGGATAAACATGTTCCGTGTCTTCGCCAGCAAATCCTTTATAAAAATTCCATTCTGGAGCATAATAAACTTTGGAATACAGCTGAAAAAAGTTTGGAATAAATCACACACTACACAAGCATTAGAGAAAAACCCATCAGAAAAATTTCCAATTCCAAAAAACCAGAACTTGTTCCTCTCGTTGAAGCTTGCTTTTCCTTAGCTCTACTCGACGACGCCACGCTTCCTTAAGAGATATATCAGTTCCTGGATAAAAATTTTCTCCTTCGACAGAATTTATAGAGCAGAATCGAACTGGCGACGAACGCCGCGCAATAAAATAACAACTCATTGAATTAAAGTAAAATTCCTCAATTAAAAATGGAATATTTTTAAATGCAGATTTGAACATTTTCGACTAATTATCTGCAAATAATGCAATTTCAATTCGCCAGTGAATGTTGATTTTGTGGGCCAATAAAGCAACGACATTCAAATCACCCACTATTGATTAAATTCCAAAATATACTCGCGAATAAATCATCACCTACCTCGGTGTACATTCTCTTCTTTCTACTATAAAAATTGTGCTATATTAAAATAATCCTAACTGCGTCCACCGAATAAGAAGCAGAATTATGCGATTCTATGATCAAATTCATCCTATTAACCGATTTTTTATTTCATATCTTATAATTTCCCCAAAATACTTTTTAAAAAAAGTAGCGAAGTAGCAAAATTTGAAACTAAAAAAATAAAAAAGTAATAATAGAAAATATTAAATAAAAATAAAAATAGCAAGAATGAATAATGAAATGAAAACAGAAAAATAACGAAAAGAGAACAGAAAAATAAAAGTAAAAGAGCAAATCAACGCTGTTTAACATTATTATCAAATTTTTTTTAGATTCGAAACAAAAAATTAATAAATTTTACCCCAATGGTTTAAAATTTAAAAATATTCTAAAAAACAATTATTGAATAAAATACAAATAAGTTCAACTAATTTCCAATTCCACAAACAAAAATTAAAACAATTAATCGATACAGAAAACAAGTACGGAAAAATTTTAATACGATCCATAAAGATAAAACGAAAGATCAATACACACATTTAAAAAAAGCAAATTGCAGCAAATCAAACAAAAGCTCATTCAAAAGTAGAGTGGTATTATGATAAATCGAAGTGCCAATCAAGCGAAATTCAATTTAAAATATCTAAAATCTATAAAAAATTTACCTTTAGTTTTATTCCATAATCTTATAATTTTATATGGTTTTAATAAAAACTTTCGAATTTCAACCTGCTAAAAGTCAGAGGAATGAAACATTGATAAAATTTTAATTTTTAATTCACGAACAAATAATAAAAATGGAGTAAATATAAAAAATAAACTTAGCTAAGGAATATGCATTAGAGGAATGCAAATGAGATTAAAGAAAATTTATTCTTTAAGCAAAAGCATCAAGATGGATTTAGCAGCTTTTAGGGCTTTCAGTTCCATCGTTAATCCGATAAAACCGTACCAAAGACAAAAAGCAATCACAAATGTGATCAAAAATCTGAACAGCGTCGCCTGCAATATAAACTACACTTAAACGCCGCAAACTCCATTAAAATGGATCTTAAGCCTATAATTTGAATTCAAAGAAAGTAGAAATTCAAGCCAAACATCCACGAAGACTGACTGAGACTTCTTAAACCCAAATTAATTTGAATCATATAATAGTTTCATAGATCTTTCTCTGGTTCCAAATGAATAGTGAATGGTTTTGTTATAAATTACCTATGGAGAAAATCACAACAGATTCGCAATAATCTATATCATTTTGACAAGCATATTCCTGCTAAGATACTGGAATCGAGACTTGAGATTGATTGCTTTTATTATTAAAAAAAAATTTTTGCTTCTCTTATTATTACTGCTTCATTGATGAAAAAAGAGCGATTAATAATGAAAAAATGAAAATTTTGCATGAAACTAAAAAGAAAAAGAATTACCACAGCGGAAAAAGTTGGAAAAAATATATCGACATTAACGGTCGCTAGAAGTACTAATATTAGCAGCACACATGCTGAAAGAAACAAACGACGGTCCCATATAGCACGCTCTTCGCCTTCACTTGTTATTCTGATGGCTTCTTTCAGTATTTCTGAAGGCATGACTGTATCGATATTTTCCTAAATAAATCATAAAAATATAAAAAAATTTAAACTAACACCTATTATATTTTATAAGTAAAAATATTTTAAAAATAAACAAATATTCCATTTCCCTAAAAATTTTACAAAAATACTTTCATCTCCTCGAAAATATTAAATTCAGCATAAACACCGATATGATCACTATAGTCTAACCCACTATCATCAGGAATATGTCCTAGACGATTTTCACATACGACAACATTCAAATTTCCTAAAAAAATAAAATATTACAAATTTTTCAGTTCTCAATAATTTATGGGAGGAAAGGAAGAAAGCTGGATAACCAAGTGAATAGTGGCTTATCATGTTGAAAAAGAAATGTTCGGCTCATGCCCTCAAAATAAATGAACCTACGAATCTGATTAAAAAAATCTGATAGGCTTTAACCAATCTGTATTTCTATCGCCTTGTAACTTCCTGGTAAAAATTTCTAACCAAACCAGAAATTGTGGGCATTAATCATTTGCTCAAATAATTTATAGGAAAAAATTACTCCCATTCTTAAAAAACAATTAAAACAAGACAAAATGTGAAAAAAGTAAAAGAAAATGAATAAAAGTACAAAAAATTACTCCTAACTCCTCTATACAAAATGTAGTCAATCCGCTTGCCGTGTGAATTAGCACTAGAATGCGTATAACAATTATCAGGGCGATCACATGTCATACCAATTCTTTCATCAGTAAAGTTCTATAGAAATAAAATATTAAATATAACATAAGAGACAAATACTGTTATAGCATTTAAAAAAAAAAAACTAACCGGTTTCATCAACCAGGCATCTATTAAACCTGCATTTACAGTAATAACGCGATATCCGAGATCAGTAGGTTCAATATTGAGATCTCCTAGAAAAATAAAAATTGAAAAGTTGATAACATGACCAGTATGACAAAGAAATATATGACCTAAAACTCCACATAATCCAGGTGGCTGCTGGGGACCCACCTGTAACTCTATCTCCAAGTGACTCTATGGTGAAAGGATCAGATACATTTCATACGGCACACGCGTCTCCCGAAGCGCATGATACTTCGAATCCGGTGGTACATGCGATAAATATACAATCCGGGCTTAAAGCGATCCTAAGGATGGTAAATAAAATGTGCTCTCAAGCTAGGGTAATTGCTCGAAACCTATCAAGAAGGGGAACAGCCGTCTGCACGCGCGGCAAGGTATTAGCCGTATCAGTGGAATGTTAAAACGCTTATTGACGTTGCAAGCCAAGCGATCGCTGTCCACACCCTGTCTAAGTATCGTGTGGATATCGCTTGCATGTCAGAGGTCCGTCTTCCTCACTTTGGGTCTCGAGAAATTATTAATCCTGGTTAGAGCAGAGATACTGGCTATATCACTGTGGTGCTTCGAATAACTCGGGACGAAATGGCGTCATGTCTGACAAGGACCATTCCGTTTTGATTGAGTGGAAACCGCTAAACGAACGTATGGCCTATACACGTTTTAAGGGTAAGTTCTGCAATATCTCGGTCATCAGTGTCTATGTTCCAACGCTGTCGGCAGATGAGATGCACGTGATAAAGACAAGTTCTATGCGGAGCTCCAACTGCTAACGAAGTCTCTACCGAAACATGACATGATCATAATCGGAGAGAAGGCTGGAATGCTCGCGTAGGTCATAATGCAGCTGCGATGACCACAACAATTGGCAAATATGGCATCGGAGACCGGTGTACCAATGGGGAATATCGTATCTTCTTCATTATGCCGAAGAGCATGAACTTTTTGTTACTAATACTTGCTTCCGATATCATAGAAAACATCTAGTCACGTGGAACTCCCCGGACAACCAACATTTCAATCAGATTGATTATATCATAATCAGTCGCCGTTGGAAAAGTTTCATACTAGATAGTCGTTCCTATCGCGCAGCTGAAACGGGCAATCTTCATGGATCTGACCATGTTATGGGTATCGGAAGCAACTGTCCAATTGTCTGAAAAAGCTGCCAAAGCACGAATGTCAGGTGATCCTGACTATCGGGTGCTTCGAAGATTTGCAACGAAAGCAGCAAGGCGGGACAGAAATCTCTATTGGAGTGACATGGCCACAAGAATGGAGGTGGCGGCTCGATTAGGTGACAACAGGAAACTATTCTGCCTTCTTTAACTATGACTCGGAATCAGAGAAATGGTAAGAGACAGCAATGGCGTACTAATTAAAAGTATTAAGGATCGCCTTATAACATGGAAAGAATTCTTTGAGGCCAAACTTAACCATGAAGCGCCATCTATTGCCTCTGATATAGCTGATACGTTTGCCAAAGCATACGCATTTGCGAGCCTCCAAGAGAAGAAGAAATAATTTCAGTTATCCATAAGCTTAAGGCCAACAAAACTCCAGGAGAAGATGGTCTTCGGGCTGAGCTTTTCAACTGCCATCCTTCATAACGCACCTTCAACAAATGTACTCTTTAGTACAAAAAAAATATTAACAGATATTAATATTATAAATAATATTAATATAAATATAAGTATAAATTTAATATAAATATTAAATATTAACAGATGATTGCAGCAAAGCAATTCTGCTCCCAATTCTCAAGAAAGGTGATAGAGCATGTTGCGACAATTATCGAGGCATCAGCCTATTAGACGTCTCAGCAAAAATTTTTGCTTCCCTGCTACTTAACAGACTTATGGAAGTACGAGACAGCAGCATGCGCCTTAATCAAGCTGATCAGGGCACGGGTTGTGCTGACCAGATATTCACGTTAAGTAGGGTGTTGGAACATCGCTTCAAATATTTGCAACCCACTGTCACGTGTTTCATCGACTTTGCGGCTGCCTTTGATTCAATTGATAGAGCGGCGCTTTGGAGGGTGATGGAATGTGATGGTGTTCCAGAGAAAATCATTAGACTCATAAAGGCATTTTGAGTACGTTGGCGCAGGTCTGTGTATATGGGGAGCTGACAGATTTCTTTGAAATAAGAATAGGTGTCCATCAGGGCTGCGTCCTTTCCCCCACAATATTCAACTATGCGATAGATTGGATAATGGACACTGCTTGTCGATACTCAAGGGGTTCCAAATTAGTCCAGAGCATCGTATCACAGATCTTGAATACGCTGATGATGTAGTCCTTTTTGCTGGCAGTTGTGACGAAATGCAAGTAATGCTAAATAACTTGTCAGGAACTGCAGCAAGAATCGGACTCAGGATCGATGTAAATAAAACGAAAGTCTTTTCGTCTTACGTGCAAGAAGCTGATAAAATGCCTCATTTTGTAAATTCATTGCCGGTTGAGGAAGTGCCTGGTTTCTAATACCAAATGGACAGGGAAAAGATATTATAACTCGGATTACGGCAGCTAGAAATGCGTTCTTCCAGTTGATGAAACCTTTATGGAATCGTTGTGAAATCACCATAAAAACGAAAGTCCGCATCTATATAGACGAGATTCGTTCGATCTTATTATATGGTTCTGAGTCATGGCCAATGAGAGGGGAGGATATTAAGAAGTTATCTGCCTTTTACCACTCTTATCTAAGGTATATTTTACGAGTTCTCCGAGTGGATAAAATCTCGCAAGATCGCATCCACCTTCGTTCAAATACCACTTCTAAATAATGTTATCCCAGAGCGCCTCCTTCGCTGGTTAGGGCACATTCTCCGTCGTCCACCACAGGAATTTCGTTACTTGCTAAACTGTGTGATGGGTAACGTCAAAAGCGAGGTGGGCTAGTCAAGACCTGGGCTGATACGGTTAGAAAAGATTTTGAACGTATAGGTGGACCAGCAATGTATGGACTTAGACGATGGAACGGCTTCTATTACTATCTACGACGGCATCAGACTACACCATTTAGAAGTGTCTTACCCTTTTAGCCGCTGGAGCCAGCCTAACCAGTAATGGTGAAGAAGAAAGTTGTTAGAAGAAGAAGAAAAACTCCACATAAAAATAAAGCGAGAAAAATCTGTGCAAACTGCAAGGCTTGAAAGATTTTAAAAAACAACAAACCAGTTAATATCACTAAATCTGCACCCTTGCTAGTGTACTTAATGAATTGAGATAATTCTACTGCTTGGGATAATCTGTGCGGCAAATATAAATCATTCATACGGTTGTATTCAGCATGTAACTAAAATAATTCTTTATTAATTATTCGATTTTATTTAAGCTGATACGAAGTCAACCTTTATTATTATTTCAGTTATAAAACTGGAATTTGAATTAAAAAATTTGAAGGAAATTACGAAAAAATTATTTTTATCCACTTCAACCTCATTCTTTCAATAGTAAATAATAAATAAATAGCTTTTTAAATTAAATAATACAAATATTTTCAATTACAATTCACCTTACAACTTTTGCAAATTTTTAAATAAAAACTAGGATTTGCAAATATAAGTTCCTTACATGAGTATTATAAAAATTAATGCGACAATCATGAAATGATATTTCAACCATTCCGACCACTTTTCCACCAAACCAATCGCCCCTAAAAAATCATTGAATTTTTTTGATAAATTAGCACATAGTTTAATCATGAAAAATATAAATTAAATATCGGAATTAATTGGAATCGGAATATCAGAAGATTCTAAATTCCGATATATTTTACCTGTGGGAGAAGAATCGATTGAATTTAGCAAATTAAATAACCTATGAATGTGATGTGCAAATCCATTGAGGGAATATCGATGCATTAATGCAGAAATAATTGTATATCGAGAAAAGATGCATACGCCACTACCCGTAAAACCACTAAAAAGAAAATATTTATTTTTGTGAAATTATGCTTTTATAATTTTAGCAATGAAACTAACAAACAAACTAACAACTATTTAAAATGAATTTTTTTTGCCTCATTAAAAAATTCAATCATCTTGATAAACTTAACATAATTTTCTAAATCATTCTTGAATTTCCATCTAATTGGAAATTGAGAAAAATAATTAATTTAATATAATTAACTTTTAAACCTTTTTAATTATTTGCTTTGAAAGTAAACATTCAAATAATTATCTAAATTCGAAAAATAAACAAACCTGTGAAAATAATATGAATAAGGATAAGAATTTTTAATTGAAGTGCTAATCAAGTCATAATCTTTCTCACACCAAATCTGAAGTTAAAATATCTAATTTGAATTTCTAGATAAAAACAATTAAACTAACAAATGGTGCAGAAAGAATTCATTAGAAGAAAAATTCGCAAGAAAAAACTCAGTAATAATTAGTAAAAAAAAAATTGTAAAATACTTTTAGAAATTGACAATTATTTGCCATATAATAATAGAATAGATAAAAAAACAATAACTTAAAAAAATCCGAAAACTATTCTTAAAAATTTTAAATATCGCTTAGACAATTGATCTGCTAAACTTATAAATAATACGCATTCCCTACCTCTTGCAAAGCGATAATATCATACTCTTCATTTAAGAATGCTTCGATTAATTTCATAATTCTAAATTTCCGATCTTTGCTTCCAATAAGCGGCCAAAAACGTGGTAAAGCCCTGAAATCATATTTAATTTAAAAACTAAAATCAAAAAATAAAAATAAAAAAATATCAATAAGTTTATCGTCACATATCGGTGGTACATTATGAATATTACAAATGAAACCACTTTTCAATCAATTAGATTACTTTTTTTGACTTCAGAAATTCTAATAGTTTTTAAGTCATATCAAATGATACCAACAGTTGAGTGTAATGACACGCAGCACCATATTTACCACCATTTCTAAAACTATACTAAGAGAAGTAAAAAGCCTGAAAACCTGAATATTAACAAATTTAAATAATTCTAATACAGATTGCATTTTCTACAATCTGAAAAAAATAAAAAATTATAATTTGATATTCATTTAAACAAAATTTTAAAAAATCAACAAAAAATCGAAATAAATAGTGGATGGAATAAAAATAAATCGATGAAAATTGTTTAAAAGCAAATAAGGGAAAATATTATATGAAAATATTAGAAAAACTTTTATTTTTGAGCAAAATAAGACGAATAAATAAATAAATAATATTGGATCAAATGGTGAAATAATTAACTATCTCTCGTTTGCGATAAATGTTTTACCACGTCAACCCAATTCCAACCGCGTTCCTTAAAAAAATTTTCAAATGCAATAAAGTCACAATAAATTAAAATATACCAATACATGGAGTATCAAAATCAGAAGCAAAAAAATGAAGCAGTTGTAATAAAAAATTTTAATGAACTGATTCAAAGGATTACCGTTTGATCAAAATTTCCAGCATTTATTCGATCCCATATTCGCCGTTTTTGAGTCTTTGTTAAATGTAATTTCTTAGCCTCAGTTCGAATATTACTAACATTCGTACCTTTGAACACATCAATAGCTTCTTTGTCCTCGTCTGATGTTATATTATATGTTATATTCGGCTGAAAAATGAAAATAAAAGATATATAAAAAAAAATACAGAAAAAAAAATACAGAAAACATTTCAAAATCCAAAATTTTTAAGAATGATTAAAAATGAACTAGCATAACTCCAGAATGATAAAGTGTTAACAAATGTTAATAAAATAGATGTTAACAATTAAAATAATATGGCAAATAATATTTTAAAATCAAACCTGATCTATTGTAAGATCGTCCAAATAATCCTTAACGAATTCAATTATATTATAGGTTGCAGGCATACCCAAATAATTTTTTGCTTCAATATTTAAACGATTTATGATACCTTCTTTAACCTTAAATCGAACTATTTCCAAGTAAATGAATAGAAAAAACTGGGAAAAAGGGAAAAACTGAAAAAACTGAAAGACTGAGAAAACAATTTTAAAAAATATAGCCTTAGGCAATAAAAATCGATTATAAAATATTTCGAGATTAAAAAGCGGTGCAACTTCAGGATAATTTTCAGGCCACGAAATTTCTAAAATGAAAGATTTGCAATGACCATCGTTGCCAAATTTGTACTAAAATATAAATAAATTAAAAAGCATAAAATAAAAAGAATTATAACAATTAATAACAAGAAGAAAAAGTAAAACATTCATAAATATCGAAATGAATTAAAATGGGAAAAAAATCGCTGTAGAAATTTCCGAGTATCCTTATTTTATATCCTTATTTTATAAAAATATTTTATCCTTATTTTATCAAATATTTTGAATTTCATATCTAAATACTTCAAATTTCAGAAAAAAAATAAAATAGTCAAATTTAAACTAAAGGTAAAAATAAAAAATAAACCGACCCGGTACAGTGAAAAATAAATAAACATAAGTAAACTCAAGGTAATAGAAAAAAAATCACCTAATCAGATGCCCATGATGATGCCGGTCACTTTAAATAAATGAGCCAAAGTACCACATAACCAAGCATTAAAAAATTTTCAAAAAAAATTAACAAATAAAAATAAAGCAAAACCAAGGAAAACAGAAAAATATTTATGTAAATAAAAAAAATAAATGGAAAAGATGCAAAAATAAACTAAAAGAAAAAACTAAAAAAAATAAAAACTGAAAATAATAAAAATGTACAAATTAAAAAAAATAAAAGAAATAAAAGAAATATGAGAAAAAAGAACAATATAAAGTTCAAGAAAATAATAAATAAAAAATAAATGATAGCAATAGAAGTAAAAAAAAGTAAATAAATGAAGAAGCTGACCTGAAATTTATTAATGTCCATTTGTTTAAAACATTCGTCGCCTTCAAAAATTGATTTAAGTACTTCAATTTCGATTTTTTGTTCGTCGTTAACATTCATATGCTAATAATTATTACGATTAACAGCTTGAGAAAATAAAAAGAGCTATTTTTTCAAAAAAATATTTTTTCACTGATTTGAAAGGAATGAAAAGTTTATTTTTATTCAAAAATTTATTTATATTTAATTTATCATGATTTCTAAAAAAAAAGGTGTAAAAAGTAAAAGAAACTAGAAATTATTCAAAAGAATTTAGAATATAGAAATATTTGGCCCCGGGTTGGCCGATTATTATTTGACTAATGCAATAATGAATGATGATCGCTGGCAGATCAAGTGGGACAAACAAGTGGAACATGGTTCCGAGTGTTGTTCAAATAAATAAATGAGTCATTGATCCGATTCCGACCTCTAATTTTAGGGCAACAAACATATTAAAAAAGTGAAATCCTGGTGTTGAGGATTCCTCTAACTTCCCAATGATTTTCTGGCAAAAGAGGTCTCCTCCTATTTCTTTCTATTAGTGAATGGAACCAAAAAGAGTGAGTGATGACTCTGAGAAAGTTATTTTCTTCTTCAGAAAACCTTTCTATTATAGTACAAGAATGATTTCATTAAGATTTTTTAAACAATTCAATTCAAATAGTTCGACTACGTTTTACTTTTAAGAAAAGTTCCAATTTATTCAACTTTGAGGTTTGCGATTTGATAATTCGATCAGCTTGGTCTTTCGAACTATCGACACATATACAAACTCCTCTTGGCCATTGGACAGGTTTACTCCTCTCAAAAAGAGAATCTCAACACAGGTTGAACAAGAATCCACTAATTCTAGTAGAGTAGAACTCATTCTACTCTCTGTCTCTTACTCCCTTTTACTTCATTAGGATGCACCGCCGCGCGAAGAAGTGTGATGTGTCCGCCAGAATGGAATGCAAGCCTCGACTGGTGCTACACATGTTATACTTAAAGACAATTATCGCACATTTATCTCTGAAGAAAAGTGCACAAATGATTGCTGGAGATTAGCATCATAAAAATACTAAAATATTCGTTTAGTAATAATATTTTACTATATATCAGCAATATTAAGTGAGTGAGACTGTGGTTCACTTTTAGTTCCTGATTTTGTGATTGCATACTAACATACTAACACTGATAAAAGAGGTCAGAAGCCTCTCAATCCAAAGCTACACCTGAAGTTAGCAGCAAGTGGGCCTAAAAAAACTCACCTGCACTCACTCCTCCCCACCCCGAATAAGCAAAGCAAAGTTCCATCACCATGATTACTGCTGGACCCGTTATCCGACTGTCGCAAAATTTTCTACTCTTCCAAAATAAACTAAAAATTATTTCCAAAATATTTAAATTTGCCCAAAAAAAGTTTTTTGAAATATATATGGCAACAAGCCAGGAAACAATATGCGACAATAATCCACATATTGCAGCACTCTATTAAAATTGTCACGTGTGCGGAGAGGCGTTGTTAGCGCTTCCTACCTGAACGGTTGGTGCTAGTCGCTTCGATTTCTAAACATTATTGTATTTCTAAAATATTTCAGGAATGTATGTGTGAGGGTCTGCCTTACTTTTCTTTCGATAAAATAGAAGAGTTATTATTAGCGACGAAGATGAGATGTTTCCAAGCCTCTCATTCCTGCCATTCCTAAAAATAGCACTTTACCGCTTATTTACCGCATTTTAGCACTGAACCAGTCTTCCTTCAACAACTCGCACCGTTGCAGTCGGACTGGTGCAGTATTTAGAGTAAAAGCCACTCCTTCTTCCACTGTCTAGGCTCATTGAACCGCGTAAAATCGGTATAAATGTAACTGCTATCGTAAGCCACTGAATAACAAATTGTAACTTTTTCCAGTCTCGCTTGATCGCATCCAGCTTCGTTCAAATATCACTTGCATTAACAGTGCGTCCCAATGCGTCGCCTTCGCTGTTTGGGACACGTTATTCGCCGCCCAGCACAAGAGTTGTTGCATATCTCGTTACTCGCTAAACCCTGTGATGGGTGGCGAGGTGGGCCAGTTAAAACCTGGACTGACATGGTCGGGGAAGATTTTGAACCTATTGGTGGACCAGCTATATATGGACTTAGACAATGGAAAAAGGAGTGGTTTCTATTACTGTCGATAATGACATCAGATCGCACAGCTTCGAAATGTCTTACCCTTGTATTGAGTGGAGCCTGTTCAACCAGTAATGATGAGAGCTCTTAGAAAATCTTTGCCAGTAACCAGCTAGCTTATTATATTGGAAATATGGTATGGGTAAGGCAGAAGGGATCAAATAATAGGTGGATATTTGTCATCGACAGTAATAGCATAAGGACAATATTCCCATTTACAGGTTTATGACCCTTGAACTTGTATTTGTATTTGCATTTGGTTTCAAATGGAATCATCTGAAACCAGTCGTAAATTAGGAAATGTCTCGATGTGTGTAGCTGAAAGGCTTAAAGTTGAAGCGGAGAATAATAAAATTTATTGATTTACTGTTGTTTTCAACGAGATAATTTGGAAATTTGAAAATTATTAGTATTCCTGTATGGTATCTGACAATACCACATGAAGGACAAAAGGAAATGCAAAATGCAAAAGGACGGTGCAAATGGGAAAGCAGAAAGGGAAAGGCGAGCAGACGTTTGGTGTTATAGTTATTATACTCGAATTTGTAAAGATAGATTCAGTCCTGCTGCTTTATTATGTTTTATTATTTTATTATGTTATGTTTTTTTATATTTTATTATGTTTTAGTATTTTTTTATGTTTTAGAATGAATTATTTATTAGTTCGCGAGGGTTTATTTATACGAAATATTTTGGTCCGCATTCAACGAAATTCGGGGTTTTTCAGTTCAAACGTTGAAAATTATGGTGATGTAATAAAAAAGCAAAGGCAGCGGACTGCAGGTCAAATTTTGCTCAAATTTTTTAGAAATTTTTATTTTTTACCAAGTACTGTCGTAGTCTATTCCAACAATGCAACCCTGTAAAATGGAAATTTGGAGATTTAAATTTGATTTAAATATTTATTGTGATAGCTTATTTCGATAGGCAGTATCGCGGATTTAGAAGTGCTGGTCATGCACCTTCATAGCTGGAGAAACTATCCGCTTCTGGTTCTTTTTTGTTAAACTATCAGTTCTCCCGTCATTATTTTATTTACTTTTATTATTATTAAATAAATGGCTGGCGCTCGTCAGTTGGATATGCTAACCCTATTTATTTTTTGGCAGAAAGGAGGGAACTGCATTTAACAATAGGCTTAATCAATCGTGCTACGATTAGAGTCGGAATCATGCTATTTGAACTGATAATCTACAGAGTTTCTTAGGGAAGTCGGTGGGAACTGGGGAATCAATGGATAAATATAAATATGCAAATACTGTACCTTTTTAAAATTCTCATAAATTATGAATATGTTATATCAGTAATATTCCGCATTTCTTATTGATTAATTTTTAGATTTCCCCATTTCCTAATTGAATTTAATAAATCATTTGAAGAAATTAAAAAATTACTAGAATGTAAATTTTTAAACCAGGCTTAAAAGTTCTTAATAATGTTTTTAAATATTACTTAGTGTTTCACTATATTTCGTCTTTCTATATCGTGTTTTTTGTAGTTTATTTACTTTGCTAGTTCCAATGAGAGAAGCATATAAAAAATTTTCTTCAGTGAGAACTCCGTAAAATTTTAACGTTTCAAAAATTTGACGAATTTATTTACAGTTTCAAAAAACTTCATTTTTTTTATTTATATATTATGCAGAATCTTCATAAAAATTCCAAAATCTTCTGTGGTGAATCATTTCTAGGAATATCATGGATCGCAAAAATATTTTTTTTTTGTGGGGGATCGATGCAAAAAAAAGTTGTGAGTCCCTAGGCATTATTCATTAAATTTCTTCAGCTAAATTGCGCCTATTATTAATGTTATTTTTTGTTTACTATTTATTTATTTAGAAAACGAACAAGTAGAGTTATAAATATTAGGTGATTGTGAATAGAAAAATTAAACACTTAAAAAAATTTTATAGGCCACACCATGTTAACAATAATAAGGCGTGCAATAGAAGTAATAGTACAAATTTTGTCGAAGGACTGACATTATTATTATTACAGATGTTATATTTAATTATCGTCGTTTTATCATTTTTATTGTAATATTATTAGAAATATGAGGATTTGACGAGCTGGTGAAATTACTTTGAAGTATTTATATTCATGTAAAGCGATTAAAATATATCCGTTCTCTTACAATGCTTTTAAGAGGATAAATTTATCAAGAAATTCGAAGCATAATTTTCAATTTTTGTGTTTCTAAAATTAAAAATTTCAGCAATATTTTTCATAATTTTATGCTCATTTTACAGATGCAAAGACATTTTGGAAAAAGGTATTTTTTTTCTGCGCTATTCCTTCTATGCTATTAACAGCTTATGGAGCGAAAAAAATCCATGATAAAGAAGGTCATTTTGACCAAAGTAAATATGTTGAATATCCATATTTGAACGTTCGTAATAAGGTAATTTTTGTTTATTCTCTTTTTAATGCTTTATTTCTTTATCATTTTAATTAATTTTTATTAATTTCGTCGGTTTAATTAATTATATCTTTTGAATTTTATTTATTGTTTTATTTTATTAATTAATTTATTAATTAATTGTTTTACACTTTGTTAGTGATAATTTTTTAGGCAATTCATAATCTTTTTCCATAATCTTTTTTTGAAAAATTTTCTGCTTCTTTTTTTAATATATTTAAAATATAATAATTTACAATTCTTTTTATAATGAATAATTAAGTTTCTCATCATTTTATTTTGACTCCGAGTGATTTTATCAAAATAGTATTAAATATAATCGATATATTTATCTTGATTTTTATTTGTTTAGAATTATTTTGAAAAAATTTCATTGCTATCAATCATATAAAAACAGTATTATCATTATTTATTTTCAGGTATTGATAATTAATAATATGATGGGGATAAAAAAATTTTTTGCTCTGTTAAGAAATAATATATTCTCTTCTATATCCTCTTCTAATAACTCCCACCATTACTTATTATGCTAGCTCTACTGGTTACAAGACATCTCGAAGGTGTTCGATCCTACGCCATCGTCGATAGTTATAGAAGCCATTCCTTTTTGCATCGTCAAAGTCCATATATCTCTGGTCCATCAACAAAATCTTTCAAAATCTTTCCTGACCGTATCGCTCCAAGTCTTGATTGGTCCACCTCGCTTTTGAAATCACCACCTATCACAGGTTTAACTGGTAACGAAGTATTTATCAACTCTTGTGGTGGGCGGCAAACAACGTGTCCTAAGGCGATGCTCTGTAGTGATAATGCAAATGGTATTTGAACAAAGGTAGATCATATGATTTTGCCCACTCGGCGAATCCGTAAAATGGACCTTAGACATAAGTGGTCAAAGGCAGATGACTTCTTAATACCCTCCACTCTCATTGGCCATGTCTCGCAGCCATATAGCGAGATCGAGTGAATTTCACTATATGGACGCAGAATTTCTTTACAGTGACGGCTCCATAAAAATTTCGTCGGTTAGAAAAACGCATTTCTAGCTGCTGTTATCGGAGCTGTAATTTCATCTTTTGGGCCATTGGGGTTAGAGTAGATACGAGTTAAAGTCGGGCATTTCCTTGATTTTTTTAAAAAGAGACATTTTATTAGTTTCTTGTATATAAGACGAAAAGACTTTCGTTTTATTTACATTGATCCTGAGTCCGATTCTTGCTGCACTTTCTGACACGTTATTTAGTATTACTTGCATTTCGTTATAACTATCAGCAAAAAAGACGACTACATCATCAGCGTATTCAAGATCTGTTATACGATGCTGTGGACTGATTTGAACCCCTTTATTACGACAATCGGTATCCGTTTATCCAGTCTATCGCATAGCTGAATATTGTAGGAAAGGATATAGTCTTAGTGGATGCCATTTCTTATTTCGAAAGAATCTCTCAGTTCCTCCTATATACAAGCTTATGCCGAATGATTATGATTGGAGCACTATCACATTCCATCTTCATCAAAAGCACACACTCCATCAATTAAATCGAAAGGCAGCTGTAAAATCGATGAAACAAATGATGATGGGTTGTAGATATTTGTAACGATATTCCAGTATGTTTTTTAACGTAATATCTGGTCTGAATCCAGCTTGATTAGGGCGCATCCTGTTGTCTCGTACTATTGCAAATCTATTCAGCAGGAGAAAGGAAAGATTTTTCCTGAGGTATAGACTGTTTCCTTAATAATTGTCATTTCTTGTCATTTTCCTTGGGAATTGCTTTGTTACAGTCATCTGGTATTATTTCTTTTTTCTGTGCCAGAAATTACGTCTGTTGAAAATGATGGACAATATTTGAAGGGCTCGGCTGGGAGACCATCTCTAGAGGTTTATTGGCCTTAAATTTCTGGATAATAGAAATAATTTTCTCTGCTGTTGGCGGTTAGTAGTTGCAAACGTATGGCTAGAAGTGCGAAATCCAGATTCAGATATATTCGAGATAACAGTTGGCGCATCGCTTGACCTCATAAAATTCTTTCCATCTTATGAGGCAATTCTTAATAGCCTTAACAGGCTCCTCATTTATATCGCGTATCATTTTACTAATCCCTTCTCGAGTTATAGTTGTTTTATGAAGAAGGCAGATTAGTTTTCTATTATCTATTTCCTATTATCGGCTAATTGAGCCGCCGTCTCCATTTTGAAGATGTAACGAAAAAGCTCTCCATGTGTATGTTTCGTGATTCGTTAACTTCTCCATTTAAAAGTATTGTTAAAGCGTTATCGTTAAAAAGGTACTTTTTCGTTTGTTGTTGTGCTCCTCTTGGGTAATTAAACTTTTGTCATAAGGAACAAAATTGCGGCAAATGTCTATCGCACAATACGAAAAAAAGGCATATATGCAATGAAATCACATTTTAAAATAAACGAATTGAGGAAAAAAGAATAAAAACTCTTTTGTTGTTCGTTACTGATTCATCGATTGAAATTTCATCTTTCCATTTCTAATCTACTGAATCGTGTTTTACTCATTTTTGAGCACAAATCTCTCCATTAGTAATTTCCTCCCACTTTGCTGCAGTTGTAATTCTTTGAAGGCTTCTGATAGTTTGGATCTTCTGAGATTCGTACTTTGGCAGCTTTTTCAGGCAATTTGACAGTTGCTTTCGAAACCCAATGAATAAATAAATAAATAGCCAAATTTGGTTTATTCAATATTTTTTTAAAGAGTATATGATTTGGTTACCAAATTGTTTTAAAGTTTTATTAATATTTCTTTTATAGTCTTTTATTTTGAAAAAGTTTTTTTTTCAGCCATTTCCTTGGGGTGATGGTAATCATTCGCTTTTTCACAATAAAAAAACGCAGTTTACTCCAGGCATCGGTTTCGAAGAAAAGGACCATTAGAAAATTATTTTACTAGATTTTTTTCTAATGGATTTTTTGTTTGTCGATTATGATGATTTGTATGTAGTCGTAACAGTGTTTAATTTTTCAGCAGCATTTTTAATGCTTTGTCGAGTTGTTTCGAATTATTCTTTTTTTCTAAGATTTGTTAATAAAATGAAATTCTTTAGAATTTCTTTTCATTTGGTTTTTTGGTCTTTTTTTGCCTTTTATTTAGATTTTCAATATTTTAATTAGTGTATTTGTCATTTCATTTATCGCTTCATTAAAGTTTTATAATTTTGTAGTCAACAAAAATTTTCAGTGAAGAAGAATAAAATTGGATTTATGCAGGAAAAGGCTCAAAATTTAATGCTCCTCATTTCTAGTCTCAGTTGACTGATTTTAGTACGTAGAAATTTCTGACTAGGAATCACATGGTGATTGGTAAGTCTGTGTGGCAGTTTTCAAAGTTTATTTAAGGAAAATATTGGATCTCCCTATGTTAATCACGTTGAATTTAGTGGTTTTATTGCTTTTAGATATATTGAATGAATCTAAAATAATTGAGGTAAGTTGGAAATGTTTCAGATGGAAACAAAAAATTGTTCTTAATATACAACTGGAAACGAATAGAGGACGACTTCGAAAACATCATAATAGTGGCTATTATTATTTAAGAGAAAAATAAATGCATTAGTAGATTTATTATTGTTATTGCTAATGATAACCAACTTTGATGCTCATGTCGGAAAACGGTTAAATTTGTGCTAACAATGGTTTTTGTGCCATTGTGGAACCATTTTTTGAGAGGGGTTTTTCGTAGGTAAATATTTGTAAAAACAAGTGAAATTTACCATGCAATGTTTATATCTCTTTTTAAGTCTCTTCAGTCTATTATTGAAACCTTTTGGGTGACTGCGTTGTGGTGCGATTCTTTCGAGAGAGAATTAAGGAATTAAGTTTTAGCATTACCCATATTTTATTTAAATCACATCCTTCTTAAGGGATCGAATCACTGATGGCAACGCAAGCAACGTAACACCTTGCGATCTTATTAAATAGTAGAATTACCACTTTGAGAATCTAGCAAATAAATAAAAATAGTGAATAATCCTAGAAAGCGAAATTTTTGTGGACAATTCGTGAGACTTTTAAAATGTGGATACATGAATATATGTAACCAATCACGCGATTTAAAAACAAGTATAATTAAAGAAAAGGTTATTTATAAACTGAGGATGAAGCTATTGGTTTCCTCCCAAGAGGATGGGGAAGGTCAAAGGAGAAATTTATGAATTTTATTCGAGGAATATTTCGAATTAAATTCAAATTCAAATTTCAAATTTCTGGATAACTGCATTGATTTTGGAAATCTCATATCTTCTGGGAGAAATAAATTTAAATTAAGGAAAGTGGCGATAAGACAGAGCAATGGCGATAATCGAGATTCTGGAAAGCGAAAACACTTAATAAGGCATAAATAAGAAGATAGGCAATATAATTTTAGAATTTTCTTCTCCAAGAGATTTGAAAAAACCTTTGTTTGGAAATGGAAAAAATTAAAAGTGCTAATTCCTTTATGAAACCTCTCTCGATGGTTTATGTCTTCTTATCAATTAAATAAATTCGCATAAGTCCTCAATATTTGATGAATCTGACACTTCAAATGATGCATGACGATATTTCATGCTTTTTAAGCCAAATAACGTTATATTTAAATAATAAAGAGTTTTTATTCCGCCTTATTTTTTCTAGCTTTTCTTTATGCTTTTCTAAAATTTATGTTTATGTTTACGTAAAATTAAAATATCCCGTTATTTTTCCATAACTCATAATTCAACTTTCCTCTAATTTAATTTTTTCCAAAAATAATATCGAATATTTTTACCGAATGTTAAGGAGATCACTGACCCTAACAGAGTCAATGGAACTCGAAAATCGAATAGAAGTTGGTGGATGAGATGAGTCAGACTCTTGTAAAACTTTTTTAAAACTTCATATACAATATAATTTCAAAAAATGACAAAATTTCAAAACGATCATTTAGGAAAATTTCTTTAGAATTAAATTAATTTTTTTAAATGGAAAGAAATTTCGTAGAATAAAAATAGAGCCTTTTGTTCAACATTGATATCTTTATGATGCCATTTTATTTTATTTTTTTGATAATTTGATAATTTTTTTTTGACATGATAACATGCAAAATCTTGCTGAATAGCATAAAAATTCTAAGAGAGGATGAAATGAATATTTTTTTTTGTAGAGGGTTAATGCAAGAAAAACTTACTTTTAATTAAAGAGCGTTGATTTAGACTACTTTCTGGTAAATGGTTAGCTGTCACCATTTTCAGTTAGGCTAGGTCCATTGTTAGTCAAGTTTCTTACCAGAAGGCACTTAACGATAGAAGTTCGTTGGCATACGTGGATTTTCTAAATAAATGGTTTACTCTTTTTATGGCGCAGGAGTCGAACCAATGCTTCACAAAACAATCCATTATCATGTCTTTAGCAGAAGCGACCTGTCATTAAGAAATCTGTGAGATAAGAACCCATCTTTATCCCTTCCAAGATAATTCTCATCGTAATCGCCAATGGAACGAACCTAATTGTGAATGATGACTGCTAACCACCCACATACTTATAGATTGGTTCTTATATTTTAAATTCCAAATTCTGTTCTTTCAATTTTTCAGTTGAATATTATTCAAAGTTATTTCAATTGATTATTATTCTAATACATTTTTGTTATATTTTGTAGTGAAATTGTTCTTTACAAAATATTTATTATCAAAATATGTAAACTTAAGATTAATTGAGAATAATTCGTGCAAAAATCTATATTTTTGCAAAAATTTTGATTAGATAAAATTGACTAATTTAAATAAGAAATGAGCGAAGTAATTAAATTTAATTGTTTTTAATTATGGTTTTCTTTTATTTTCCTTATTTTTTTTATGATCTCCCATTCACTAATTGAATATTTTGGATTTTCTTAAATCAAAATAAATTCGTTAAAGTTTGCTTTTTGCTTGAACATTCACCGTTTCTGGCTCGATTGGCTGTTAAATGAAACGCTTTCACCAAACAGTAATTTGAGAATAAAGTATTCTGAGCACCGGAATTTGATGACAGGTTTATTCTCGCCTTGGAACAAGATATGAATCACGATGCCTCGTCTAACCAATATACCACCCAGCCACATTGCTCACAGTTCGGTTAATGCGAAATTATGAGAAATAAGTCATAGTCGAATAAAAAGTTCAATCTTCTGGCATTTCATTTCAATGAAGCTTATTATCATAGAAAAGCTTCGAACTTCATTTTTACAAATGCTTTTGGTTAAACTAATGAATAATGAATAAATAATGAGTAATGTTGAAGTCAACGTTTTAAACTCAAATGTGGATTTGTAGTTAAATGGCGGCGATTGATTCCATCCATAAACCAATGTTAATTCATCGCTTAGCGCTGGCATATTTTAATAATTATTGCTAAAAAATATACTCAATAATCGCCTCCCTCTTATACAAATGAATTCTATTCTCTGTTTTGTTAATAGTAGAATTTTTATAAAAGTTTGCATATTTTTTAGATAAATCGCCGTTAAGTTGTCAAACTTTTACAAATAAATTATTTATTTTATAAGATTTCTGAGAAATCATTTAAAATTTTAGTAGTTTTGAAACTTTGTTATTTAAATTAAATTTTAATAATTTTTGAATAATAACAATAATTTTTGAAAACTTGAATTTAAATTAAAGTTTCGATAATTTTGAGGGATAATTCACTTAAATTCAAATTTAAATTTTAACAATTTTTGAAGTTTTTCTTCGCAAATTAAAATTTTGAATGATTTTTTGAAACTGTTAATTCAAATTAAAATTTCAATGATTTTTAAAAATCAATCGTTTAAATTAAAATTATTTCTTTTATTTTAATTAGCGACGACTTTTAAAATATATTTATATTAATATAGTATTTTGTATTTCGGATTCTAAAAGTTTTTCCTAATATTAAATATTGATTTCGCATTTTAACAGTTTCACTAAAATATTTCAGATAAAATTTATAGCTAAATTTCTAAATGTTGATTGGATGCGGACAATAAAATATTCCCAGTATCCCCTATCACGATGCACTTTACGCATTTTTTCGTTCTTATTGTTATTACTGTCGGATGCTCATCCAGTTGAATATCCATGGACATATGACAATGATTTATTTGGTGGTTTGTCGCTGCTGGTTTTTTTAAAAAAATATCTTTAAAAAAGAATACCTTTCAACTCGAATTTTAGTAAATGGATAAGTTTCAGAATTTTCCTTTATTATGGAATAAAATTTCGAAAATTTTCTTATAATCAATAATAAGAATTAAAACTACCCAAAGATTTCTATAAATCACTTATAAATCACATCCATTTTTTCGAAATTTTATTATTTCTTCATATTTTTGGAAAAGTATTTAAAATATTTATAAGATGAACCCAATGGTGATCAATGATTTTAACCGTTTTAGGACCTGATTTTTGGGGTTTAGTCGATAAACGATGGCATATGTGCTCGAAAGGTAAAATACAATCTCCGATCAATATCGATCCATCAGCTTTATTGTATGATCCGAATCTGCGTGAATTTCACATCGATAAAAAATCTGTAAATTTTTTCTTCGTGAAAAAAATTTGCAAAATTTTTGTTTGCAAAAACAAAATGTTTGCAAAATTTATTCAGACGGGAAATTCGCTACAGAATAGTTCCTCATATTTATCATTGCCACTGATTTTAATGTGAAAATTCTGAATAGAGAATAAAATTCTATTTGTCAAATGGTAGAAATTTTCAGTAAACTGTTTGTCGATCATTCAAAGTGCACTAAATTGCGATTTTCGTTGAAATAATAACATAGAAGATGTTTCAGAAAATAGTTTTTTCAATTATTAAGTATAAGTTTTAATGAGAATCGCTGAGGAACAAATAAAAATAAAAAAAGTTTTAAGATTGGTTTCGTCACTTCTTTATTTTTTAAATAATGATAATACTTTTAAAATTTCATTCCATAGATTTCACTATAATTTTACTTTGTGAAAATATAAAATTAAGATTTAAATCGATACGACTGTATGAAAACTTATAAAATCGTTAGGCCAGAAATATCAGTATACATTAGTTTGCAAAATATTAGTTGGCCGCAACAAAATTAATTTCGAAATTCGTTATTCGAAATGTTTTCATATTTTCAGGTGCTCTCCGAAATCATTAACATGGGTCAAATGCCCCGCATTCGAATTGTAAATTCAGCGCGTTGGCCAAGTGTTAATATATCTGGGGGGCCGTTAACTCCCTATAATTATCGATTGCGTCGTATGGATATCCATTTTGGAAGGAATTCTGAAAAGGGATCTGAGCATTCGATTGACATGCAAAAATTTCCGATGGAAGTAAAATTAGAAACTTCAATATTTAAATGAATCTAGATTTTTCATTTCTTCTATCGTAAAGCGTAGGATATTTGATTTACGAAGTGATAAGTTAAATCGGCTTTCTTGCTAGCAATCGATGAAGGATGTTTACTTAGTTTTCCTCGATTCTTAATACTGAAAAACCAATCATTTGTTTTGTCCTCGCTTATTAGAAATATAAGCAAAACTCATTATTCCACACCTTTTGCTTATTTCTTGCTTAATTTAGATTTCATTTGTCTCAGATTTTTTAAAATTACCATAATTTTTACAGTTTTCATTCAATTCGCTTTAAACAGTTTTTCTTATCATTTCCAATCTTCTTATCTTATAAATCTTACAAAATTTTATTTATTTTGCAGTTTTTGTAATTTTTTCAACCACAGTTACAATAAAATTTATATTTTTATATTTTATTCAAAGTCGTTTTAAATTCTTTTGAAAAAATATTTTTCAACAACGAAAATTAATTTGATTTTGTTATATACCCAGCAAGATTTGTTCTAAACATTGTGATTTATTATTTTCTTTAAATCAAATTTTTTATCGACAGGTGAAAACATTTTTTATATTTTAGGATTGAAATTCATCAAAATAGAATCGGAATTCCTTTTTTTCCGATAAGTCATATAGAGAATTAATTATGGGAGCCTATGAATTGTAGACTGCTAAACCTAATAATGAATGCAGAAAAAATTGCCTTTTTGTAGCAACGATATTTTTTTCACCTATTTTTGAAAATGACATGCAAGATAGTATAATTATAAATCGAAAATTATTCTGAGATGTGCTTACAATGACTTACTTTAGATTTACTTCAGACATAGTTGTTAATTAGTGATCAAAAAATTACACTTTTGCTGTTTTTTTATTCGAATAAATCGGTCGCCTATCTAACTGCATTCAAAAAACTAAAAACTGAAAGAATAATCCTCAAATTAATGTGATTTCAAACGTCTAATAAAAGCAATAAGATCTGAAAGTATGATGAAAAGATGACTAATTAGAACATAAAATGTTTGTGCTAAAAACTGGTTTTAGTTTCGAATTTATCTTTTATTTTGCTGATAGTTTTGTTTATGATTTCTGGCTAGAATAGTTCCACTGATCTTTTCAATAGTCCTTTTCAATAGAGAGGTCATTTGTGGATAGAAGGTGTCCCAAGCATCATCCTGTTTTATTTTCAATAACGAAATTACTTCTATTACGAATCGATTGGAGGGTAGTTGAACCTATGATAGTTGCACCTTAGTTGAGGTGTTACATGGCCATATTTTTAATTTATAGATGCCGAATTTATGGAGATCCTCCATTATTCAAATCATATCACTTAATTGTTTGATCGAAAAATTATATCTTCTAGAATATCGCTTATATATTTATTAATTAGGAATTATTTATTTTCATTAATAAAGATAGTTTCATTTTATCATTAAAATTTAAAGGATATTCAAAGAAAATTTTCATGCGAAAACTTAGGTTTAACTTCAAAATACTAAATTACTTCGTTTTTCCCACAAAATTCTTAAGCTTGCTAGAAAATATTAAAATATTTCATTGGCATTGGCATTTTAAGTTCAAAAATAATTTTTTTTTGCTAAAGAATTGCCTAAGTCTGAATGAAATTAATTTTATTCATATTTTACGACTATTTTAACAAGTAATTATTTAGAACTTATTAATATTTGCTAATATTTCAAAATAGACTTAGAAAAAAATTTTTAAAAACTTAAGAGAATTATTCGAATAATTCGAAAAAATCATACTTTTTCTTCCAAAATTATTTTAATTTAACCCAAAATTTCATGGAATAAATTAAATTCTGTTTGCTTTTGCTTATTATCACCATATTGCCTTAATATTTTGCCTCAGCACAATCGTATTGCAATTGCTCAGTTTGGTTTTCTTTTAAAATATAAAATAAGCAAGCTTCTAAATTTTTAAAAATAGTATAAATTATTTATGATTATAAGTATTTTGACAATATAAATTCATTCATTCTTTTTACATGCTTAAACTGCTTTTTTCAGATACAAATGATTGCTTATAATAGTGATCTCCATCAGAATTTCACTACTGCAACCACATCGCCACATGGTTTAGCAGCTATTTCAGTCTTTGTCCAGGTTAAATTTTAATTTCTTTAATTAATGAATTAAGCTAATTTGACAAGATTTTTCGAATTGTTTTCTTTAATCTGAAGGATTCTTAATAATCCACTCGTACTACCGCCAAGTGATTCCTGTAAAAATTTTTAACTGTTAACTGTTAGCGTAGCAAACCTAAATGATAAGCACCCACTGTTTGCATTTTTTTACTTATCTGAGTTCACAAGTATTGAAACATAGAAATTTTTTTAAATTTATCGCATTTTATTCCATTTTATTTTCTTTTTTTCTTAAATAAATATATATACAAGTTAAATATAAAAAATATGCAATGTAAAATATTCATAAATGATTTATTAGCTTATAAGTTCCCAATCATTAATTATTAAATGATATAAGATTTGGGTCCTTCTTCTTTGGATAATTTATTATTTTCCTATTTTTAAATTTGTTGAAAGCTTGCAAAAACCCACCATTGATTATATGTCAAACTATACGGTTCAGATTCATTAAGATTCGTTCAAGATTCATTGGTGAGTTAAATAGGGATTTATACTTAAAAGGTCTTCTAAATTGTATGAAATTCTATAATTTCTCTTTAAATTTAGATAAAATAAGGTAATAAATAAACTAAGATTTTATTTTCAAAATTTCCATTGATTATAAAGTCTCGATTACTGCAGATTGGCGAAGAAACAAATGAAGAACTATCGAAAATGACTGCCGCAACCAAAAGTATTGAATTCAGACGTAAGTTTATGATGAGAAGAATTAAAAAATATAGTATCTGTTCTATTATTTTGAGGATAATAATGATAGAAAAATTTTCTTACCCAAGTTATTTCGTTACAGGTAAACGTGTCTCAATTCAAGAACTAAGGCCATGGAACCTTTTACCAAAAAATCTGGAATATGTGACATATGAGGGATCATTAACATCTCCTGGTTGCCATGAAACTGTTACATGGATTATTATTAATTATCCTTTGTATATTAATAAATCTGACGTTAGTTTTTGCATGAATTTTAGTTTGAATTTTAAAGGTAGCCGTATTTTAATCCAAATAATTCTCTGGAGAAGTTCTAATAGTCAGTGCAGCAAAAAAACAAAAAAAAATGGTGAGTTCTATGAAAAAAATATTTTTTTCTTACACTTATAACTGAATATAATTAGGATGGTAAATAGTTATTTGGGAATGAACAGCCAAATGGTACTTGATAAAATTGATGAGAAAATCGAAAATTTCCGATCCATTCTCCTTTATTTTTTGCGCCTTATATGAAACTTTTAGTTGAAAAATTGGTCAATGCTTCAGCAAACTTCATCTCAGCAGGATGAACCTCGCTATATGGCTCCAAATTTTAGACCTTTGCGTGAATCTCGTGGGCGTATTATTCGAACAAATATAAGACATCGATTTAAGGTTGTTTTATTTTGAACTAATATGACCCCATATTACGATAAATTCAACAACCATATTAACATCAATAATCAAATATTTTTCTATTTTATGTTTTCAACAGAAAATATCCTTCGAAGCTTAAGGTAACTACTGCATTCATTTATATATATTTATTGCCAAGAGTTCCAAGTGTCATAGGTTCGATTCTCCCCTCAACGATAGTAATCTGACAGAGAAATTTGCATGACACTGAAGTCCCATTTGTTCATAATAAGAAGAAATAAGGTAGAAAATAATCAGCTAACGAATTAATTGGCAGGAAAGATCTTGCAACAAAGAAGAGAAAAAAAGTGAAGT